>JAPSGF010000013.1:13303512-13618989 GCA_035772895.1 Perdix hodgsoniae
GCCCGCTCCGGCCTCGCGGGTCCCGCTCCCTCCTCCGCCCCCACCTCCTCTCGGCCCCGCGGCCGAGCGCCCCGCCCGTCCCCGATCCGGCCCGTCCCCCAGCGCCCGCCCGGTCTCGCAGGGCCCCGCCCGGTCCCGCGGCCCGCCCTCCTGCCTCCGCGCGGCGCGGCGCGGCCCGCCCTGGGTGTGCGGAGAGGCCGCGGCCGGAGCCGTGCCCTTTGACGGGCGGCGGCGGGGCAGCGGGGCCGCGCGGCGTGAGGTGTCCGTTGGGCCGCCGGAGCACCGAGATGGGGGAAAAACAACCCGCAGCCCGCGCTAGCAGGGGGTGTTTGTGCGGCGTAGAGGTCCGGCACCGCCGGGCCCCGGCTGCTTTCCCTGCTAGGCCAGAAAAAGCCTTCGTGTCCCATGGGTTCGGCACCACGCTGCATGGCCTCACGTCCCAGGGCCGTTTGGCACCGGTTTGAGCGCTTGGCTACGTTTCTCCATGGCAACCAGAGCGATCGCAGCTTGGCTGGCCAGCAGCAAGGAGCAGGGCTGTGGAAGTTGTGTCGGGCATGTACAAGGGCTCGGAGCCGGCTGCTCGCCTGCTTCGTGGCTGCACGGCACTGAGCTGCTGCATGGTCCTGCTGCACGAGGACTGGGTGCTCTTCCCGCGGGTATGGCCCTTGTGTGCGCTTTGCTGCAGCTGTAGAATGGACACCAGCCCCCGTCAGAGGGTTGCACACAAGGACACTGTGTGTGTGGTGTGAGAGTAGAAGGAGCTGCCACTGTGCAGTGCTCCTTGGGAGTTCTCAGTGGGACCAGTGTGAGACACGGAGGTGGTCTGAACTGCATACTGTCAGTGAGGAGCTTGATGCAGCTCTGCAGTGTTCTCCAGAGTACAATAAAATGACCCCGCAGGTGCCTGTATTCACAGGGCCATGGGATCAGTGCAGAATGGTGCTAACACATATGCCTTTGCAGGCAGCAGCAGAATTAGTCTGAACTAATACATGCTAAGATAGAAATAACACCATCCAAGCGAGTCTTTTTCTGGAAACTAAGCCCAAATTCAGCCCCACATATCACGACAGACCCTGAAGCCTGAGAACCCCCAGCTTTTCCCACTAACTTCTGCACTGGGCTGTATGCAATTGGGCAGGGCCATGTCCCTCTTTTCCCTTTGCCTCTGCTCTTATATGGTGGCTCTGAGCTTTTCATTGCTATCCTCATTTCCAGCCAACCTTATCCTCGGCTTTGAGTCTGGTTTTGTTTCAGCGTTCCAAGAAAAGCTACGCACTTAAAAAAGGCTTGTGTATTTTTATCTGTGAGATGTGTCTCCCTGCATGCCTCCACTTCACAAACTGTTCTTCACACAATCACCATTTCTAGCTCTTTCATTTAACTTCAGTATTGCCAGAGGATTCATCCTCCCCATGCTCCTGCAGCCTCCTGGGTCAGTGCAGCCACCAGCCTACCTCTGCTGACATTCCCAGCAAAGGTACTTCGCTCTTCCTGGAGTTCAGCTTTTTGTATTTTCCCTTTTTCTGCCTACTTTGCACCAGCCACATCACACACACTCACATCCCTCCGGCCACCCCACTGGGGCTGCTGCTCGAGTCTCACAGTCTTGCTTGCAGAAAACTGCCCCAAAAGGGTCAGGCTGGGGCACTGCAGCCTGGAAGTAGGATGTGAAGTAAGAGGAGGAGGTCTGTGAACTCCCAGTGTGTGTGTGTCCCAGAGAGGACGGGGAGGGACCAGCTCTGTAATACTGACCTGCCACCTGCCATCACCTTGGCTGCAGCCTCAAAGGACGTGAAACCACTGCACTGCAGATGTTGTGTCCAAAGGTTTTAGTTTGTCAAATGTTTTTAGCCTCTTGCAACACTTGGGATGAAGTTCATGGCAAGCCTTGGAGAGGCGGGCTGGACAGAGAGCTGTCTCGGAAACATTTTGTAACCATGTTTTCACGTGGAGAGCTTGGCCAGGGCCAAGTGGAGCTTTACCAAAATGTTCAACACTGAAGTATTCAGAACTGGAGGAGAATGTGCTGGACAAATCCCAGGCTGAAGAGGCTCTTTCACAACAAAGTTAAGTCTTGTAGGAACTGTTTCATAGGGCAAAAAGCTTTCCACAGAGCTTCTGGCTTCACCTTTGTGCCAACAGCCCCCCAGCAGCCTGTGAGGTGAATGCTGTGGCCTCCTGTCCTGGCCCAGAGAAGAAATTGCCCTCCTTCGCCCATACGCCAGAAAGCAAGGGGAACTGGGTTAGTCTTACATTTTCTAGGACCACCAGAGGGCAACATGGGAGCACCCTGCAGCCAGCAGCCTCTGTGACTGTGCTGGGTTGCTAATGGTGTGAAAAATTCAGAGAATTTGAATTCTCTAGATTTTATGAATGTGGAATTGGCCACCATCCCTGGCCCACAATGACCTGTGCAGGCTGAAACCACTCACAGCCATAGCAACGTGTGCTACTGCTTCTGGCACTTCTCTGTAATAGCCTGAACAGATACCCTCTGAGGGATGGTTTGCCATGCCTTTCTAAGAAAGGCTGAGAGACAGCCTCTGTTAGCAGGCAGAGGTACAGGATTGTGTGTACTGCTAGGGCTGAAAATGCCACCAGCAGCAGAGACAGGAGAGGATGTGACAGTGAGGACTTGGACCACGTCTTCTCTAACTGAGCTGCAGTCCACATGCACTGTACCTGCACAACGCACTGCTCGTTGATGTGCATTCACATTTCCCTCCATTGATGGACCCAAAATTCAGTTTGTCTCAAAGGAATGACAAACCACCTGTCATGCACATCTTCCGCTGCTCATCAGCTCTCACCTAGCTGCTCCTTGCTCAGACTAATAGCTTGTGTTGGCTGAAGCAAACCCTTCAGAGAGCCATCTGGTTTGGATCTGAAGCCATAGGGAGTCAGGATAATCCATTGCCTTTGTCAGCATGTACCATTTCATCCTGTCTGACTATACATAATCCCAGTGAGCCACCGTGAAGTCTCATCTGCACAGTGAAGTAGGTGTGACATCACTCACCAGATGACCTTGGATCACCATGTTCCAGCGGTGCTGCATTCCTCCTTGTGGTGCTGCCACCCAGAATGAGTATTTGTCCAGCTGTGTTTGAAGCTGGACAAATAACTGCTTTAAAACTGTCCTTCTCCTAACTATAGACAACTGTCCTTACCTGAGGGTGAAGCTCACAGCATGGACAAACCAGGATCCACGTGCCTGGATTGCAAGGGCAGAACTTGCTGCCTGGACTCATTCTCCCTTCCATGCACCAGTGTCTGAACACCTCATATGGGCTGCAGTGACCGAATCAGGAGCAAAGGGAACAGAGCTCTCCTGGATGGCCTGAGGGCAGGAGAGCAGCTCCAGACACACTCCCCAGATGCATTCTGTTGAGAATTACTTCACAGCTTGCTCAGGGATTAAATATTTCCTCATTTAATAACCTAATAACTTGGGCTAGTTTAATGCTGAACCGATGGAAAGTTCACTGGCTGGAGTCTTCAGCCAGGCCCTGTACAAGGGCTTCCCTCCCTCTGTTCTCAGACAAATGTGTCATCCTCATCTCTGGGTCCCCCGGCGCACAGCTCTGGGCACTACCTTCTTCTGAAGAGTTTTGTTGTTCATGCGTGTGCCTGAGGCTTTCCGCTCTGGGGCCTTCTTCACCACATCTTGTTTGAGCTGGAAATGCACCTGTAGAAAGGATAACACCACCCATGTAGCAGTGCTGGCCCTGCAGGACCTGCACCTGCTGATGTCTTCCAATCTAGCTCTTGGCCAAGACAAGCATTGCTCAACTGGGGGCTCAATCAGCGTTGGGATACAATGGGAAATTGGTGCTATGAAAGGCAAGTGTTTGAGTAAGGCTTGTTCTTCATCTTTTCTCAGAGAGCAGAGAAAATGCACTGCTTTGCATCTCTGTGAGTGTTTAGTACACAGAACAGCTTAGGACAAAACAGACCTTTTCAACTACATCCCATTAGCTGAATCCTGCTTAATCGGTCTTTCAGTAATGACTGTTTTTTGTAGCTCCAGGCAGAAAGAAAATCCAAGAGAGAAACTTCCATCCAATCAAAAAAGGATCATCAAACAAATGGCTATGGGGTAGGGCTGGAACAAGGCAAACAAATCCCTTTGGAAGGGGCTGAGGTAAATGGGGACAGGTGGGCAAATTCAGACCACCAAGGAACAAAGCAGGTAATGTGGGAAAAGGAAAATCTGTCACAAAGGAGAACCAAAGAGCAGGGTGCTTAACCCAGCAAAACAAAGGCCAGGACTGGGCTTGACAGCTCTCTATAAATACATAGAGAAATAAATACCCAGGAGGAAGACGAGCTATTTAAAGCACACTGTTGGCATGAGAACAAATAGGGATAAACTGACCATAAATAAATTTAGGCTGAAAATTAGAAGGTTTCTAATGCTGAGAAAAGAGCAGCACTGGAAGGACCTCAGAGGCTGGACAGGCTGGGATGAAGAGACGGAGAAAGGGGAGACCACTGCAGTGTAATTAAGGCAGAGCCTTACCAGTGCATGCACAGAGCACCAGACATTCCGGGATGCTGCAGCTGGGGAGCTCACCCATCCTCAGCAGAGCCTGTGTCTGAGGCCCCATTCTGTTCCCAAGGCAAGGGCTCACCACCCACTGCTTTTATAACTTATTTCGGGTTGCACAGCCTGCTCTCAGGAGGGCCCTGTTGGAGAGCAGCCCCAGTTGGGCAGATGGGAGCCAGCACAGCAGCCCAGTGCAGCTGAGGCTGTTTGGTGAGGAATCGGGGGCACAATGGCATTGCCTTCACCCTGGGAGCTGCTGGAGTCCTGTGTCTGACTCACCAATGAAGGTGCAGCTGGGCCCACAGTAGCTGTCACCGTTTGAGGCTGGTAGCCCTCTGCTGAAGCTGTGATGGTGTAAGTGCCGGGCAGCAGCAGCCGGAAATAATCCCCCATCTCGCCTGGAACACAAGGTGAGAAGAGAAAGCTCTCAGGATGTGGAGAGATTCCAGCAGCACTCGCTCAGCGCCCATCCTTGAGGATGTGTGTCCTCCAACTCCCCAGCATTTTTTAGCCTTCTTTCTCAATCTACTGGCAACGTGAGGCTGGATTTGTGCTGGCAGCCTGCAGGTGATGTCTCCCTTGAGCCACGCAGCAGAGGTCAGCCCACAGTAAACATCAAATAACAGTGCATGGCAGCATTGGCTGCACTGCTCTCAGCAGGAAGATGCAGATCTCAGTATTGCCAGTCAGACAGGAGCAGGCCTAGGGGCATCATGGCTCCAGTCTGACTCCCTGTGCAGAACACAACCCTTATTTCCCATCACATATAATTTGGCTGCATTTGGGTTATCAGCAGCTTTAATCTTCCATCAGATTGGCTGCTCCCCTGCTTGATTCTTTCCATGTAAGGAACCCCTGGGAGCACTTTGTGGTGCTTAGGGATGGGAGCTGACAACAGTGGGGAGCAGCATGTTATGGATCACTGAGAGAATCTGAGTATATGCCCATCTAGGGAACTGCATGGGCACTGCAAATCTGAGTCACAACTACAAGCAGCCTGTGTCATTTCGGCTGAGGTGGGCTCAGCCTGGTGGGGAGGAGGTGGAGGGGGACCTGCAGGAGAGCTGCAAGGATGACAGAGCCAAATTTCTGGTACAGTGGACAGGTTCACAAAGGGCAGCTTGGGAGCTGCGGGGCACAGCAGCACCACATGAGGACTGGAGACCCACCAGAAGTGACGTCATGACTGATTCCCTGGACAGAAATCACTGCTCCTGCAATGCCATTGTTGTTCTCATCAGTAACCATCCCTTTGATGCCCTGGTGAATCTGTAGGGAGGGAAACAGTGCTGGGTCAATGCCCCTCTGATGCTCAGGAAGGCACTTCTGGGTCCTGGAGGAGGGCAGAGCTCTGGGAATGGCTCCACTTTTCCCCTTCCTTGGCCGTGCTGGCTTTCCCCACTCCAGCGTTCCCAGTGCCTGCTGCTCTCCTGCCATCTGAAAGGCAGGAGAGGGGTGCAGGTCCCAGATCATCTCCTCACCTCTTCAATGAAGGCAACAAGTGCCTCCCGGTTGGCCATCCACTGCCGCTCCAGGTCCTCCTTGGGGGGGAATTTATTGCAGCTCAGCTCCAGGGTGATCTCAAAGCAGTTGGTGTAGAGGTAGTTGAAATCTTGCATGCCTGGAAGAGGAGAGCCAGTGGCCAGTGGAATGCAATGTTCATCCCCATGTCCCAGCCTTTCGACCAGAATTGCCCCTCTCTCCTTTACAGCCCTGGGATATCTTGCCAGCCCTGCACCCCGCTGCTGCCCTGCCCTACCTTTGCTGAGTGAATACCAGGATGCCCCATTGGTGATGCCATCAACGAAGTAGTCCCCACAGTTCCAGCCGCGGTGCATCCAGCCATGGGCATACGAGTATGTCTTGGCTAGCTGAAAGAGTGTGGCCAGGAGAATGTGTATTAGGAAAGTTTGGGCAACTTGTGTTTCTGGCATCCTTTATGTCCTTCTCAAAGATTGACGTTTATTTTTAGATATGAAGACAGAGTTCTAATTCAGACAGTGGATCCAAAGCCTCTCCTTTGCATAAGATAGTTTGAACAGCAACTGCTGTTTGAGTCTCCTAATGCACACTCTATACGTGGTGGTATGATTCAGATGCTGGCACAACCTCGTTCTGCCAGCACCCCTGTTATTTCATTGCATTTCTGACTTTGGAGGCTGTGTGTGGATTGCTCGCCTCTTCCCCAGGCTGCAGCCCTGCTCCCAGCATGTCCTGGCGAGCTCTGTGCTTCCCAAGAGGGCTGAGCTCCAGCTCACACTTATTTTTCTCATTAGCTGTTCTAACGCCTATTCTTGTGCTGGGTTTCTGTGTTTCCTAATGGAAGACTGAAGGCAGAGTTTTCTGGGACATTCAAACAATGGAGAAAACCACAGGCACAACCAGTGCTGTTGGGACCAGCATCCTGTCCTCACCTTCTGGAACAACTTATCATCAGGGGTAGGTGTGTTGGCCGTGCGCCGGTGGCTCCGGAACCGCTGGTCTTGAGACTTATCATAGGGATAGTTGGCTACCACTGCGCCGCCGTGCAGGTTGGCCGACAGCACAAAGTTGTAGCTGCCAATCCACTGGATCACAGCCAATGTCTCGGGCTCCACCTGGGAAGAGCAGAAAGGAAGAGCTGTAATGAGCATGTCAGTGCTGTAGGAGGATGCTGCAGCACTTGCAGCATTGCAGGCTGATACCTGGCTCTTCCAGTTGTCGGGCAGTGGGATGTGGTGGTTGGGCCCGGTGATTTCCCCACTATAGTACATGAATGTGTTGAGGTCTGGGAAGTTGCGGTTCAAGTCCACACCATTGGCATTGTTTCTCCCCGTCAAGTACCCAATGCCATCTGGGCCCTGTGGGGCAAAGGGCATTGTAGGGGTGAGAATAGAGTGGGGCAGCACTGCCACAGCAAAGCAGACCCATAGAAGCCCCCCATTTCGTAGGGTTTTTCTGCCCCTACCATCTGGAAGCAATGCTCGCTTGCCTGGTACCTGGTTGGCAGCCACTTCGTACCCATCGGGGTTCATGGAAGGCATGATGTGGATGCGCGTGTCGTGCAGCAGTCGGGTGACCCGCTCACTGCCCCGCCGGTACTCCTCACATAGGAACTCTGAGAGCTGCAGCAGCAGTTCACGGCCCAGCACCTCATTCCCGTGCATGTTCCCCACGTACTTGAATTCCGGCTCCACTGGAGAGAGCAACACAGCAGTAGCACCATCAGATGGGGCTGGGGAGCCCCTTCACACTGCAAGGAGCCCAGGGGTCCCCCAGTGAATGGCATAAGATGGCCTCTTCCCATGGAAAATGCAGAATTTAGTGAAGGATGGCTGAATGGTCCTCATGTGGGCTGCTTTCTGTTTTGCCATAGCCCAGGTTCACCACTGGGCTGCTGCTTGCCTCTGCAGTGGGCATGCAACCAGTGTTAGCAGAGTGATAGATACTGGGAGAATTCACTTAAAAAAGAAGCCCAACTTTCACGTGAAAGGTACAGACAAAACAGGGCATTGGCAGGCAGAGCTCAGGGATCTTGTTGCACTGAGGTTTCAGCCACCAGCAGTGATTTCTGGGGTCTGTGACAATGTGAGAAAAAAGTCACCTGTTCACTGGATTCCTCCTACTTCCAGACCTCAACAGTGCTTCCAGAACCCAGCCATGCTTGGAGAACTCTACATCTTCTCAACCCAACCATAGTGCCAAAACCTAACAATGCCTTCAGAACCCAACCACATTGCCATAACCCAACTGTGCTCCAGAGCTCAATAATGCCTCCAAAACCCAACCAGGCTTCTAGAACCCAACCATGCCTCCAGACCCCTACAATGCCTTCAGAAACCAACCATGCCTCCAGATCCCAACTATGCTTCCAGAACCCAACAGTGCTTCCAGAACCCAACAGTGCTTTCTGAACCCAACAGTGCTTTCAGAAATCTCAGTGCCTCCAGACATGCTGAAGACAGATGCTAAAACAATCCTAGTTTTGGCACAAGATTTTGCTTTTCCATATTTGTTGCCAGTGACCTTTGGATTGCCATGCCTCAGCAAAGGCCATTGTGGGTGGGCGATATGTGTTGACCTGGTTAGGTTTCAGGAGACTTGAGAACTGACTTAATTAGGCAATCCAGTTATTAAATCTATAAAAACATCTTGGGGTTATGTGCTGCCTTCATTTAAAAAAAGGTCTCAGCAGGGACTCCTCATCTGTCTTGAGTCTGAAGCAGGACTTGTCGGCTTTTCTTGATACACAGACCCCTAAACATTATCCACACAGACACAGAAGCCTGAATTACTGCATATAAGCCAACTGACTTAAAGTTTTCCTTTTCACGGTTACTTTCCATGGGCTTCAAAGGAGCCTGCAGAGCCTGAAAGACACTACACATGCGGAAGTACCCAGAAGCAGGGCCACAAGTCCATGCTGCTCTGAGAACTAGGAGCAGGTTGAGCTGAGCCTCTGCCCGGTGCCCTCCCACAACCCTCCAGCTGCAATCCTATGGCTTTGCCAAAGCAAAGCCTGGAGGAGCATTATCAGAACTCTGGCAAAGGGTGCCTGGATGTGTGAGCCCCCACACTGATGAGCAAGCAAAGGTTTGAGAAGACAAAAGATACTGCAGGAGGCAGGCAGAATCTTGCCCAGATATCCATGTGCTGCTGCCAAGGTGCAGTGGGGCCACTCGGCACCAGGTGGGTGTCTGGAGATCTGCGGGGGCCCAGCACCACCCCATGCAGCACGGATAAGGAAGGACTGCACTCCCCCCTCCCACCTCTGCCCGGTTTTGGGGCAGAACGGGGCAGGTGGGTGCTGGGACGTGCTCTCCTGCGTCATCCTGCACTTATAAACGGAGCTGCGGCCAAAGTACGCACCGGGGCCGCGTGTCCAAAGGGAGAGCTCCGGCACCGGGAGTCCCACCCCGGCAGAGAGGCGGCTCCTGGCCGTGCCCCGTGGTGCCGCGTGGCAGCGTTAGTGCTGTCGGGGCCGCCCCGTCCCGGTCGCCGCGTCCCCGTACTTACGGGGTTCGTGGATGCCGGGGTAGTCGCTGAACTCCAGCACGTAGAGGTGGCGGCCCTCGACGCTGCGTCCGATGCTGTAGATGCGGGTGACGTACGGACACTCGCTCTGCACGCGAAACAGAGCCCTCACCATCTCCTCGTAGCGGTGGTGCAGGAAGCTGACGGCAGCCGCCACCTCGAGCAGGAGCAGGGTCCCGGCGAGCGGCCGCAGCCACCCCGCCATCGGCCCCCGGCTCCCTCCTCCCCGCCCGGAGCTAAAGTGCAAACTGCAACCAGCTCTTTCCAGTTCCCCCGCCAAGTGCCAGCCCCCTGCACCTGCGGGCGGGGGGCGGCGGGAGCGGGGGCAGGGATGCTTCTCCCGGCCGCCTGCTGCCGGCCCGCTTTCCGCCGTCGGGGAAGCGCCCGGAGTGCCGCTCACTCATTAACCGGACGGCAAACAGAACCCCGCGCCCCGGGAGGCGGCAGCGCAGGGCTGGAAGCGGGCGGAGAGGAGCGGGGGCTCCGCGGGGCCGCTTCGCCAGGAGGGAGCGGGGTCCCCACGGGAGGGACGCGCCGAGACCGAGCCCCTGCGCGGGGGCAGAGCCGAGTGAGGCGGGGGCTTCACGGCGCGGGCGGTTCCCCCCGGCCCCGCTCCAAAGAGCGCTGCTCTCCTGCCCCATCTCCTGGGGAAGCGGCGGTGGCACCGCGTCGGCACGGCCCCGGCTAGCCCCGCACGCCCGCGGCACTGCTGGGGCTGGGGCCGGGGACAAGAACAGGAGCAGGGTCGCACTCTCCCACCTTTTTGTTAGAGCAGAAGTCAGAGAGCAGCGCGAAGTGCGATGCTGCAGTACAGAACTCTGCCATGCGAGAAGGGGGCAAGATGATGCCCTCCGACATGCACCAGGCAGAAGAGAGCCCTAAAGCTTAAAGGCAACTGAAAAGGTCTGCCTACGAACAGGTGTAGAGCGATTCTGCATTTAGAGGAAGCCAATTCCCCTTCACCTCTCTGCCCAAGGGGTGTGCAGTCATCTATGCTGCTCTGCCCATGGATGGACTCGGTGTTGCTAAAACACTCAAAACAGCAGCTTTGATGCTCTGTCCGTGATAATAACAAGGCATCCTTGCTCATAGTTTCAATGCAAGTAGTGCAGGCTGGAAAGATAGTAGTTATCATACTAATGCCTTCTTGCAGCTTTGCTCCATTCCACCACTTCCCTGTTTACCACTCAGCCTCAGAGCAACGCACATCTAAGCATAGGATCAGCATCACAGTGTCTTTTGTTATTTAAAGCAAAATGGCTCTGGGATTGCCAGCTCTTCCCTGTACTGATAGGAAGCCAAGGAGAAGCAGCAGAGACTGCGGGGCCATTTGTAAGCAGGATATGGTGGGGCAGTGGCAGGCTGAGATAGAAGGGTGCTGCCAGGGTACACATAGAAAAGTGCACGCTTTCCTATGGAGATGGGTGACATTGATGTGAGGAACAAGAAAAAGAAATGGCAGAATTCTGGATCTTAAAAAAGAGCTGTGAGCAACATTTGGGGTGGGTGGAGATCACATCTCACGCATGATGGGTCTGGAGAATTAGTCAGCATTATCCATAACACAGACATGGAGGCAGCCCACCACCAGGCAGCAGGTTTGAATCAAACATAAGGAAATAGCTCTGCACACAACGCACAATGAAATTACCTCATCAAAGCTGAGAGTTCAATGAGAGCAAAAGGGAATGGGATGAAATCACAGGGAACATCCACAGGGCATCCGCAGCCCGGATAACTACACAGGGCCAGATGCATGCATTTGATCACACATCCAACATGTTAAAACACTGATGGAAGCAGAAACAAACAACATAGAACATAGAAACAGCACAGGAAGTAAACAAAGACATCATTTGGAAAATGCAGCAAATACATCTGGGACAAATCATCCGCTCTCCCCAGATGTTCAAAGACGGAGCAACTTTGAAGCAGAAGGGGGAGCACAAGCAGGAATGTGCTGTGCCACAGCAGAGAAGTGGAGATGAATGCAATACCTACATTCCAGCCCTTGACCCCACTGCTCCTCTGCTTGTGAAGGTGACAGGATCCTGGCCTTGGACAGATCCCTTGTTGTGCCTGAGATTTCATTCTGGCCATCTTTTTACCAAGAAAGGCTGGAAAATGTGGGGAAGATCCAAGACAAGAGCTGTATGAGCAAACTGGGGAGAGTACACACCGAAAGAAAAATGAGTGGTGACAAGCATGTTTGCCTTGACGGACTACAGCTGCATGCAGACAGAGCTGTGGCCCTGAAGCAAGAGGTACAGCTTTGCATCCTTCACCTGTTTTGCAGGGATGATCATGAAGGCACAGAGCCAGCAGTGCTGGAGTGAGAGAGAAGGATGGCAAGGACAGAGGAATGCAAGCTGGCAGTGTGGTGGTGGTGGTGGTAGGGGGGGGGGGATACCAAACTGCTTTGTGGAGGTCAGGATAAAATGCAGCCAAGAAAAGATGGGAGTTTGGCAGTAGATGCCTTCCAGGAGGTGCCTGGAAGTAGGAAGGGACACGGTGCATTGGTATGCCAGGAGGGATGCTGCCCCTCCAGCCACTAGGAGCTCTAGATCTGACACAGAAAAGCAGTGGACAGCTGGCAGCAGAGGAAACCTCACCTCAAGACTTTTCAATCCTCTACTCTCAAAGCTTCATCCTACCCCTTGGTCTTTCCCATCTTCTGGAAAGCAGTCTGAAAGCATCGCTGGCACGGGTTAAGAAGTCTTTATTGTGATAAGGATACAGAGATCGGTGTGTGTATCAGAATAAACTGAGACCCATTTCACCAGGGTGAAGCCACATGAATTGCACAGCCAAGTGGCAGGGCACAGGGACTGCTGTTCTCAGCCCACGCAGAGGGGAGAACTGGCTGTGCTGGGTAAGGAATGAAGGGTACATCTTAAGGTCTGCTGCAGAGTGGGCTGCTCTCTGCAAGAGGGGTGGGAAAGCTGCATCCACCCAGCAGCTTTCTCTTCTCTCCCCCAGAATGTCACTGACAGTTTTGCCTCTGACCCAACCATACTCTGAAGTGTATGGGAGAGAGCTTGTTGATGTGGAAGTCATCAGTCCCAGAGGGGTCAGACTGCTCTTGTGCTCAGCCAAGTGAGCAAGTCACCTGCAAGGAACTTTCCCAAGCAGTACTGCTCAACATCCTAGCCCCCATGCCATGCCACTCACCCTGCAGCACCTCTCTTGGCTCCTGGTGACAAAACACAGGGACAGGAGAGACCACGGGCTGGGGTCCGGACAGCCCAGTGGAGCTGAGTAGCATATAAATATATGCAAGGCAAGAACATGTAGTGTTAAAATATGTTTTAACCCAGAAGAGCAAAACTGAATAGGAGCTAGGAGCTGGAAATTAAAGCCAGACTCTAGCAAATTAGAAATAAGGCACAGATATTTATCAGAGAGGCAGATCAACTGTATTAAGAAATGATATGACATTAATAACACCGGACATATTTGGAAATTCCCCCCACTATCTTTCATATTGGTGGGTGCAGTCCTTGAGTGACTCTGGAACATACACTTGAGCCATACACTGCTGGGTCAGACACAGCACAGAAGCAAGGAAATTAACATTCATTAAATCTCATATCTGACCCAGGGTTTTGGGCAGCTTCCACAGACGGAGTCCTGCAACGGCAGAGGAGGTTGTTGAGAAGAACCATACCTTTTGCTGGGAAGGCTCAGCCAGTGAGCGATATGGGTCTCGCCACAGTAGGATGCCCTTGGCCAACCTATTCCTGGAGCCTCAGCTTGCTTGGTGATTTAAATGGCACAGCTGGTATCCCTTTAGAAACACTAGTTCTGAGGATTGTCTCATAAATGTGTTCTAAAAGTCATAAAGTTTTAAAAGTAACATAGTTAATATATTGCATTTATCTCCTTTGGGGCCTTTTGCCTTTTGAATTGTTGCTGTTTTGTGAACAGAACGGAAGGAAGACAGGAGAAAGCCATGATACCAGGCAATCACCTACCTCCAGAAGCAAAGGCGCACAATGGTAATACTGTAGTACCTGCAAGTAAAGATACAAAGCACTGCTCAAGCTTTTCTCACAGGTGCTGTACTTCAGCTCCTTTCCTCTGGCATAAACCCTTAGCAGGGACCAGAACAGCAGACTAGCACAGGCTCTCTCATCCCAGTTTCCATGTGGATTTTCTGCATCTGTTTCAGAAACTTCCTGATGGATCTGCCAGACAAAGCTAAGCAGCACTGGCAGCTGCCTGCTCCGTGATGAGATCTCCTACCTTCCTACCCTGACCAAAGGTTATTGTTAAATCTCATCTGTATACATGTCCTTGGTGAAAATGACAGAAAGAAGGCTCCATGTCTCGGTGAATTCCCACATCTCTGTGTTTGCAGATAAAACAAACTGGAAAAAGAACGATCAGCATGGGGAAATGTCATTTGCGGGTTGACCTCGATCACTTAGAGAAATGTTCTTATAACAGTATGTTTCAGCAGAGCCACGCAGAAGGCAAAACATCTCATGACAAAAGACTGATGTACACCATGAGACAGCAGCCATTCTGGATTGCCATGGTAGGAAAATAAGGCCAACTTGCAAGAGCTAAACTGAACAAAACAGCTCCTTATAAAACCTTAAGTGAACAGATCCGACCCTGAGATATATGAGTAGGAAAAAGAGTATAGATCAAGAGAACAGGGGCTATTACTTTTATATACAGTGTTAGGGCATCTACTACCACTTGCTGGTGAAACCTTTGGTGTCCAAACTTCAGATGTACAAAATTGTATGGAAGTTGACTCAAGATCTACATGTGAGTCAAGACAAAGCGCTTTACAAAATGAAAGTCAATATTTAATATGATACTTCCAAGCTGACTTCCAAGTACCAACAAGACTAGCAAGACTAGAAGGGATTTTGATAGCAAAGAGTCTTTTTGAAACTGGCGGATCAAGGTCCATCAGAAGCTAAAGCCAGCTAATTCAGACCATAAAAAAAAAGAATTTTTTTGAAAAAATGCCCTAACATCTTACCATAGGACAGGGTATATTTTCCCCTTTACCTTCAATATGTCATGGCTCCTACTTCCAGACATGAACTAGAAATAAGTAGGGGACATTTTCCAGCCTGCACTGCGTGGAAGGACAAGCTGGGAAAGCACAAAAGCCCTGAGCTCTACATCTGTGTTTGCCCAAAGGAGAAAGCTTCATCCAGGTTGCATCTCCTGCTTTTCCTGCAGCTTTGCTCAGGGAAACAGGTGAAGGTGACCATGCCTGCCTTTCTCTCCACGGTGTTTGCTTTCTTTTGGTCTCCAGCACATATGTTTCATTAGGAGATATCTTAGATTACCTCCCAAGAAAAAAGGTACCAGTGGTTTCCAATTGCCATAAAAATTGATTGCTGACTTACCTCTCTGTTTTGGACCACGGAATAGGTAACAGAAGAAAGTGATTCGTAAACCTGATCAGTGGCACCATCTAGTTGTGCGCTAGAAGATGGGCTGTGGTAAGTGCACTTATAGCACCCAGGTGTTACTGTTTGGGGAGGAGCCTAAGCCATGAGGGAAAGAAAGGCAACTTTTCCATGCTTTTGCTCATGGAAAGAGTGGCTGTGTGCACGCTCATGCTGGCTCTTACCAGCTGTATTTTTATGAAGGGAAATGGCCCAAAAAACACTGTCCCTAGCTCAGAGACTGCTGTATGATCAGCACAGTGACAGTGGATTGTTTTAGTGGGTGTATACTTGGAGGCATGCTGATCAGATCAGAGTTCCTGTAGATATATGTGCTCACTACTTGTCAAGAATCCTTGGCTAGGATGAGCTTTTCCTACAGTAATCAGCAATGTCTGGCTGGGAACTCATGTCTTGATGTACAGTAAACCTAGGGACATGGGAATGGCTCAGTGTAACATTGAGCCAGCTTTGGTCCAGCAAAAACATCAGGAAGACGTGGGAGACTTCTTGCCACCTGCGAAAGGAGCAGACTGCTGCCAGAGCTCAGCTAAGGACTGATAACCACCAGCACGCTCAGTTTCTTCATTCCCACCCCTTCTTGTCCCAGAGTGACATTTGGGAGCATGACCAGCCTTTGAGGGCTAGCTGGCTACAAGTGACTATGCCTAGCAAGCAGAGGTGTGCTGGTGCAGTTTCCCCTGCTGGAATGGCTCTTGGGAACAGCTTCAGCCGAGGAGGAGCTGGATCACTCTGTGTGATCACTCCCAAGAGCTCAGTGGCATGTGGGACCCTGAGATTACTCTTGCAGGAGCACTGGCTCCCAAAGATTGGTGCTGCTTTTCTCTTCATAATGCTATGCACAAGGCAATAAAAAAAACAAAAACAAAAACAAGCAGCAGAGTTTCAGTGAATGAAAATACGACCCATTCAAGAAGGGAACGCTCGCTTGTCTGTCTGTGGTGTAGAGGTGGCGAGCCTGGTGTCCCAACATCTGTCAGTGCAAGTGAGACTTAAAAAAGACAAATGCCCTTGTTGTACACAGTCAGTAGCTTCAGAGAGAGGGACTTTGCACTACAGCCTGGTCTTCAATGGGATCCTAGCCCTGAGCAGCTGGGCCCCTCTCTCTCCGTAGTTCTTCTCCTAGACGATTCCTTTCTGCAGGCACTTGGGCTTGTGGAATAGAAGCCAGGCAAGCAGGATCACTGATACCAGCACAAGGGAGCACATAACCATCAGCCCCACATAGCTGCTGTAGGAAAGAGGAGGTGCAGGAGGCTCCTCTGCGGGGATCATGTTGGTCAGGTTCAGCATGTAGCCCAGGGTCCAGCCTGCATCGCTGCTGCCGATCTGAAATGGAGAGAAGCAGAATCAGAGATGGAAGGTGTCAGGACAGTATCATCCCTGTGGAAGATGGGCAAAGCTGTATAGCAGAGGTGGCAATCAACAAACCTTTCCAAGGAAGTGGATCCTTTGCCAGTTCTCTGTAGTGAATTCATAGCCATTTTCCAGTAGGGAGAGGATGTAGGCTCCAGAGAAGCAATATTCACTCAGGTACTTTTCTTTTATTTGATGATACTGTAGCTTCACCTAAGAAAAAGAAGGAGAAGTCACCAAGCTGCTAAACTCGTGTTCCTGCAGCTCCAGCTTGCATCTGAACATTCACTGCAGGTGCTGAGGGAAATCTTCCCATGCCTGCCTTGAGAATTACCCCCAGCCATACATCCTATTGGGAAGCATCAGCAACACTTGGGACTTGGGCACTCTGCCCCACTGCAGAGAAGCAATGCTGCTCACCTCATGCCACGGCCGGGCGCAGAATTTTTCAATAGCACTGGTCACTTTGTCCAGGGTGAAGGGGACATCATTTGTCAGGTTCAAAAAGTTCATCACAAAGTAGAAAGCAGAAAAGGCCTGAAAAAGAATATTTTAACTTGAGCAGGACAACAGTAATCCCACAAGACAGCTTTATTTAGAGAAACACAAGGAACAGTCAGGTGAGCTGGCTGGCTTCAGTAATGCTCACACACAGTTGTGCATGAATCACACTGTATGACACTTGGCCTGTGACAAGCTCTCCTGTCCCTAGTGCTGGCCATTGGGAGGCACAGCTTTAAAAATGAATCTCTAAATGGAGTAGCACTGCCTGGTAGGCCGGTATCTACTATGGTAGCTCTTATATTTGTTGTCTTCACAGCCAGACAACAAAGACTATTTTTGTAGTTTCACATCTAAAAAGTCACCTTGGAAATGAATTTCTGCCCCACCCATGGACAATATACTTCAGCATTATTCTGAGTTTCTCTTCTAATGATCTGAATTATAGGGAGTTGAAGAATGCAAACCTACCCCAAAGTCCCCCTGTAATGGAGGTAGATATATCCCATTGAAGGAGCATCTGGAGTAAGGACAGTTGGTTTTGTTAAAGAGATTCTGGATGTTTCTTCGGCATTTTTCATAATTCCCCTCTCCTTCAATATACAGCTGGCTGAAAGGGAACTGTTTTTTCTCGACTGACGTACAAGGATTTTTGAAGAAATTACTGATACTTATAGTTCTCTGATATCCTTGGTGAAAGCATGGATCAAAGAGGCTGCCGTTCTCTGTGATCTGAAAATAAGATTCACACATCCTGTTATATTTCACTCTAGAATAACACACTGGGAAAAAAACACAAGGAAGGGTGACCACAAGGCACTTGTCATGGTATATCCTGCCAAGACACACAAACACGGGGTCAAAGGTGAGGATAGACTAAAGGCTTTAGTCATAATTTGGGACTTCTTTCTCTGTTGCATTCTCCCTATAAGACCTTGGGCAAGTTCCAGCCATATTTTCTGAAGCTGCTATTGATTTGGGATTCTCTCAGATGGTGAAGCATCATCTCCACAGTCTTTTTCAGTCAAGCACGGTATTGCTGCTATCCCATGCCAATCAATCAAGGCATCTCCAATTGGTAATATCTTTGAAAATGTTGGCTGTCATCTGTGAGTATCTAACCAGACTTTACGGAGGATAACAACACTTTCCAAATCCATGCTATTGTTGTGACATTTAGCCAGGACACAGCAGCACCGGTATGTCAAAGCTGTGAGGGTCCAGGTCCTCCACCTGCCACCCCAGATGTACTTGCCTGTAGATCCCCGGCCAGTTTCTGTTGCAGAGCCTGGTCCTTTCCGTAGCAAAGGAAGCTGTGTGTGTACACTTGGTAATCCTTGCCATAGAGTCGGAAATACAGCAAATTCTCTGGGGACTCAGAAGAGATTTCAGCTGGTACAAAGGTAATCTGTGTTGAGGCTCCTCCAAGATCTAATGCTCCTGACGTCTCACTTATGGATTTCAGGGAATGTAGAAATTTTTTCCAGCCAGACTTGAAAAAAAATTCAAAGTACAGATACATCAGGCATGGAGAAAATGTATTGAGGAACAAACAGAGAAAGTCTTCATAGAATAGTAGCAGAAGGACAGAATGCAGGAAAGGGAGTACAGCTTTGAGGGGGGCATGAGATGAGAACAAGCTACAGGCTCAGAAGAGCACAAGATGGATCATGTCCAAGTGTTCGCAAGAGGTTGAAGAACGTGTAACAAACACAACTGCTATGTGAAAAAATCAATTTACTGTTTCAGTGCCCAGATGATTTATAAACCCAATAGTAAAAATCATCATCAAATACTGAAGTTTTTTTTTTTTTTCTTTTCTTTTTTCTTTTTTTCTTTTAGCCTGGGTTGAAAAAGACCACAGTGCTCATCCAGTTCCAACCCCCGGCTATGTGCAGGGTCGCCAGCCACCAGACCAGGCTGCCCAGAACCACATCCAGCCTGGCCTTGAATGTCTTCAGGGATGGGGCATCCACAACCTCCTTGGGCAACCTGTTCCAGTGCATCACCGCTCTGTGTGAAAAACTTCCTCCTAATATCTAACCTAAACCTCCCCTGTCTCAGTTTAGGACCATTCCCCCTTGTCCTACCACTATCCACCCTCATAAACAGCTGTTCCCCTTCCTGTTTGTATGCTCCCTTCAAGTACTAGTGATACTTTATAGATATTTAACCAAGCAGAGAAGTGTTTTAGGTCAGCAAATGAGGAGGATGCTGTACCCATGAGAAGTTATTGAAACTGTTGTTTTATTTCAGTGCTCTAAGACTATCTACAATAACTGCTGATGCAAGAAGCACAACATCCTGATCTCTGATAAATGTCTCACAGGGAGCCTCCTGAAACACCCTCATGAAAGGCATGATTTACACAGCACCGCCAGCCAGTGGTTCAAATCTGGACTTGCCAGGGATACAATACCTGCTTGAAATTACCAAGCAAGTAGTTAATGGTGATCCATCCATAGGCTCCTTCTTCCTGACCACTGATGATTCTGGCGCCCTGGAAATTGAAGGGAACTGAGCGTAGTGTCTTCTCTACCGAGGACAAGACTTTGTCAGCTGCATCTTTATTTTCCAACCTGAATGAATGGAAGAAAGGATGAAGTGACAGCTGACATCCCTCAACAGCTTATGGGCTTCACTCTGAGCAGATAAGCTGCAACCTCCCACCAACTGTCAGTTATAACATGACAGTCCTTCATATGGGTACATCCAGCTGTATGTAACTGGACATGTCTCTTGGTCACACCTTGACAGCACAACTGCTACCAGACACAGACACAGCAGCTGACAGCAGGAACTGGAACAGAGTTCCCCTGCTCTCCTAGAGCACATTCCCTAGGGAGGAATACTGCGGGGAGATTCTTCTCTCACTTTTCACCATTTCATAAGAGACCATGTCTTCTGATATCCCCAGGGAATTTTCCTAGACAAAACACATGAAATTAGCTCCCCAGTCCAGCCAGGTAACAGGTCTGAGTCACCCCAAGAAAATCATAAATTTGAGCTATGTAAAGTTACCTTAGCTTTGGTGATTACCGGCCAAGTCAAGGCATGTAGGGAGTTAAAACATGACAGAGCACAAAAACTATGGGTCAAATCTATTACTAGACTGTGAGAGATGTTTGAACAACTTCTCCAAGTAGCAGTTTGGGCATGGCTATCCTTCATGGTGTCTGTGTTGCACATGGGTGCTGGAGAAGATGGAAGGGGGGAGCAGGTGGAAACAGACCTGTGAGGCAAGTGGGGAAGAGTCTGGGGAGACTAGGGGTCCAGAGAGACAGAAATCTGGGCACAGCACCAGCTTGTAGCATTTCCAATGACTTCTCTGCAGAGACATCACTTGGTATCTACGGTGGTCTAAGGTGCAAGGGAAGGAGATGAGCAGTATGGTACCTGAGGAGTCGCATGCCAGCAGTTGCTCCGAGGTAGACAGGTGTCTCTCGATGCTGCTTTAAGGGAATCACCTCTTCTGCTCGTTGGAGGCACTGCACCAGAGAGGGACCTGCCTTCTCTGTAGTCTGGGAGTAACCTGAGATCCCTGGGCCTGCAAGAAATCAGAAGACTTCATTGCACCATCTCCAAGCATAACCTCTGAGGGCTGTCATGAGCCTTGTCCTCTAAACAATATCACTAGCACAAGCAGCAACAGTTGATTCAATTACTCCATTTCTAGGTTTTAGAAACCCTAAAGCATCAGTCATTCCTCTGTCAAAAGCTGTGACCAACAGCATTCTTTATGCCTTCTAAAACCATCACATATCTACATAGCGATTAAATATTATATAAAAAAAATAAACCACAACATGTTTAAGTTTCATAACCTTGTCACATAAGACTGACCTTTTCCTTTAAAATGAGATCAGTTTCCTCCTTTCTCACTGATGTTTATCAGTGTTTCAGCAAGGGTACACACAGAAATTACATTTTTTTGTTGTTAAGTACAACCCTTAGTGTAGTGCTTTCCAAAAAGCATTTAACTCTGTGCATCCCCAAAT
This sequence comes from Perdix hodgsoniae, assembly GCA_035772895.1. Taxonomy (NCBI): domain Eukaryota; kingdom Metazoa; phylum Chordata; class Aves; order Galliformes; family Phasianidae; genus Perdix; species Perdix hodgsoniae. Next base: position 13,324,371 of record JAPSGF010000013.1, read on the forward strand.
GAAACTTTTCTCCTGGGAAGTTCAAGCAACAAGTTCTTAGCAGGGAGCACTGGAATATATGGTAGTTCACAGATTTAATGCTGCTGTCACTAATGGTCAGTTCCCCAAATTTTGTCTCCAACACCCTTTCACCACATTCTCTTTCCAATCCATCCCCTTTCACTGCTTCCTTCTTTCCTCTTACCTTCAACTTTACACACCTCCACCTGCTGCACCACTCCAGTGTCATTCTCCTTCTCTGCTGGCCACTCATACACATACAGGTTTGTGTGGGATGACCCCGCATCTAGCACAATCCCATACTGTGGACAAAACAGATCCTGTCATCACACCCGAGCCACTGAGTTGGATAGAGCATATGCATGAGCATGAGCAGAAATGAACAGTATATCTGGCAACTGTGGGGACATGCCACGTCATTACTCTCCCCACATAGTGTTTTGTTCTAAGTTTTCATTAAAGGGAATGAGAGCAGTAGCAAGATTGTAAATTATTACTTAGGAGATGGTCTCCTGGGAAGGCGTATCTGTTTTGCTCAGGTTGCTTAAGATGCATGGAGCTAGAAAGGGAGATCGGCCAGACCCATCAGGGACAGTAACATGTCCTTGAGCACTGTGCATGCCCAAACCTCTGCTTGGCTTGTTTTCCTATAAGAGCCTCTTATAATACCTTGACATTCTTCGGAAGTGGCTGGTTTTGGGTCACTGCTACAGTAATTAAAGCAATTGCAGCCAAAGCAGAGAGGAATCCGAGTATGAGTAGAATTTTCCTTGTTGTGGACATCTTTGGTTTGGTACCTGTGACTAGAGCAGAAAAAGAATGTTAGCATCCCTGTAACCCAACTTACCCCACCCCAAAAGTCTTCAGGCATGTTCCTGTATTCCAAACACTGTTTGCCTGGGACTAGCACCAACTTTTTCCATAGCTCTGTCTTTGTTTCAATAACCACTGAGAAGCTGAAAGAACAGACTGCTAATTTAAAAACAACAAAGTTTAGCAGAGCCAAGAGCTTTAACCCCTGCCACACTCTGTCACTGTGCACTTTGTGCTTCAGGTTTTTACAGTGTTAAAAAGAATTTACAACATCCTTGTCACTGGTAATGCACTTAGAAAGTCTAACACTAACATTTCTGTATGTGGCAGTCACAGTTTAAGCAGTGCTGTCCTGACCTTTAGCAATGCTATATTAAAAAAACAAAGTAAATTAATATTGCTGTAATTTAAAATATATTGTCAGGAGTAGAATTGAAAAAGCATGGTTGGCATAAATAATTCAGAACCAAACTTCTGAGTTTTCAAAACATAATAATGGCCAACACAATGTTGCCTATTGTATTTTTCTGCTTTGGCTTCTTCTTCCATCTCCCACGATGCAAATTTCAGTTCACAACTTAGGCTTGGTCACTTTAGTATTGTTTAATAAAATACAATCCACAACACAAAGCTCTAGACAAGGTATCTGCAAAAGTATTTTCTAGATGTATAATTTAGCTTTTTGAATTGAAAAATTCAATTTGAATAGTAAATTGAATAAATTGAATAGGAAATTTAATTTATTGAAAAGTAAATAAATAGTAAATTGAATAGTTTCAACTAACAGAGAGCTTTGGCACTCTAGTACCTGTTCTTTCTACTACATGAAATCTATTTCTATTCACATTGAAATTCCATCATCAAAAGCACTGCTTGCCATACTGCTCGCATGGGTGCTAGTTTCTCTTTTCCTAGTACACAGATTCTCCTACAGATGTTTAGAAGTCCGTTATGGGTCATTCAGGGTGACAGTACCTCCATGCAGGCAGAGATTCAACTACCTTCACTCTCCAGGAAGATAAAGTAACCACATTTGCTCTGCATCTGTACAGCAGAACTTCTGTTCCAGAAGTTACTGATTCTCCAGTCCTTTAGGCAATACTGGAATAGTTATCCAAATCCATCCAGGCACCCCACATCACAAATGCAAATATAAGAAGCATTCATGCTCAGAAGAGAACCATCTTTTAACCACTCTGTTTCACATCAGAGTTTGTCCCAGATGCCAGAACTACACCAAGTGTTGTCCAGTCCTACAAATGACCCAACATCCTGGAGTGACTTCATTTGGGCTAACTTCTGAAAAAGATGTGGGGAGTTCTTGAAACCTCTGCATCTGTAGACAAATAGTTGCTTCCCATCCATCTAAGGAGAATGGAGTCTAAAAGTTCTGAGAAAACTTGTTCTGAAAATCTCCCCACAAGGAGATCCTTGGGGAGCCTAATGCTGACCTGGAGCTTTGTGCTCTCTCGATGTGCTTACATGTAAATCTGATGAGGCTAACGGCAGAATTTGGAAGCTTGTTATGCTCACATTTTGTGACTGTCTGTTAGAGGCACAGCATGCTTGCCAATATCTCCAAGAATGTAGCTTAGAAAAAACAGTCTAGTACACATACCAGACAGTAGGAGGGCAGAATGCATTTTATATCGCTTTCTTCAAAAGGGCCCCAGAACTCAAGGCTCGTAATGATTAAAAACAGCAGTGTGTGACAGCTGGGAGACTCTTCCTCCCGATGGAGATAGTTGGCTCAGGTTATGAATGTACTGAACATGTCCATTGAACAAAAATTAACACTAGAAAAATGAATACAAGCAGGTGATACAAGTAGCTGCACAGTATAGATACAAATGAATCATAGAATGGCTTGGGTTCAAAAGGACCCCAAGGATCATCAAATTCTAACCACCCTGCCACAGGCAAGGCCACCAACATCCAGATCTGGTACTAAACCAGGTTGCCCAGAGCACCATCCAACCTGCTCTTGAACACTTCCAGGGATGGAGCACCCACAACCTCTCTGGGCTGCTTGTTCCAGCATCTCACTGCTCTCTCTATGAAGAACTTCCCCCTGACATCCAAACCTTCCCTCTTTGAGCTTAAAACCATTCCCCCTTGTCCTATCGCCATCTATCCTTGTAAAAAGTTGATTCCCCTCCTGTTTATAATCCCCTTTTAAATGCTGGAAGGGTGCAATGAAGTCTCCTTGCAGCCTTCTCTTCTCCAGGCTGAACAAGCCAGATCCCTCAGCCTCAGTCTCTGTAAGGGAGGTGCTCCAGACCTCTGATCATCTTTGTGGCTCTCCTCCAGACCCTCTCCAACAGCTCCAATGAAGCATGGTTGAAAACTGGAACTGCTGCTGACAGCTGCACAGAAAACCCACGTAATTGTTGTCATCTTTACTCCTGTCTAGAGCAGAGACTAACAGCCTGGTTGGGTACTTACTGTCACAGGGCTGAAAGATGCATGCCTTTGCATCAGTTCTAAGATTTTCAGATTTCCTGTCATGATGGGCATTCTTTGTCAATTGCATCTTTTCAGCAGCAACAGATTAGGAACAATTTTCCTAATGAAATGGGCCTAGAGAAATCCCTTGCCTGTAGGCAGAGACATAATAATTTTCTGCATCCCACCTGCAGCCTCGGATGAGTCATTTATTTTCCAAGGCATATTATTTTCTTAGTCCTGAACACGACTCTCACCTCCTGAATTGTAACTCAGTGTCATGGGTCCTTGTCAGGACTGTGACAAGGACTCAGATAGTGATTTCATTACTGTATCCCATACTAGAGCATCCATTTGCATGAACTCTTATGCCACCAAAGACTATTTTGTTGAAACAAAACACAAAGTACAAATGATAAGCATAACTCAGTGAGTAAGCTAACAAAACCAAAAGCCTGCTAAATGGCCCTTTAGAAGTGTATAGATTGAACACAATTTCTTTTAAACATTGCAAAATCCAGATAAAGAATTCAATGCAATTAAAATTTGACCTGCAATTTGCTCAGGAAGTTGAGGTATTGGAACAAGCTCCTTTTCCTATATACTTGGTTATTTCCATCAGCTCTAGACATAACTGCAGCTCCTGCAATGCCTACAGAACCTACGCTTTCCCTAGCCTCCTCCAGCTCCTCTGTACTTCATGTCCATGTTGCTGCATGCTGTGCTGACACTCCTTAGACCCCACCATACAAGTCTTTCACCTCCAGCACCTCTGTGATTGCCAGGCCCCAGCTAAATACTGAGCACGACCTCCCAGCTCTGCTTCCAGCCAGAGCCCAGAGACATCTCTGCTCTTTCTCCTGTTATGTAAGTGGTGTTAAAAAAATATCATGTAAGGCCATAAGCAGGCATAGCAGCTACGCTGCTTTTCTCTCCACCCCAAAGCTGGGGGCCTGGTGCTGCACCCTGCCCAGCTGCGCAACCATGGAGTGCTCTCCAGATGTTGGAGCACAGCCCAGCTGCTCACGTATCTCTGTCTGTTTCTAATTTTGGTCTCTTTGTTGTTTTGTAGGGGCTGCTGCTGGCACCGAGTGATTGGTGCGGGGCCCAGAACATAAACAGATCTACTATCATTTCTGTCTCTGAGTTAGCTATCAACTGAGAGTGATGCTGGCAGGCACTTCAGCTGGCAGTCGCTCTGCTACAAAATCCCGCTGCTCTTGGTGAGGAACCCAGGAAGGCTGCATGGCGTAGGAGGCAGCTTTGTGCGACAGCAAGCAAGCAGGATTGACCCCAGCATCTCCCAGAGTCTCAAGACAAATAGGAAATTTCCTCCAGCCAAAACCACACTGCCCCAGTGGCCTCATGAGCCAGGAGATGTCACTCATGACCAAGGCTGCCACCCCCCGTTTCCTTCTCACTTTGCAAGCAATGTTAAAAGAAACAGAGCAGCCAACTGCTTGAAGAGATGCAATAAACAGAGTAACACTGATTTAGGGAGAGATGCTGTGCATGGTCCGCAGTCACACTCAGCTCAGATAACCTTGCTGTGACCCAGCATCTCCACTAAAATACAGTTCCAAGGTCTGGCTTAGCACAACAGCTGAAGGTAACATTTGCTCTTAGATTTGGATGCTCACACTCAGCCTTTTACAGAAGGGCTGTGCTGCAATAACATTTCCACTGCACAAGTGCCACACTGACAAGTGACAGCTCCCCACTCATCACCTTTCTGCTCTCAGTATACATTTGTACAGTCAGAAACATTCTCATTTTCAGCCTCAATTTATTGCCAGTGCATTCCCTTGTCTTTAGTCCACCTCTGACTCAAAACTTCTGCAGCTCTCAAATGGCCTGGAATTTGTTAACTTAAATTTATAAACAACGATCTCTTCTGGATTTTGCCTTTCTGGCCTTCTCTGTCTACCTAAGCAGTTCAGCAGCTCTTCTCCACGTATTACACAGAATTACCTGTTCTTTTCTCAAGCACTCCTGACCAGTTCTGCAGAGATGAGCTGTGCACAACTGTGTGCCACTTACGCTAGGAGACGCTGCATTCCCAGCCTAAATGAAGCGAAATGGGGACCTCAAACGAATGCTACCTCAGGCACACCAATCACAGCCAGTGATGAGACACTCTGACATCACTCCTCTGCCACCCCAACAAACCCACGTTCAACTGCATTTAATTAAATTTGCCATACTTCATGCTCTAAGGAAAGGGAGTTCCAAGGCACTACCTGCCATCCTTGAGGCTCAGAATGATGTCATAGACTAAGGCAGCATCACACTGAACCGCGCCCATCTGTTGCTCTTCCACTGATCACCCACGTTGCTGCATGGTCTGCTAGGACCCTCTCAGCAATGGGTTCCCTGAGCAGCTTCCAGGGATGCTTGTTGCATGCTTGTGCTGTTGACAGCCCAGCTAAAGGGCCTATATAGCCTGCGGAATTCCCTAACTCAAGCAAATCAGAGAGCTCATGATGGTGGGGAGAGGAGATGGGAGCAATCAGTGCTGCTGTTCTGCCAAGGTGCATATAGGGTACATACATTATCCTCCTGCTGGGAGAAAATGAGCTTTTGTTAGTCATGAAATTTGTCATGCTGAAAGGCACACATGGTGAGGTTGATGAGGAATATTTTGCAAAATGATGTAAACCATATGTGTCAGGAAAGCCTTTTATTGGGCTGGTAAGAGGCCCAGGTTTGCCTTATTGATACAAGACCATATACAGTATATGAACTACTTTGATTTAAGAGATTCTCCTTCAAAATATCAGGACAAGACACTGAACACTTTGAAGTTAGACTTCAAGCTTCATACTAGGATTTACATCACTTCTTGTAGCTATTATATGGAACTGTATAGGGAGCTCCAGTCCAAGTTTTAATTATTCTTTGCATCTTAAGTACTAGCGTGATAGCTGGCCCACATTGTGATGCTCTATACAGTTATAAATACACATTTAGTGGATTATAGTTTTCCACATGAAGTGGCCATAAATGCTGACATATAAACATTGAAATTCCAGTGAAACCAATAATCCAAACAATATAGTATGCCTTTTTTCTTGGATGCTGTTTTTCAGAGACACTTGCTATGAAATTGCACAGCCCTACCAATCTCAAGAGCTGGCAGTATAGTTACAGGCTATGCAACCAGGCAGAGAATTTTAACCTTGTCTTGAACCTACAGATGCGTTAGTGAACTGGGAGATGGAATAAAGAATGTGACTACTTGTGATAGCACCAAGTTAGGAGTTAAAAGCACGATGATAAATAGGACTGGAATATAAATAAATCTGGAAAATAGGGAATCCCCAGGGAAAACTTCCAGCTCACTTCAGTAAGGACAAGAGCAAATATTTGCTCTTGTTTAGAAAATAGGCATTGCACAAATTCAGTATAGTGAACAAGTAGTTAAGCAGCACACAGAGAAAACATTCTTGCAGCTATAGCAGTTTGAAGTAATCCTTCCCTCCATCTAACATGAGTAGAGCCTTACATGAATTTCTATGACCAAGTTTGGACACTGCCTTTCAAGAAAGATGTAGACTACTTGGAGAAACTCCAGAAAAGAGCAAGATAGATAGATCTGAGATCTACAAACTTGACCTGTGTGGAAAGATTGAAGGCATTGGATTGTTTAGCTTAGAAAGAGATGAGCAAGGGAGACATTAATCATCTTCAGACAAATCAAAAGTAAAAGGAAAAGAATTTCAGCAAAGTTTAAGAGATGTCAGGAAACCAGTTTCTGACAGCGAGAATGGGTAAGCCATAGGGAAGGTGACAAAGTAGAATCCCACAAAGTACAAGCATTGCTTAGGATTGGGGGCACCTCATCTTTTTGCTGCTTCACAAGTCACAGCTGGAGCATGACCCTGGGGAAACTGCATGGGATGCTTTGGAGGAGCACTGTGTTTCAGGGGAAAAAAAATATGAGGAAAAAAAAAAAAAAGGCATACCATATTCCCGGAGAGCTGGGGAGTGCTGTGAGAGCTGAGCAGTGGCAGCAAGAGACGGAAACAAAGGAGCAGGCATTACACAAGGTCCTTCTCTCCCTGCCCACAGCTGCCTGCGCAGCTGGAAGTGGCCCTGAGGGGCTTTGTGCAGGTCAGTCCCACATCCCTTGTGCCAGGAGTCATGTCAGAGAGCTAAGGGCAGCAGGCCCTGCCAACAAACACTCTTTTGCCTTGCACACAAAGCACATCCTCAGCAGAGACCTTCCCACTGCAGCACATGCACAGCACAGCATGCATGCATCTTCCCAGCCCTGTTCCCTGCCGTTATACACCAGCCCCACCAAAACTTCCACAACTCTTTTAAGTCATCTCTCTGTGGGAAAGCATTCTGCTGGCTTGTATCCCAGTAGCTAGACAGAGATACTCAATATTCTCCAATACAACCAACAAGTGGCAAGATACTGCTGACACAATGACCTTTAGACAGTTAATTTCCACATTTACATGATGTTTTATTAGGCTTCCAAGTCTGGACCCTCTTTATGATCTTTTCTTTAGGATTCACACATCAAAGAGGTTTTCAAATCAGAAGAAACAACTGTTAGCAATTACATCAGTTGTCACCAGATGACTTCTGGCATTACTTTGTGTTACCAACCCATTAAGGCTATAATTTAACTGGAGAAGATCTATTGTCGTTACCCACAAAGCTTAAAGTTTCATCAAAAAATATCCTGTGAATTCAAGCTCATCACCCAAGTTATTACTAAAATACACTTAGCTATCTCACTGTGTAAAAGCATCTATTTTTCTTACAGGAAACAAAGCAGGCTCAAGGACCAACATCTTTCAGTTTTGTTTCCACCGATAGTTCCAATACACTGACTTGCGGTGGGCCAGTATTGCTGCTAGGCATCCTTTTGTGCTCAGTGCCCTTCAATTCTCTGCTGTTCTTAAGTGTCTGGCCGTATTTTCTTCTTATGCTTCTTTTGACCACCTCCTATATTTTCTGAGTTTGAATTTGCATTGATTGCAAACAGCTTCATTCTCCCCCCCCCCCCCCCCTCCACCTCTCCCCCTCCCCACCTCTAAATACATTTCTTTCTCACTGACGGTATTTTCTTAAAATAGCATAACTTTCAACTGTTAGATTAAGGCTTCTGGGGAATAGAATAATTTATTAGACTGTTTCTGTTCACATTCCTTTTGATTATTTTAAATACTCAGTTGATTCAGCTCAAGTATTTTGACTTTGGGAAACCATTTTAAATTGCTACTAGACATTATTTTTTAATACAGAATAAATATGAATTACTTGCTTAATAATACTCAACCATCAGAGCAATGTTTCCTCTATCAGAATTAGAGCATATCTTTCTCTTTGGTTGATAGTTCCCAGCTCAGCTCCACACCACTACTGCTTACAAGTGTTCAACAGTTGGTGGTAAAGTAGTGGGACCACTACTTTAATAGGCAGACTGGTGATCAGAGGCACATTACCCACCCAGCACAGCTCCCCTCCTCATGCTCCATCAGCCTCCCTGCATCAGCAGGATGCAGAAGTTGCTATGACAAAAGAAAGGAAGCAGCCTTAGGGAGAATCATTTCCCACCCCAAAACCCACACTTGGGTGAGAAAGTTCAGCAACTTCCTAGAGAACAACGTCTCAAGCACTGCAAATACTGTTAACCCCACTGGATTATGGCACAGAAACAACCACAGAGAAAATATGTCCAAACCTCTCAGTACCCACAGCATGCTCTGCACCATACCAAGTGTCAAAATACACCCTCCCAGTAGCCACCAGTTTCCCCATTTGCCCTCTCCACCAACAACCACTCCTGCCTCGCAGGGCTGAGGCTGCATCTCAGGATGTTTTTCTCCGAATCACAGATTCCTGGGATTGCTTTGCACATCAAGCACCACTACCGCTTTTCAGGGGCTTACTTCCCCAGCTTCTAAAACAGTAACGTGGCACCAGGAGTGCCACAAGCACACAGACCGAACGCCTGCCAGAGGAAAAGCAGAGCTTCTCAAGCATTTCTGCACAGCAAAACAAGCAGATTTTCTCCTAAAGTTTCACTTCCCACTCAGGACCAAAAGCTGTTGGGGACTGGCTGCAGAAGCACAAACAGGACTCCAGACTGATACAGTGGGAGCAGAGCTGCCGGCAAAGGCACTTTATGATGAGGCTGCATAAGCAGGATGGATGCAGCTCACCTACGCATGGGATTTTGCCTGTACCTGGATCTCACCACTCCTTGCAAGTATGATTTCCTTAACAGGTGTTTCTTCTTCTACAGGAGCATGTCGCAGGCCTACAAGATACCCAGTGACCTTTTCCTACCCTAACACGCATATCATATCGCAGCAAAGAAATTGTAGTGACTTTCCTTTGCAACTACCTCTAACAGATGAAGTAAGAGATGCTTTGCTACCAAGGCAGGGCAGCATGCCCTCATGTATTCTTTCAATAAGCAAAGGTTAAGGTTGCATGCATAAAAGAGATTGCTTGCTAGTTAATTGCTTTCAGCTTTTCCCACTTACCTCCAGCTGTCAGCACTGCTATCTCCTTTCTTCATGGCAGAGCACAACACTGGGAACAGCTGGGGATAGTTTTTGTTTCCTGCAGAGGAATGCCTCCACTGCTTAGCCTTAGCGGAAAAATATACTGATTTCTCAGAGGTCAGCTTTAATAACTAAGATTCCCACAAACCATTGGATTCAGATTCAGCTCATGATATTTGGCATGAATATCATGCTCTGTTCCTTATGCTGCTACTATTTCCATTTCAAATAGCAGGAAACAAATCACCCTGTGGTATTTTTAGGGATAACCAACAGGAAGAAAACAGAGGACCAAAGCCTGTTGTAGGGCAGAGACCTCGGTAAAATGTCTGAATGTGAAAAAAATATCTATCTATCTATCTATCTATCTATCTATCTATCTATCCATCAAAGCCTCAGGGTTGCAAAAGCAGATTTGGAAAACATTAAGAGTTAAATGTGGACCTAAATTTTCATGGTTAGAAGCCTTGCACTTTGCAATGCTTGGAGCCTCATGGAACAAAACAGCAAAGGAGTTTTGCCAGATAAATGGTCTGTGACAGGAGATTACATGTTTCCAAAGTTCAGATTATTTATTACCAGGATATACAGCGAATCTTGAGGAGAATCTTGCTCAGGAAAGGAAATCCGTTTATAATCAAGCCATAGTCTTAGTTTCAATTTGCACGTCTTCCTTATTTCGTTCCTTATTATTGTCTCAAACAGTCCAAAATACAGACACAAAATGCTTTGAACAAGGCAGAGTGGACACACAGCAGTGATAATGAGGGGGTGATGCTGTAAGAACGCACCCCCAGGACAAGTGCTCCTGTCTGCATGCTGCCTGTTGGGGCTGCACTGGAGGCATTAAATCAGGATCTTTGCTGGGTGATGCTGGCAGAGCCTGCCCCAGGGCAGAGGCTTATTTCCTCACGTCTCCTGCAGGAACATGGGAGTTATAAAAGACTATTTATTAACAGCTCTGGGACAAAAGAGCAAGAAAGAAAACAAGACCATTTATAAATCAGCTAAGGAGCAAACTCGTGACTCTAGCAGTCCCATTTGTAATTCCTTAAGTGTGGCTTGGAGCTGCCTTGGCTTCTCCTTAGGATGCTGAATCAGCATATCAGCTCTACTGGTGCAGTAAATAGCCAGATAAGGACAGAAGAGCTCAAAAGAAGAAAGCTCTAACTTATACTGTGACGAGATTTTTCTTGGCTTCCACTCCCATTTGGGAAAACTGATAGCGGTCAACTTTCTCACCACTAAAAACCAAGCAGTGACTCACATCTACATCCTGCAGTCTGGGATATTTGCCTTCCTTTGGGACAAGGTAGAAATAGGATGGAGAGAGAAAACTCATGCAAGAGCCGTCTCAAACAATACTATTCAGTACTTGTTGATCTTTCAGATCGTCGTGAACACTTTATCAGGCTTTCTCCTTTGATAACATTTTTCAAGTGGAAAGAAGAATAACAAAACACTGTTATGCTTAGGAGTTACTGTAGCAGAGAAAAGCTGAGCTGAAGTTTCCAGCAATTATCAGTACAAATTCCCCAGAACAGATACGTAATGTACCATTATTATTATTTTTTAATTAAAATGGGCTGGGATAGGATTTCTACCATGTGGACTGAAAGCCATGTAAAAGCTGAAAGCAATATATGAAGATGACAGAATATCCTAAAAAAGCCATCACTAAAACCATCTCTACAACACCCATTCAGACAATTCCCAACAGTGGGCCAGCACCTGCTCATCCTTTATACAAGCACACCAGAAACCAACTTGGTTCATAGGAATGGTGAAGGCAAACATCTGTTGAGATGTTTTAGCTTCGCTCATTCCATTATTGAAAATCTCTAGCATCTTTCCTTGTCCTCCTGTTCAGTCCAATATTTCTGCCAAATAATTTTCATCAGTTTCTCTCAGCCCAATATGGGCGTGAGTACATTATTAAACCACTAATCATTTTGAGGCAAACTTATTAAACTTTCCTGACTTTACTCAAAGTGACATCATAAAGAAGTTATAAACAAACAAAAGTTTCACATCATTTTCTAATTTAAGTGTGGAGCAGTTTTTGACAGAGCAATGGTACAGAAGATTAATGTAGCAAAAGCACAAGTTCTCACAGAACAGAAAGAGGATGCATGTTTTACAAAGCCTTTTCGCTCTTGCTCATTATCTCCTCAACACTTGGTTCCCTCATACTTGCACTTCAAGGTCTGGCAAAATTCCACACAACGGGGGACCAGGGTTCATAGATGCCACGTGTCCTCACTGCATCCCTTGGATTCTTCCTTGATGGCACCAACATCCTTTCAGGTAGATCTTTTGCCATCTTTAGGAGTTAACACTCACTGCAGTGAAATCTCTTTGCCTCAGGATCTTGCTAACTTCAACCCCAAGAGCCATAGGACAGCTGGCTGCTCAGGTTCTGCTCATTTTGATTACCTTTAATGCCTACAGTCTGCCGTCCTGCTGGAAGAGAAAGAAGAGGTGCATACAGGATATGCTGCAACCTCACATGCCATCTTGTAATTGGAGACAGGTTTTGTCCCAGGGAGCCATCTGTGAGGGGCCCTTATCAGCACACAGGCCTCCAGCTGACGAACTTGTGGTGGGACCTTATCGGGATGCAGGCCACGGGGCTTGTCACAAAGACCAGCTTTGCCAATATTTACCCAGCTTTACTGCACTTGTTAACAGTCAGGGTTATCAGTACACACCATGCTTTTAGCCCTTGCTGTTGCTTCATTCAGCCCTGTAATACGCATACGTTATGCTCTGACAGGAACAATTTGTCTTTCTGCTTCTTCACCCGCACACCTGCCTTCTGCATGTTGTGCCAGGACCAGTGCTTTACCACAGACCATCCCTGCAGCTGTGAAAAGGTCTGTTTGGTTTGGTTAGACCTTGGGGACCCCAATAAAAGCACAACAGAAAGAGGCAGATACCCAAAGCAGCCAGTCAGGGCAGTGCTCAGCACACAGCTCTGTACTCAGACACGGTTTGCCTCCTGCCTGGAGCACCCAGTGTGGCAGAAAAAATGCAGCCTATCCCTTGGGTGTTACATCTCATTGGCAATGCTGGAGCTTCATGCAGCAAGCAGCTCCCTGTAACGGTGCTGGGTGAGACCATGTCACTTCTGTCACCATGCTGACACAGCACCCATGGCATGAACGTCAGACTCTTCCATAAAGCTCCTGATGGCACAGGAAAGTTGCAGCTATCCTGCAGCAGGATCACAGGACTCACAAGGAGGCCTTTGTGTATAGACTTTTTCCCATGCTCATGTCACAGCCTTCTCTCAGCAGATCGACAGATAACACTGGAGCCAACCATCATTTCTGTCTGCTGAGACTCAGCCTTTCCCTAACAACAAACCAAGGCTCCAGCATGCTTCCTCCCACTGAGGCAGAGATCCTAGGGTCTAAAGCAGCAGCAGCACACACTTCAGCTACACCTACTCTAAAATTCATCTTCCACTGCTTTGGTGTTTTCTCTCTTGTTTCCTGCCAGACTAACAGCAACTAGGGCATTATTGGCCTAGTAAAGTACATGTACGTGACTCATACTATAAGTTCTGTGTAGTTCTGCTGTGACTTTAAAAGTGTGAGAAAAATGAGAAATGTCATTGAGGCTAGAAGAAACATGAAGAAAAATAGAGGCAGCAGAGCCCCACTGCAGGAAAGAATTACTCCTGGATTTGTTCCCCACAGTCCAGCTTCAGGGATGGAGGCAGGAGAAGCCGGAGTAAAAGTCATTTACTACTTTATATTGGCGTTATAGACAACCTCACAGCAGTGCTGCTGCATTTTATGTAATCTCTGTGAAATGCTAGCAAACCTAAGACTTACTGTTGCACCACAACAAAGGTTCTAGAAATGTGGTTTGCAACGTATAACAATGTACAGTTATGGTTGCAAACTCTTGAGAAGTAAATGAAAAGCCTCTCCAAGGTCCCTATTTACAGAAGGAATCTATTCCTAGCAAGGCTGATGGGATCCAGTTTGTAATCCTACAGCAACACAAAAAAGCCCTCTAACTGGTGGAGAAATTACTGGTCTCTGGAGCTGAAACACACTTTGTAACCTAAAAAGCAACAGTAAAATTACAGTGCTTAACAAGAAGTTCACAGCATGGGGCCAGTTTCTGTTGCAAACTGACTATTTTTAAGATAAAGCACAAAAGCTTTGTTCCACGGTTGGCTTAACTCATGTGCAAGCTCTGCCACAAAAAAGAGGAGACTATTCTGCCTCACTGTCTTCTACTGGTGTTATATCCTGTACATGTACAAGTGCAAACTTTTAAAAATATTCCACCAAGCTGCTCTTCAGATATGCCTTGTTCTCTGGTCAAGCTGCTGCAGCCACGTGTGAACTAACCAAGTACAAGAATAGTGTGGGAAAGGAGCAGAGTTCTGACCGCCTTGCTCAACTGGCTGGGTAGATAGCTTAACTCAATTCCATGTGTTAAACGGTGTGATTTACTCCTCTTCAAAGTTCTGATTCATTTCAAAATAAGACCTGACTTCTCTCTGGCTAATGACAGAAGAACTCCTAAACAACACTGCTGGAACTTTTTGTTGTTGTTGTTTTTGCCTTGTGATTTCCATGCCTTTCTGCTGCAACAGTATTTCCAAGTCTTGTAAACAAAACATAATCATTTGCTTTACTAAGGTTCCTTTCAGCTTCAGCTGGCTTTGTGTTTTCTGGTCTCAGACAAAGCTAACAAACAGTAAGTTTCCTACACTGTTTCAGGGAGGCAAGGCTAAATAGAAGCTGCAGATCAAATTATATTATATATTATTGTATTATATATTTATGTAATTATTTATATATAATTATAAATAAATATATATGTATAAATAATATATATATAATTATATAATTATTATATATTATGTATATTTAACTCAAGGCAAATTCTCCAAAAAGCACTCCTCACACACCTGCTGGAACCAGCAGCTAAAGATTGAACTTGGCTAAGAGTAGATATCTTCCCTGTCCCTCAGTTTTGGAGAAGTCTTCCCCCTTCTTACCACAGCCCAGAGGAGCAGGCAGAGGCTGCAGAAACCCCTGCCCTCAGCTGCAGTCATTTAGTTAATATATAGAAACCACAACAGTTCTCTGAGCAGACTGTGAAAACACTGTGAACTGAGGAACAGAAGTGGTTCATACATCCTCAGCTGCTGAGTCACCTTTTCCAGGCAGCAAGCAAAGCTCAGAGGCCAATTCTTGTTTGAGCTCTGGCTGACAGATTGCAGGCAGATAGATAGTGAAAAAAAGATGACTTTCATTCCTTTGTAAAAAGAGGTCAATTTTTCCTCCTTTCTGTTCCCCAAAAACAATCCAGCACTCCCCACCCTGCATGGTTAGGGGGAAAGTTCTCAGGGGGATTAGAAGCAGAGGGAGAGTACATAACAAGCAAAGAGACATTAACTTCTATTTGTGCAAATTAAAAATGCTTTAGGAAAGGTTCAGGTGTCAGCCAGTACACCATTCAGCCACTATGAAGGTTATTTCAATGGGCAGTAGCCAGGTAGCATACAGCTAAACAAAAGACACATGGAGCACAGGACAGTGCAGGGCAGGCTGATGGGCATACATCTCCTACCAGAGACTTAATCACTGCCTACACAATACATTTATATTACAAAAGGAATCTGAAGGCAGACGGTGTAACAGAGATGCCGGTGCTCCCAGGAAACTCTTCGCAAACTGGAAGGGACTAGCAAGAGCCCTAAAGGATTCATGCAAGAGTTAGAGCAGGTGGCAGATGCAATCTGCAGCATTGCTGGGGCTGGTAGAGCACTACACACAGTGACCAGTAACTTGTCTGCATTGCTCTCAGGCAGGGAGAGCAGCAGCTTACAGCTGGCACAGCAAGGGGGAGAGGGACGTCAAGCAGGAGAGGAGATGGGGCCCACAGAGGAGGCTGGGAAGATTATTTTTCCAGCCAAATTTGGAGCAGGGTGGCAAGTGCACAAGAGGACGTGAGTGGATGAATTTGCACAGCGTGCACTTAGCCGACTTTGTTTCTTTCCATCTGGTCTCTCACACTTTTTCCCTTAACTCACTTCTTAATTTGTACTGCTAATGCAGTACTGTTTCAGAGCACAGGGCTGGTTTTGTGTCATGCCTCGCCTTACAGTGAAACTCCCACAATAGCTTTGATCCAAGTGACTTTCACCCTTACCTCCTCCCCTCCTCCTGTTCTCTCACTTGAGTTGGTGTTCGCATTCAAGCCAGATAAGCTGAAAATTATTTCAGGGTGAAAAAAGCAACGACAGCAACAACAACAACAATAAACCAAGGCTAAAGCCAAGGACAAGCCCCTCTTTCATCACTGAAGCATACACTTACATCCAACTAAACTGACAGCAGAAACACAGCTTTGGACTCTGATGCTCCCCACACAACCATATTGGAAGTGCCTGCCATAACACTTCAGCTATGCTCAGGGAAGTTTCTGTCAAGCTGAGAGAGAAAGACAATTCTCACACTTACCTCACAAAAAGGTATGTAAACATAATCGAAGAAATGGCCCCATCTAACTCATCTTTCACAAAATCAACTGGGGTGTTTCTCTTGTGAACATAATCCAGAATTTTTCAACTGTAGTTTGATTGCTTTCAAGCAACGATAATCCTCTGTAGATTGTCTTGCCAACCGATGCCATCTAAGCAGAACTTTAGTTCCTGTTATTTAGTTCGCCCCCAAATTCAGCCTTCTGCCTTAGCCACATCCCAGACCCTTTAAGCAGATACTGCTGAAAGAACCTGGCTCCTATCTCAAACCACTTCAAGTCAGATAAAGCTCAGCAGTACATAGCCAGTGAGCACAAGATATTAGTAAAAAGGAAGTGTTAACTGCAAAGTCAGGTTCACTTGTTGCTCTCAAACCAGAAGGTGCTAAAGGTACAAAGATGTCCGGGAAGGAATGTGACAAAATGTGGTATTTTTGCACTGTACTAAGCCAGTTAAACAACTTAGGAAAGACCAAACACTGTCACTTACAGCTTCTATAACCTTCCCTTTTCAGTTGTCCAGCCTCTTAAATTTATTCTTCAAAGATTCCTTGAACGTTTTCTACATGTTTCTGGTAAATGCTACTTAAGAGGCAAACATAGGTTTGCTTGGCTACAGGAAGGTTGCCTAGAGAATGACTTTTTCCTGTCTACCATGCAATGCAGCCGTGCAAATGACAAAGTAAATAAACTGTGAGTTAGGGCTATCACATACAAATATGTATGTATACATACATGCCTTTGCATTTTTTTTTTTTTTTTCCGAAGGCAAAATTGCCTGGAAATCTTTCTAGTCCATTCAGTATCTGAATGTCCAGCTTTCTTCCCAAAGTTACATTAGCTGTGCTTTTATAAGCTGGCTTGAAGCCTATTATTTGCTCTTTATGTTTCCAACCACTCTTGGCTTCCTTAGACTTTTTCCTCTGACTTAATTGGTATTTGTACTGCTCCTCCTAGCATTGACAAACTCCATCTGTAAATCAGAGTAGATTTTAGATCAGAATCACATTTTTTTAAATGTTTTTTAGATCATTATTAAAAATATCTATTGCCATCAGACCTGTTGCAGAATACCACTGGAAGCACAGCTGTTGAATCATGATTTCCTTTGATGATTATTTTGTCTGTTGTTAATCAGGTTTTAATCCATTAATTCATTCTTTTCTGGAGAATCACAAGGACATTTTTGTAATCAGGAAAAAAAAAATCAGAAACGCATCTTTCTATTTACTATTGTCAATCACATTTTCTGTCTCAGAAAAATAAAATAATTTCAAATAATTTATTGGAAAATAGATCAGATAAAGAACTGCTTGCCTTCTTAGCTCTACATTCATCCACCCTATGGCTATCAAATGCTGGACAGGAAGACTTCTTCCATTTCCCCTTCTGTGCCTTGGTTCCCAACCATCAGGGAAGTCAGGCCTTAGGGATTCCCTAAGCTTACAACCCAGATTTTGAATATTCACTTGATTTTTAAGAATATTTTTTCCTAAAAATTCTGTAACCCTCCAACCTCAATTGAAGAAATTCTGAAGAGGATGCTAATAGCAATAATATATATAAGACAGAATGGAGCCTGTTTTTTTCCAAATGAGAATCATGCCAAGCTTTCTTGATATCTATTTCCTAAGTCAGCTGGCTTTGTACAGAAAAAAAAAAAAAAAAAAAAATCAAGAAAGCAAGGGTCTTGGAGTATTTTGGTACTTGCAAGAGTACTTGGGAGTGCTTTCCTCTTTGTAAACAGATTCACCAGCCATTGAGTTTCAAACCAAAGGGAACACAATCCTGCTGTACCCTCCTGTAAGTAGGACTATCTCCATTCTAGGATACAGATTAATATCGTTGCTTGAAGGAACCACATGAACTTGCAAGTTTGCTTCCATCTGGGATGAGCAATTTCCTATCTGGTGCTTTAGTTCCTGTTATTTTTGCCAGCATTATCCATTTCTACAATAACATTATTCTGAAAGCTATTCTGGGAAGTTTCATACTCCATAACCTACCATTAAGACTTGATCAGACAGGAGGATTTTCCAACAACTTACCACTGATGTTAAAATAAATTGATAACAGTTCTCTAGGATATTTTATCTTTCCTGTGATCATCAGTGATTTCACTACTGTTTATTGAAAATTGGCATCACTGAGCATAGATATTCTAACCAATTTGTGCATTTAATCTCAAATTGTTATAAAACTTTATTTCCCCCATGAATCTTAATCTAACAAAACAAGCTACTTAGTTATAATACTACATGAAATGTTCCTTTATACCAAAATTCACCCCCCTTCAAAATGTGGGAAAACAGTTAACTGAAACCACTGTGCATTCTTTTCCTACGTCATCTTTACAATCTTACCCTTTCTACTTCCAAAATGATTATGGGGTTGCTAGATGCACATTATTTTGTTTCTACAACACAGAACACTTCCTTTGAATTGTGCTGGTTCCTACTAACTTAATTTAGAGAAAATACCAAGATGTCAGGGAAAAATCTAATCTCCCACAGTTCACAGCCAGTACGTGGTATCACATGTCCTCCATTTCCTCTCTTCACTTTGTATTTACTTGTTTCAACTTCTATTTGCTTCCTTCACTGTCCCCAAAGAGCTAGCCAAAATCATCCTCATTTTTGTTTCTGGGGTGCTATTCAGTTCATATTCTTTGAACTTGCAGCCATTATTGACATTCCTTTCCATTCATTCCCTCAGCTCTTACTTTACACTGCTCCATGCTGGAACAATCATTGGTCCATAGAGAGCAGTCATCTGACAGCAGCAATTAAGTCATCTATATACAAGGGCTGTTCTGAACGTAATACCTCCTATTTCATTACGTTGGCCCACCACAGAGGCAGATGTTGGTGATGTGGCAGTAGAGGTTGAAACTTCTCACCAACATTCTGTTACATTTTGTTTCTGTGTGACAGATGGCAGCATAAGGGGAGTCTGACACAACGCTGTCTGACATGGAGATGCATACGAAGCGAAGGTGTGGAACTGAATTCCTCCATGCAGAAAAAATGGCACCCATTGATATTCATTGACTGTTGCTGAACGTTTATGGTGATCAAACAGTGGATGTGAGCACAATGAGGTGGTGGGAGGTGTGTTTCAGCAGCGGCAGCAGACAGCAAGGTGAAAGACAAGCCACGTTCCAGATGGCTATGCAGATGTTTACTAGCCTGGCATGCAGACTATTGGTCGTGGTTGGCAATAATGCATTGCTTAATGGTGGTGACTATGTTGCAAATTAGTGTTTTTTAGCCGAACATCTGCTTTATCAAATCGTGTTATTGTGCTCTTTGTTGTAGTTTCCATGGAAATAAATGGGAGGCATTATTTTTGGAACAATTTCCGTGGAATTCTAAGACAGTTACTACCTCTTGCTCAGTTCAGTACCTTCTATGCCAGATTCTACTAATTGTAGAAGATCGACTGAACTTCACCGCTGCCTGCATGATATCAGTACCATATTTTCCCCATACTGAAGATCCCCACAGTGACGTTTGTTTATTTAATGACTGTGACACTTTGCGCACAAGAAGTTATTCATGCTGATCACTGATACAATCTGTTGCTCTGTAGCACCCCAAGAACTTCTTCCTTAGCCATGCTAGCATACTGACCCTCATTTCAATGCAGAGCTGACCGTATCTGTATTAAACGTGTGGGTTTCCTTCAGATGGGGAGTAGCGTTTCAAGCCTGTTACAGCCCCTATACACAAAACAGGCAGAAAATAGGTCTACCTTCACTACTGACTGCACAAATTAATGAACTAACCTCCCACTTCCACCAGCCTATCCTTTACAACTTGAAGCCTATTAGACTGAGAAAACACTTCTTCCACTCAAAAAACCATTAGTTGCATTCTGTGACATTCAAAACACGGAGAGGGATAGTTGGCCTTTTAATTTATTTATAGAAAAACTGAATCATCTTTTGATTCCCTGCTGTAACACTGATGAGAGCCTTGTCTAGGACAAGAAGCTATCAAACTAGTGCAAACTGTTGACCCCAAGCATCTAGCTCAGCTCAGTGGCTAAGTTTCTGCCCAGATCCTTATCCGTTTGCTACTTGCCTGCATGTCTGTGCTCCGGCTTTGTTTTAAAAGCCCCACACAAAGAGCCCCGTGCTGTCAGCAGTACAGAAAGACAGTCCGTGCTGCAGAAGTTGCTGTAAATAGTGTAAGCCATCCAGACAGACAAAAGCAGATTTTAAGCGAGAAAATGTTTCTGCCAAACGTTAAGTGCCACTGCCGCTGCTATGCTTCATGCTACGCGCAGCAAAGCGGCTGATTACAAAAGGCAAGCCCTGGGACAAGAGTTCAAATCAATAACTATGCAATAAGCATCTTCAGCTAACTGCTGCCTGGGGCTGCAGTAAGGCGAGAAGGTTTCTCGGAGGGGAATCCTCCTCTTCCTCCCTCTCCCGAGCCGGTTCTCGCTCTGAGCCCGAGCCCAGAGAGCCCCCAGCACAGCACAGCGATTCTCCCCACCTTAGAGCTAGCGCCTTCCACCACCTTTAGGCTCTTTCTGGCTTCCAGCGCCCTTCCCCGCGCCGCGGAGCTCGCCGCGAGCAGCGCCAGGCTGCACCAGGGAGCCCCCGCCGGCCCCGCCGCCTCTTCCCCCGCAGCGCCAGGAAGGGAATCCTCCGCACTGACGGAGCCAAACTTCTGCAAAGCGCAGGCACGCGCCGCTCGACTGCGCCTCCGGGGGTCCCCCGCCCGCCCACGGCCAGCCCGGACGACCCCAGGCAGCCTCCGGGCAGGAGGGGGGGGGGAAGGCGGGCACGCGGGGACGCCGCAGCCCGCTCTCGGCTGGCAAACGTGCACGAGCTCGTCGTGCACAGCCTCCTCCAGCGCGATGCCGGCACGGAGCCGCCTGCCTCCTGCAGCGCCGCTTTCAGCGCCCACGGGACGCTCCGTCCTTACCCTTTGGCTCGTCCATCAGCGCCGGTGCTCGCTCCCTCCTCCTCGTCTCTCTCTCTCCCTCTTCCTTTCTCAGCCTCTACCGGCTCTGAGCCGCCTTAGCGAGAGGTGCTCATGTGAAAATGGGCGCTACAGTGGTCCATAGCAGTGGGAGGGGTTAGTTTACACGGCTCAATCTCTCTGACTCGGAGGCTGATCTCCCGCTCTCCTCACGGCGGGGGGTTACCTCGGAGCCACCCCGCTATCGCTGCCGCGGGGTCCTCCGCCGGTCAGAGGGTCCCACTGGTGCCTACCTGCGGGGGCTGCGCTCGGAAGCAGGATCGCATCGCTGGCTCCGGGAGGGGATGAGGTCATTTTGGCTGCCAAAAGAAAGCGTTTTGTCAGTCTTCCAGGTCATGGAGCACTGAGCAGATTTTGCTTCGTAGTAGTGTGGTGCACGGAGAGAACCGTCCTGGGCTGAGAAACCCATCTGTGTGTGAGCTCGCAGCAAAAGGAGACTTGCAGTACTTCCTAGTCACCTGCTGTGCCCGCACCTTAGAAAGAGCTCACACCTCCGTGCACACCCAGTAAGGAGCCAGTTATCAGTCAACTGCTGGGAAGCCTCAAGGGACCCCACCGACCTGCTGCCCACCTCCTGCCCAAATGAAAAACATGGGCTGGCACCAGATGGGTCTCAGCTCCTCATGTTTAGGCCCTTTCCTGACCACCCACCTTGGGTCCCCAACCCCCACCTTGGGCCTAACAGCCCCTCATGCCAAAGGCAGTTGCCATCTGCCCAGCTCCCAGCTGCCCTCGCTTTTTCACTTCCTTCTCAAGGAATGGCTGCTCCCCAGGGCTCTTCCTGTCCTTGTGTGTTTCCCTGCTGACCACTCAGAGGGTAAAGGCACCAGGGCACATTCCACCACTACCGCTGTGCCTGTACTGGCTCCTGCTCCTCTGGGGCATCGCTTTGGCTGACTCTCCTTCCTGCTCCCTGGCTGTGACAGGTGGACATGCTGCCCTGCCCACCACCAACTTCTAGAGAGCTTCTTCTGAGAGGAGGACAGGAGGTACTGGGCCCTGTAGGCTGCTGCTGAGGCATGGAGGGCTGCGGATGGGCAGAGACCTGCACAGCCCCTCTAATCCTTCTGCCTTTGGACAGCCTTCTGACTGCAGGCCACAAGCTAGCAGTAAGAAACAGCAGGCTCTGTGCCAGTAATTTTCATTAAGAAAACAACACAAGAAAGCAGTCCTAGAGTCAGGCATTTGTGCTCAGATAAGTTTGCAGACAGTGTGAGGAGGAAGCTTGAAAACAGAAATAAAAAAGAGGAAACCGAGAGATCAGGATGTAATTTCCACACATCTTGAGCAGGGGTTAAGTATAGCAAAGCAAGAGATGAGTGCTACTCTTCTGTTCCTCTGTCATAAAACAAGTATCCTGTGCAATTCTGGAGGAACAAAACATCTTAAATATCCATCTTCTTCCCAACCACAGTAAGATCTTAGTCTCAGTTATCTCTACATTTACACAAGTGTATGTATGTATCTAAAAAACATTGAATATCTTCATAGATGTCTCAGGTTTGCTGTATTAAAGATGAGCTATGCTGCCTTTGGGAATCAAAAGGAGTAAAAGTGAGATCTGGGACACTTTGGCTCAGTTTCCAGCAGGAAACAGAAGGAACCATCACTAACACTGGAATCCCATTTTGGGATGGGGGAACAACACAACCATAGGAAAGAAAAATCAGGGGCCTCGGAACAAATGTGCCAGCATTAGAAAGACAAGTAGCTTGTTTCTGCAGAAAGAACTGTTATGAAAACATCTAAAATACTTCAGGCCATCCCATCACCACTCAAGAGCAGCACTGCAGTTCTTGCACTTGTTTACTTAGCTTAGGAGCATGTATTTAGATGACAATGTCCAAATGTTTTAAGAAGAGAGGAATGGCAGCTTCAAGAAAAACTGTGTAAACATTGGCCTTAACAGAGTTTGGCTGAACACACCTCTGATTTCCCAGGCTTCTTATGTTGGTGTGCTGTTTCAACTCAGCACCAGCAGCTAAAGCAGCAGCCCTGGGAAGGAACGCATCAGGTACACAGCCCTCCACTCCCAGTATCTGTGCGTCAGACAGATAAGTGGTAAAGGTCTCCAGAAATACAGGAATGCTTTAAATCATTGGGACAAGAGGGAGCAGAATTCCTTACAAAGAGAAGCCATTTTGAGTGATTCAGTTGGCTTCCATTTGGAAAGAAAGGCAGAGAAGAGGGATAGACAGGCAAACAGCCAAAGACACCGTATGTGCCAAAAGGTATGTCCCTCCTTGCCCCCCTGTGCCTTGAGACTTCTTGGCCCGCACATCCCATGTTGCAATCACCCTAGACACGACAGTTTTCACAACACATAGATCAAGTCTTCCTCACATCTCCAGGTTCCTTGGCGATGTCTGAGTGCTTTATTTGGATAACCCAAACATCTCCTTTGTGAAGAGCAAATCTCTTGGATGACTTCTGAAGAGAGAGACAAGCAAACAACAAACTCTATGATATCTGTCACTATCTGCACTCAAATTTATTTAAAAAAAATGGAGTTATTGGAGAAAGGAAAAAATATTTTTGTAATTTAAGTAAGAAGATAACATGACCTTCACCTACAAGCTCCTTAGCATTAAGTTTATGAAACACACGATCTATAAGGATGATGTGTCTTTCTTTTAGTTCCTTGTCTGTGTTTAAATATCTGTAGTCATCTTCTCAGAGGATATCACTGTGCAGTCACCTATACTCACAGATCTCATCACCCAGAACCTGCGTATGACCTTTGAAGTAACACCTTTTCTACTGCATTTTTTTCTCCTATTTTTAAAAAAGCATCAGTAAGTATTACTACTTCCTCTATCATCCAACCCTACAAGTCTCTTTCATTTCTTTGCTGCTTCTTTCTCCAGGCCATATCTGTATTGCTGGTTCCTCTTCCATTTTAATGTAATTTCCTCAGTGATCCTGAAGCTATTTTTCTTTGAAGTGCAACAAATAAAAATACCCAACTTGTTACTCAAACACTGCCCTGTCATCACCCTTTCTGACTGTATCCTTCTCCAGTCCTGTTCACATTCTGTAGCTTTTGCCCATCACAACTTTTCGTGATACAGGGATCATAGTGTTCAGGCCTGTTACTTAATTGTCTACTGTTTGTGTATGATGTCCATAATACTGATAATAGAAGAAGTGATGTTCATTGAAACTGATGTTAAAAAAAAAAAAAAAAAGAGTTCAATCAATGTACAATGTTCAATGTAGAGCTCAATCACTTTACTAATTAATTTGTTCATTATGTTTCTCTAAACAGCAAAGCCATTTAATGCAAGTTGTATTTACACCAAACAAACAAAATAAGTTATCATCCTTATAGTAAAAAATTCATGAAGCTTCAGCAAAACATGCAAAGAAATTTTCGCATGCAGCCTCTAGATAACAGAAACAATATGATTAATGAGCACTGAAATATTTTGAAGGTGCAGTACCAAAGGCCTGCTCTTTAACTGCCAACCTGATTTACATATTCATTAGCAAATGATCTAACTCCATGACAGGCCTGCTATACTATACTCTATAGGCTCATCATACTTTGAGTGCTATTATATCATACAATTAAAGATCCAATTGCCACCTTCACTTCACTTTACAAATCTACATAAACATAGTAAAAGTAAAAACAATTCATTTCCATAAATTCTACAGCTTAATTAAAAAATATATTTGAAAATGTTAACATGACACAGAGTTCATTAAAACCCTTTTGATGAACAGGGTCATTAGTTAACAAAACAGTTGCTCTTTCTGCTCAGGTTATTTAATATACCTGATTTTACCCATGTCAGCTGCAAATGTTCTGAACTGAACTACAGAGCAATTTACTTGTCAATTTGAATAAAAACCATCACGGTCCCAAACAACACTGGCAGCATCCTGACTTAAGTCTGCTTCTCAAACCATTAACCATCATATTAATACAAGGTATCAGAATTCCCCTACTGGCAACTGAGCTATTGCTTTTTCTTTCAGGTAATGAGGCATGAAGTAATATCACTGTTTTTGAGCAAATATGTTAGTGTTGGGGCATTCCTGGATAGTTAGATCTTTTATTCTCATTGTTTGCATCTTTTGTATCTTCTTATTGTTTTATCTGGCAGAACAATCTGATAAAATGAAGGCAAAAACCTTCCAATGTTCCCACAGGAGGGAGCTCTCCTTGGTCATGTGAGGCATCGCTCTCAGTAACCATCACCATCTACCTTAATTTCCTAAGTCTCTCTTTTGATAGCATTAGGCCAGTAACACCTTAAAGAAAGGATGTTTGTGAAATGAAATCAGTAAAACTTAAGCAGAGTAAGAAATTAACAACAACAACAATTCTCAAAGGCTCAAGAAAAATAAAAAGAGAAGAAAAATATCAGGAGTCAGTAGTAAATACATCATGAATAGATACAGGAAGACAGTGAACGTCAGTTGCCCTGTTTAGCATGCAGAACTTCACAATACCTCCAAAACTTCAATTGCAGAGTGAAACTAAGGAAAATAAACAACAGTGGCATTTATGTGTCGAATAATTACTATCTTAAGATAGAAGAAAGAAGATAGTCTTCTTATCTGCTCCTCTGTGTGGTTTCATGACAAAACTTCAATTAAGATTTAATAAAACAAAAATGATCACACTACACATTGGTAGCTAAGACAAAGATTAATATTAAAGTAACCCAGAGCAGCTATTTTCAAAAAAGTACCATGTATATTTAGATCAGATTAAGTCACTCAATTCCAGTAATTTTTTTTTTCAGATAAAAGTGCGCAGAATGCAGAAAACATGCATAAAATGAAAAAGGAATAACTTTAAGTTATTTTTTTTTAATGTCTGAATTCAGCCTGACTACCCACTCACCCTCTGTTAAGTGATTTGTTCTTTATTAAGTGAGCATCTGCAGAGGAAGACCAGTTGTAGCACAGACACATTGGCCGTCAGATGTCACCCAGTCAACAGCCAAATCAAAGTTGACTGCATTCATCCAGAAGGACTATCTGAAGAGTGTCAAAGAGGGAGATACCATAAAAATCCTGACCATCTTTAATTTGCATATGTTTGTTAGCCATAAATATACCCATGATATATCAGCCCACCTGCTTTGCCATGTTCTAGAGGCAGAAAATATTCTTCTTTCCAACAGAGCTACAGAAAGTAGACTTTGCAATGGGAAATCAGTAGGCATCAGTTTATGTTGGACCACTTACTACCTTTTTCCAAAAGGGAATCCAACTAGATCTTCACAACTGTAAAACCTGCTGCCTTCTGTACGCCTTACCTGATAGCAGTACATCTGTTCTGAGTTACTGCATGATAGAACCACAGAGAAACTGCCTCTAGAAATGCAAGATCTCGGATATTTTCAGTCTTGCTTTCAGATCTGCACTGCACTACTTCTCCATGGGAATTTATATGTGCCTTGGATACAAACGTTTCAGTGTTGTCACCTTACTTAGTCTCTGTGAGGTTTCACGTCCTGTTTTTTTCAGTTTTGCATTTCAGCAGACCAATAAAAATAGGAAGGAAATGGACGGATGGTAAAGTAGCCCTGAATTTTAGAAAATGCTACATCTTCTTTCACTGATGATGGGCATTTATTACCTCCACAGGTACAAGTACTTCTTGTTTATATAATTTCTTCATCCCATTTCAATCCTCTTCAAATTAGCAGAAAAATTAAGTAGCTATTATGTTCAAAACAAACACTTTTCTATGTACTTACCTTGATTTACAACTTCAGCAGAAAATGGTTAAGGCTTGATGATTTCCAGCTGTGTGAAGCCTCAGCTTTAATCCAAAATGTTCAGCCTAATCTGTAATTTTATGAACTACAGAATTTGTGCATATATACAAAGTAGAATCAGTTCAGGATCCAAAGATGAATGATATAAACAGCTCTCTAGCCCTCCTATTTCTATTAGTTCTATTGGTTGACTTCCTTTTTATTCCCTATCACCAACTCCAAGTGATATCTGTTCCGTATCTAATTTATACCCACAATGAATTACCAGGCTTGCCTCCTTACTAAATACACCTGTATCATTTCAAATCGCACTCACCTTTCTCTCCTTGAGCTGTCCTGTACACCTAAGCACAGCTTTTCTCATTCAGCATGCAGGAGGCATCACTCATCTCTTTTCTTCTATTAATACGCCCCCCGCTGGGTATCCAGTTCAAATGGCCACGTGTATTGTCAGTGCTTTCCTATACAAGCACAACCCTGTCTATCACCTTTCAAAACCTCTTGCACAACTCACTTTTAGGTGCAGGGATTTTGCCTCACAAATCTGGTACATTAACATGATCAGTTAGAAACTACATTCGGCTCTCATGGGTAGGCACGACCTTATTTGTACAGTGCTGTTCTTCCCCATGTGTGCCTTCTGTGCTTGGATGAAGAAACCAACCACCTGTGCAAATTCTGCTGGTGATATTTCAGAGCCAGTATTCCATCCTAAAAGAGCAATTGCATTCAGCAAGTAAAAAGCTCATGCTGTCGGGGTGACAGGACAGGTGGGTGGGTGGTGACACTGCTGGAGCAGGGTCAGAGCAGCACTGGTCAGGAAGGGATGTGGCACCATAGGCAGGGCAGCAGCTGCCACCTCCTGGCTCAACTCTTGGTAGTGCTGCTGGATGCAGCAGCAGGGTGGCTGCTAGCATTCAAAAGCAGTCACTTGCAAGCAAACAGGAATTTATGGGGGTTAGTCCATTTCTTAAGGGACTTTGTAGTGAGAAAAACCGAAAAATAATCCTAGTTTCAAGCCCATTAGGGAATGTTAAATTTCACAATCTGATATCTTGGTTTAGGTTTTAAGCTTCTTTTACTAAATGGATAACTGGTCTTTAAAGACCCTTGGATCGTCATGCAAAATTTCTCTCCCACAGCTTTCAGTGTGGGGAGAGAGCTGTTGGGAATCCAGAACAACTGCATACTGAAGTTAGTGGACTTCTTCCCTCCTCTTCTCTCTTACACAGCACAGACTTCCCTGAACTCAGCTACGTCTGCTAGAATAACATTGCACCACACAAAAAAATCAAGCATGCTAAAAATATATCCTGTAGGTATAATCCTAATTATGCTTAGGTTAGAAAGATTTAGTAACCTTGGAGATAGAAAACAGTGTAGAAATGATATTTTTAGCATCAAGGAACTTCTCCAAGCAACAATATCACACAGTACAAAAATATACCAGGTCAGTATGCTTCAGAGATTTCAGATGTTTCATCCTCTTATGGGCTAAACCATAGTGCTCTTCAACTATATTACTCTGAAATGTTTTTTTCTGTTCAGACTTATGTTCCCCATGAACAAATAAACAATATAGATGTGCAAGGATGTAAAAGAATTTTAAGCATTCCATCATTACAAACTGAACCTAACTCCACAAAAACCGAGTTCTCCAATTCACTTCCACTGTTTTCATACTGAATTTGCAATTTGAGAGTTGAAAAGTGCCAGTCTGAGCCTGGGTGGAGGGCAGCAATTTCTCAGGAGTTCCACATTTGTTGGCGTATATCTTATAGCTGAAAGCCACCAGGCTTCAGTCACAGGTAGCAGCAGTCTCAGTTAAAGAGTGCTGTTAGAAGAAAACCCCACATTAATCCTCCTTTCAGAATCATATTTGTGTGCTGACAGTACTCCCCATGCTCTCCTTGGTTTCTTCTGTTATGAATGTGCCAAACTGGCCTGCTGGAGCAAGCACAGCAGCATGCCAGCCCTTCCTATGTCCTCACTGGATAATGAGTGCAAGTGTGTCCGTGTGTTTACGTGGGACTGTAGAAGGAAATGACTAAAAAAACTGTGTGAATACTTATGTGTTAATAACAGCTTTATTATATTAATAACAGTTTAATTTCTGCTAAATAAAGTAGAACTCTTCTCTATGCTTGAGTATTGCTTGAGATCTTTGCTCCTCCCTCATTTGATGCTGTGCTGGGGAAATAGGCAAGCGCCATGATGAAGCCTAACTTCTCTAAACCTATAGCAAATGAAACTGAGCTTGAACACTTAGTGACAAAGGCTATATATGAAAGCAGGTGCACTGAAGATCCATTAATAAGATTTACCAGACCAGCTTTATTTGTCATTGCTATCCAACGCATATCCCTGAAGCTGTGCCACTGTATGCTGCCCCAGTAACTGGCACATGCTTTACCATAGGAAGAAAACAGAGTTTTAGACAGCCTGATTTAAATGCAGGCAAATTTAAGTATTTAACATAGGAACAATAGGGTTCTCTGTGGCTGGGAAAAATGTTTTTTCCTCCAAGTGCTGGCAGATCAGCCACAGCCTATTTGGCTTCTCTGTTGCTCTCTGCGCTTTTCATTTTTTTATACTCTGTTTCAAAGAACAGTCTGGAATTCGGGGAAAAGTGTTACCTACCACTGTGACAGCTGTGACTGCGAGGCTTGCCTAGCGTTATGGAATTGGAAAACACATTTTCCCAAAGTACACTTTCATTTAAACTTACAAAGCTCTTACAAAGCTCCCAGAATACCTGACGAGGGCTGCAATGTAGCATACAAACACATGTACTGCCAACCTCAATGCTTGGTCCTTTCTCACATAGGTTTCCTTCACCCCGCTCCCTTAGCATTCACTTCTCCTTCCTATTTTTTAATTTTTCCTTTGCTCCTGTTCCTTTCCTGCTTCTTGTTCTTTCCCCTGTATCTACTCACTTCCTACTATACCTCATTTTCTCTAGTAAAAATATTTTCTTGTTCTTACTTTTACATTAGGCTTTTTCATCCACATTTTTCACATCTCTTTTATCTGGAGAGGAATTAGGGCAGCTGTCACGGTACAATTGGTGTGCTTTTATCTTTCAAAAATTCTAAATAGTATGCTGCTAAACCATGTTTAAGCATGAAGGCTGGCTTTACTTTAGAATGGTGGTAATAACAACAACATTGCGTGAAATTGTTCCCAGATGTAGCCTAAGTTAAAGATGACAGCATTTACAGTACTCTAATCAAAGCACTGCATGATTTATGTAGCAGCCTCTCATCACTGCTCTAAATGACTGCCTATAACTGAGATCTGGCAATCATTTTACATATATTAAACATACTTATCTTTTAAAACATAGTAATGATAGCAGTAAAGGACAGCAGTGACAAGCTGAAGATCTACTGCAGAATGTACTCATTTGTAAGGACTGTTGTCTCTGTTTCCTATGCAGCAACATTTACATATAGAAATACATTTAAAAGCTACTTGGATGAAGAGATGGTCACTGGCAGAAAGCTAACATTTAGAGTCTTTATTTAGTTTTTATTTGTATTTGCCTGTGTTCTAATAACTGAACTTGTTCAAACTACAGAATATACTCTTCTGATCCTCATCAATAATTAATTCTTTTGTTGAAAGAGACAGAATTGCAGCTGCTGATTTATTATTATTATTTTTTTTTTTCCCTTCTCCTTTTTCACTCCAAGGCACGAATCCTAAAATTCTGCAGATTGACCCTATTCCCAGCTGACTGCTCTGGGCACAGGAAAGGCAAAATGCAGGAATATGGTATTTATTATAAAGATCTATTTTTTCCTTTTGTGTATTTTTAAACATGCATCTGTACAAAGTCTCCTGATAAAAGAATTCTGCTGGAATTCTTCCAGGCAATTTTCATCACCTCTTTCTAATGGAAGTTGGATATTTGTGATCCACTCCTCAACATCAGTCTAATAAGGAGAGCTGACCACTACTGTTGATTTACAGGAGGGAAGGAAAAGTTCCTTTGCTAGTAATATCACCTCTCCAGACTCACCCTGTTTTGTTCACCAGTCTTTTACTTATCTTCTTACTCCAATTTCAGTATCTCTTTCCACGTAGTCTTCTGTTTTTTTCTCATCCTCACAAACTTAGAAACCAAGCTACTCTTGATGAAACTTTCTTCCTTGAGCCCTTCTTTCAGTCACACTTTTAATAATGAAATCTACAATACTACCTTACCCTCCAATGGGCTTTTAACATGGCTTAAAAAACAAAATGAAACAAAACAAAACAGAAGACAAGCAACGAAATAAACTGTCCAGCACAAAATTTCAATGTCAGCAGCCTCAGGCACTGCATTGAATCCTGGTCTTACTCCCTCAACTGCAATTCAAAAGTCTGAGTTCAAGAGCAATTTGGGACTCCAGCCAGAATCCAACAAAAGAGTGAAAGAAGATCCGGTCACTCATGCTAGAGCTGGAAACTTGAAACAAACAGCAGCCAAATCACCTCCACCATACAGGACACCAACTGTGCTAATGTGCTTCTGTATGGCCACTGGAGAGCAAGCAGACTGAATGCAGGTAAATGTTCAAACATTTAGAAGCTGTAAGGTTCATTACAGTTCAGAGACAGATTATATAAAAATATTCCTGCTATAACACTTGAGATTCTTGGCAAAAACTAAAAATCTGAGCTCAAACTATGTTTTGATTGCCTGCTTTGTTAGCCTCTTAGTTCAAGGCATTTATTTACTTCAATTTCTCAACATGCTGAAATGATGCAGTGGAGTACTGGGATCTGCTGTTACAAGACAAAGGTCTGTACTTGTGGCTTTCTCAGAGTGAGGAAGAGGTGAGATTACATTCAGTGACAGTGCACCCAGTGCAGTGCTTTCCAGGCTTGCCTTTACCTCCCTTGGTTGTCTACAGCCATTTCATGCCTCAGCATCATCAAAAACACTCTGCTTTTATCAGAGCTGGCTTTATGCTGCTTCTTAGGCACAAATATCCTTTTAGGATCCAAGTCATTCCCCAGGGAAACACAAATAGAGACTTGCTCAAGGCAGAGCATGTGAGCATTGAAGAGTTAGCAGGCAGACATAAGTCATGGTTCCTGCTCTGTGGGTCTAATCCCAGGCTCAGCACAGCACAAAGCAGCCCAGGAGCAGTTTGATCAGCATCCTGGGGCAGCTCCATGCTAAAAAAAAAAGCTTCCTGCCCTGAGGGCTGCCCCACAGGCTGTTGGTTGGCCAAGCAATCAGTGCATGGATCAGAAGGACAGGGAAAGACTAATTCAGACATGTTTCCTGAGTTTGTGCCTGCTTCCAAAAGATGTCCTGTGTGAATAATGTTCTCTGCATGTTTTGATGCACAAATAACTCTCTGATATGTTCCTGCTGTAAATGCTATGCAAGTCCCACAAGCAAGCAGCAAGAGCTTCTTCCATGCTTGTCACCAGCCAGCACCAACAAAAGCATCCAGTAGAACACAGCACTCTTCTCCCTTTACACACAGATTTGAGTTACATTTGGCCCCATGGGGTGAGCCAATGTCTGGAAAAACCAGACAGCTTCAGTGGTGAGATTGGGCTGGGGGTTTTTCCGAGGAAGTTAAGGAGCAACCAAAACCATGGAAGCAGTAGTAGATGCTTCCCTCACCCCCTAGCAAATGAAAAGAAGCATCTTCAAGAGTTTTACTGCAAACATGACCATCATTTCTTTAAGGAGTTGATGTAAAAATAAAACAGCTGTCACTGTCACAGTGAAATAACTTCCTATCCTATCCAAATTTAAGCAGCCATTAGCAGAAAACTTCCAAATAAAGCATTTATAAGAAGGGTAAAATGCAGCATTTTCAGATATTTTAAAAAAATATGATGGTAATTGAATGCTAACTTAACCACTGTGTGTACTGCAAGATTTGTTTATTGAATGGTAACTGTTGAATCGTGGCCTGAACCACTGATTGAGCACCTGGGGAAAGGACCAGTCAACCCTGGGAGCACAGGTGAAGGCAATTCCACTGGAAGGAGTGGATCCTGGCTGCACCTCTCTTACGCCTCATTTAAGGGCTGACTGCCACTAGGGCAGGATTTCTGCTTGGAGATACCTCTCTTGTGGAGTCTTTCCTATGAGTCTGGATCTTCAGTGATGGGTGAGCATTTTTCTTTTGTAGCACTGTTCTATCTGTGCTGTTATACTCCTGTATTGCCCTTCCATTGTGTTAATCTTTCCAATTGTAACACTTACATGTTAATCTATTCAAAGCTACTTTTTAATGTGCACCACAACAAATATTCTTTTCTCTTGATAAAGCACTAAAATGGAATTATGATGCATTTACCTGGTGTTTACACTGCAAAAACAGAAACCTCAGAATTCATTATGAGGGTCACTTAGCCCATTCAGGTACCTTTGATAGCGTGATTTTTTTTTTTTCTATTATGAAGGCTAGAATAAATATACTGCAGATCAAATAAAGAGAAACAGTTTTATCTCCAGAGATGTTTGTACAGGCTTATTATACAGATGCTGATTTAAAATGTTAAGGTGATTTTTGGGCACATCACCTAAAATCATAACCACGCTAAACACTAAATCCTTAGATTAAAATATTAAATTATTTCACTACCAGATTACCTTAAATGACATACAGCTTTATCAAAGCATTTTTTTCAGCAGAACTTAAGCCCCAACAGATGAAGTTGATCTCGCTCCTGAGGCATCTGCAGTCCTCCAGCAGAGACCTCTCCCAGCATAGTGACACCAGGTACAGCGCTGTCAGCACCGCAGAGCAATGGTGTTAGGGTCTTCCCTCAGAGAGGGGTGGGTGCCCCATCCCTGCAGGTGCCCAAGGCTGGGTTGGATGGCCTTTGGTCTGGTGGAGAGCACCCAGCCCATGGCAGGGAGTTGCAGCTAGATACCTTTAAATCCCTTCCAGCCTACCCCTTCTGTGATTGTATAGTGTAAACATAATAGTATTGCTAAGGGCATTGTTTAATGGTAGTCAAATATTGACTGTGCACAAATACTTTTGACAGCTACCCAAATACTGGTCAATATTTGAACACAGCAGAACTGTTCAAGTAATACAGAGAGCCGATTAGCTAAGGAGATAGGTAAATAACTACCAGGAAGTCCTTAATTATATAAATCTGCTGGCTGAAAGAAGCTATTGACATGGAAATAAAATATTAACTATAAACATAACTTAGTCAATACTGTAGATGCGTTACTCCACATATTTTCACAATCAGTCCAAAGTTAAATGGTCATCACCACCCTGTCACTGCATGTAGTTTTGTCATTTTCAACAGGGGTGTGCAGTGCTGTGCGTTCAGCCTGGGCTGGTGGCTCAGAGTGGTTACAGACACCTTCACCTCACAGCATGGAGAGCAGCTGAAGCAGAGCGGGTTCTCTGTTTCTGAGGATGATACCACACTGCCACCCTCAGCAGGAACAGCAAATCAACGTTAACGTGAGCATTTTCCTCTGTTCAAAACAAAGGCAAAAATCGTCTCGGTTTTTTATTTTTTTTTGTTACAAGTGGGCATTAAACACTTCCCATCCCCACCTACTGCTGTCATGAGCAGCATTTCATTGTCATGAAATGAAAAGATTAAGCACCTGCACCACTGAAGCTCGCTATGCTCTGCTGAGGCTCCTTGAAAATAAGAATAGCATAGAAAGACAGGCTGAAGGGCAACTACAATGGTAGTTATACTTACTAATTAAACTGGTTTGATGTGTCTTTTTCATAGATATACAGTGGTTGAAAGTAAGTCAGAACCAAGTAACTTGTCTTCTGTTCCTCCTATAAACATACAGAAATATGCATCCACAAGAACCAGTAGCATCTAGCACATACAAGATTTAAAACATAACACTAAATGTTGGCATACTTAATGTATGCTTTAGCTATCATGCCCTCTGTACTTCTTTATATATAACCTTACTTATCTTGAAAGTCTTGTATCAGTTCAGCAGAATACATTCACCTTGGAATTGCTTGTGATTTCTTGTTTGATCAAGCCTGTACCAACAGATGAAGTGCTGCAAAACTTCGATTTCAGAAATATTAAGGAGTAGTTTTTTGCTTATTTCAATCCCAGATCCTTTTTTTTCTGTGTAGCCTGTGTTCTCTGATCCATTATTCATTTTCAGGGCACAGAACCATATTTGTGCAGATTCCACTTCTGTCTTATGCCTGCTTTTTTTTCTGTTATGAATATCATAATTCATCAGCAAGACAGTCAGACATGTAGCAAAGAGGTAATGCAGGCAGAAAGGCAACAACTTTTTTTTTATCTGAACCCACCTTTTATTTTTCTCTTCATATTTGTCAAACTGATCAGAAAAGTGTGCTAGTGTGTGCATCCTTGCTGCAAACATAGGAGTTGGACTTCCATAATCTTGCTCCTCATAATTTAGACAGACAGCTCCTATCTTCCAGCTGTTTGCTGTCAGCTCAAACCTAACAGTAGAACATTTGACCAAAAGATATTGGTTTTCCAGGTTCCTCCATCAATGGAGTACTGTAGTGTTATTCCCATGGTCTGGAAACTCGGTTGTAAAATCATTTGTGTACAGCATTGTTACATCATATTGTGATGTGAATTCAGACAGAAGATTAATGCCTCAATTTGAACAACTACTAACAGGCAATTTCAATGTAAATTGAAGGCCTTTAATAGAATGCATGTGAAAAACAGAAGGAAATTAAGGACAGAAACAGTACCATAGAATAATAATAAGAAAACCTCAGGAGCCATTTTTCTAAAAGAATGGCATTTAGAATAAGCAGTCTTATGTTAAAAATACCCATAAAAAGAAGTGCTATTTTGAGGCTCTGAAAACCGCAGTTCAATTTTTAGATGGTATTTTCTATGTTTTGCTGGTTTTAAGAGTGCATATGCATCTAAAGCTGTACTTTTCAAAAGCATGAGTGATGAGGAACACAAGCACTGCACGATGCAAGAACTGTTAATTTAGTAGACTTTAGCTAAATTATTTCCTTAGTAATTTAAAAGAGACCCTGAAGAGAGTTCTCTCTAATCTCATCAATTACTGTGTGATTTTAAATAATGTGTCATACAGGGCCACTGTAGATGTTGACGCTCATCAACTTCCACAGGGAGATCTTTATATGTCATGTATATCTAGAACTCCTTTTGAACTGCCTTTGGCATTTCCTGTTCTCAGAATTACTTTATTCATGTTTGATAGATCAGTCAGATGTGTATTTTGCTCTGAAAGTAATTCCCCTTATTTATTTCCATGGAAACTACAGCAGATGCAAGGAGCACAGTAACACTTCTCAGCTACAGAACACTGTTTTTTCAATGTAGTCACCACCATCAGTTATGCATTTTCACCAGCGATGAAATTTTGTTATAATCTGACAGCTTTACAAAGAATGATTCCCGAACAAATAATGATGTGGCCATCATCTACTTGAAGTGGGCTTGTAGATTAACCTCACCAGTTACTGGCCTAAACACCATTAGTATTTCTACATAATGGGGGCTCATACACACTGTATTTATAACACTGTAAAAAGGAAGCCTTACATTTTGATAAATATAAGGTTAGTAATTTAAGTAATATTTAGGATACTATTGTCTTGCTACTTTTCTCCTTGCATATGCTTACATTAAGCAAAAGTCCTGCAAGCAGATATTACAATCTCCATGTTCGTGGGTAAATGTTAGAGTATCACTTAATTCTTCTTCTGTTTATACATAGACAGTAGTCCTTAATAGCATATTAATTCCTACATTGAAGGAGATAAATAGGAGGAAGATCATGGAGTAGTGCACAACCAACTTTAGAATTTGGCTCAGTTTCCCCAGTTTGCTTTTTCAAACTTAAGAGAATATTAGCAATAGGAACTTGAAAAATAAATAAAATAAAAATAAAATACTGTGTTAACAATGTTGGAGGCCAAAATGAATTCCTCCTGCTCTTAAAAGAAAGTAACTTCTACATGGTCTCCCTTAAAACTTTAGGTTTCTAATGTTGTGACATGTGTTGACATAGAGTACAGCAGCATAAATTAAACTGCAAACAGCTAAGGCACATGGTTACAGCACAGTGCAACCCTATTGGGGCCAGAGACGATTCTTCTCTGTGAAAATAGCATTTCAATTCTATATCATCAACTCTTTTCATCTTACTCAGATCACATATCATGTAGGGCTCATGAAATTAATCTTCAATATATTAGTTCTTGTTGGGATTTTTTGTTAATCTTATGTATAGCTGATGATAAAATGATGACCTTCATGAATACTGGTGGCTGCTTTAAGTAGATTGAGCACAGACCAGGTGAGAGCAGAAAGTGGCACTTTTTAGCCAACTACTTTCATGAAGAGAAGGAAAGGTTCAGCTATCACTCCAGCTTCCCTTTGGAAAATACAAGTCCATGGTTTTACAGTGATTTGGTATTACCACTAGGGCTGCACAGCAGCAATGCGGTGAGCTTGTCTGGCTGGACTCTTACTGCACGCCTGGTGCTTCTTAGCTCCTCCTATTCCTGCTTACAACTGTGGCTTCCTAACCAAGTTCAAGTGCATTTATCATGGCCCACATAACAGCAGTGCTAGAAAGGTCATGATGAATGGCATTATTAATAAACTATACAGCTCCCTGCAGTAACGGAGAAGGTGAACATGGCACCTTGATGCACTTGCTTGAGGCTTTTTATTGATAGTTGAACAGATATGTTCTGCTCATGATGAAAAGAGAGCATTTCAGGCTAGTGAGACAACGCATCAAGCCATGTCTTCTAAAACAGCAACATACATCACAGCTGGAGGCTTACAAATTTCTGCTGTCCTACTAATAAAGTGGAAAATTGTATGTGATGCAAGGCTAGCACAAGCCTGCCTGTTCTTGGCAAAATCACTTGATCCACCTAGCCCTTCAAGCACTGACAGCGTTATACACAGAAAATCAATTGCATGAGATAAACAAATCCACTGCCTTCATCTCAGCTTTTTCACTCATTTCATATAATTCTGGAGTAATAACTTTATTATGGTCATAATGGAAACGTAAGTACTTCATTAAAGCCAGCGCCTGGACATATTTAATGGCATAGCAAGAGCTAACAAAGATGGGACAAATGCATCCTCACTGCTGTGATTCAACTGACAAGTGTTACAAACAAAAATACGTGCTTCTCAAAACAGCCTTTAAGGAAACAATGGCTACAGGTGGAAGTGCCTTCCCCTTCTAGGGTGGTTTCACCCTGAGGTGCTTTGACGCTATGCGGAAGAGCTGAGCTTAACATCATTCCAGAAAGCTGTGACTTGATCTGAAGGCGTTCACATGCAGCATGTATCCTGACTGCACACAGCAGCAGCTGCACTGCTTCAGACTGAAAGGCAGGGTAGCAGAGCCTCAGCATCAATGTGCTTTCATTTCAGCTTATGAGTAATCCTGCAAGAGGTCAGACCAACATTAAAGGAAGCCACTAAGCCTCACTGACTTCAGTGAAAGAGAGAGGTGAGAAGCTTGCTTGACAAGTCTTGACAAGTAAGAACTTATCAAGAGGAGAGAAATTTAATTCCTACGTGGGTCTAAAAATGAGGAAAAACATCCAATACTTAACAAAAAACTATTGTATTTTGTGACTCTTGCTACAGGTAAGCAAGAATTTGTTTTCTGTGACTGGGCTGCGAGGTACAAAAGGTGACATGCGTTCCTAAGTTTGACCTACTTGTGTTTTACTACCCATATTTTCACTGCAATAATCTGGGACAGTTGCAGAATATATTGCCCTGAGGTCACTGAGTAACCATTTCAGTGCAACTATTTGTGCAGTCTGTATTTTCATGGCAAACATTCGTATTTGAGTGTAGATCGTGTCAAGTATTAGAACACTGACTCATCCTCTACTACCCTTAAAATATATTATAATCACAAGGCTTTTTTTTCCTGCAGAATTCTGTAGCTGGAGAATGCCTTATGGTGTTATTTGCATGTCTTCCATACATTGGCTGGGACACTGTACAGTGAAATATAGTTACCCATAGTAGTTTCAAATAGATACTTCCCAAGAAAGCAGATTTTGGGAATCCTCAGCGTTGGCATTACCCATTTCAATTTTTAATCAAGTAATATTTAAATTTTATATGCCAGCAGGTATTTTTCTGACTTTTTGCTCTGCATTTAGCTTAGGTGCAAGATTGAATTATTTGATCTTACTTTCAGGTCTTCACCAAAACTGCTTTTATTCAGGACTGGCTTAGTAAGAATTCCAAGCATTTACTGTTGCGTTAACATCTCCACAGTACTACCCATAAAATGTTACTGTAATAAGTAAAAATGGGAATATATTTTTGTTTATATTTTGTTGATATATTTGTTGATATTTTATGCATCAATATGATACTTAAGTAGGAATTATATGCGCTTATTTATAAAGGTTATTTGTTACTGGGAAAGCATTTCAAACAATTAAAATTTGATAGCTGATCAGAATTAATACCTCTCGGGAATCCCAGGGATACAGGGGTTCACTGGATTTTCCATTATTCTTAGGGTGCCAGCCGTTGGAAGTCATGACAGATTACAGTGCTTTTTTAATCAGCACTGCAGATTACAAGAGCTCTCCAAGGCGGCAGTTTGTACTGAAAATCTCTGAAAAAACGACTTACCTGATGTAGATGCAGAGGGCTAAATGCATGGAGTTAAAATGATTTCTCACTGGGGACGTCCAAATTCTGTGTGTTCTGTGAGTCTGTTCTGCAAGTCGTTCTCTGAAACCATTTCATTACTCTTTACCAGCCTGAGGATGGAGTCAGCTGATTTTCCCAGCTGATGAATGGCTCTATTCAAGGACTTGAGCTTGGGGTTAATAATTGAGCCGTCCTGCTCCAGGGCCAGCCCCGAGGGCAGGTGACAGATTCTGTGCCTCAGAGGTCCCACTGCTGCAATGGGAAGGGGCGAGAAATGGGAGCCAGGGAGAGGCACTTGGTAGAACCCTCATAATCCAGAGTTAGATTAAGCAACATAAGCTTTAGTTTTAAATTAAGACTTTACTGACACACTAATATTTCAAGCCAGGGGAACCAAATTTATTTTTAGTACAGTCGTTTAGCTGCTTCTCTGCAACAAAAAGTACTGCAATTGCTCATGGCCCAGCTGCTGTCCCAGGTGACCTGAAGCCCCCAGTGACAGCCATCCATGTTCTTCTGTGGAGAGAAGAGCACACCCTGCACAGGGTTTTTTAATGCTTCTCAACTACCTTAATGGCTTGAAGACTTTTAATCCAGACGGGTGCTGTTTTCTGGCTTTCTTAAAAGTGAATTACTTTTCAGATTTTTCCACTTCAGGACTGTGAATGGTAATAGGCAACACCACACTGCTGCTTTCAGTTTTCCAACAGATTATTTCCCATCCGTTTTAAATTATGACCTGCAGTTAGTGGGAACTTGAAATAGATGTTAAGAAATAAGTAGGAAAATCCCTAGAATTTTCAGAATCTGATGCTTTCCATTAGATATAATCTGTGCTCAGGGTACTAATGGGAATAATAAACAAACATCAGCATTGTTTCTATGCCAGTTGGTAATAGAACCGTCTTTAAAGCTGTTCTCTCAGTTCTAATGCTATGAAATGCCACATGGGACCAAACCTGCTGATTCTACTTGCAGCTGTTCTGCAAAAGAAGAATCAGGGATTTTTTTTTCCACTGGCTTTCAAGCTTTATGCCTGACTGATGAATGAAGGATAAGCGCTATACGTGTTACAGTTTGACTATGTTCAAACAAGAGATGTGAGGGCAAGCACCCCAAAGCAAGGACAGTCAGCATTTATTCCTGACTTATTATTGGATCAGCACTCGGTATTTGGAGGGAATGTGGGATTTCACATTTCTAATTTCTCCTGCCCACAGATGCAGTAATAAATAAAGGCTTTAGGCAATAACAGCAACAGAAAGGAGCAAGACAGAAAGGGAATACGCTCCACTTTTTCAGAGATGTGCTTTTCTTTCTGGACATCAGCCATTTCTATAGCTTGGGGCGAGATCCAGTGCTGCAGCAGTGGAGTGTCAGAGCAGCCTCCTCTAAGAAGGCATAGGTGATCATTTTATAGATAAAGACAAAACAAAGGACACATGCCTACTTCTGCCATGAGGCTAGCACGTGCTAGAGGAAAGAAACAAAACCTTGGATCCGTACTGCTAGAAACTGCTGGACTGCACCTCCTCAGAATTTGCCTTCCTCAACTGTCAACATCAAAAAGAAAAGCGATGCCAGTGGTTGAAACCAAAGTTCATAGAATCATAGAATTGTTTGAGTTCGAAGGGACCCTTATAGGCCATCTAGCCCAACTCCCCTGCAATGGACAGGGATATCTACAGGTCCATCATGGTTATCAGAGCATGCTCCAGTCTGATCTTCAGTATCTCCAGGGGAAGGAGCATTCCTCTTCTGTCATCTCTCTCCTCCGCAGCTTGGACCAGTAGTTCCATATTTTGATACTGGTAATACTGACCCTGTCAGGAAGGATTTATTTTGCTTTTGCTTATATCCTAACTGCAGGGAGTGCCTTCTGACGGTAGATATTAACCTGTCAGACATTACTTCCTCCAACACAGCCTGGTGTAGGAAATGCATTTTCCCAAGTGGTTTCCTTCATTTTGTGTTGTACGGAACAGCATTACTCCAAAGAAAGTGATACTTTTGCACACCTCCAATATGCAGACAGTTCCTGGGGAAAAAGGTCAGAAAGGAAAATAGTGCTAAAGCTAACATTTCCTTCCAATCTCTGCAGAGCAACTTGAATAATGTTACCTGGGAACATCCAGAACACCTGGATAGCATGGAAGTTTCTGGCCAAAGTGGCTGGGATGCAATTATTGCAAGCAGGAAGACAAGGCAATCAGTTTTATTAGAGCTTTGCTTCAGGGACACGACAAAAGAAGTGGGATGTGCCACCACTGATTTTTTTCGGGCAGATATCCTTCACTGCTTCTCTCTACTCAAAGCCCCTTGAAGAAAAAAAAAAAAAAAGCAAGAAAAAAAAGCAAAGCTTACCCAAAGAAACTAAAAAAGGCAAGAATAAACAAGGAAATGACAACAGCTGCTCAGTAGCACCCACGGGGCTTAGCCATCAAGAGCAGGGGGGCCCTCACTACCCACCCACACCCCCCCCGTCCGGGGGCGGGCTCGAAC
Source organism: Perdix hodgsoniae (assembly GCA_035772895.1). Taxonomy (NCBI): domain Eukaryota; kingdom Metazoa; phylum Chordata; class Aves; order Galliformes; family Phasianidae; genus Perdix; species Perdix hodgsoniae. The sequence continues at coordinate 13,366,563 of JAPSGF010000013.1, forward strand.
CCGCGGTCCCCGCACTCGCCGGCCGGCTGCCAGGCTGCACGGAGGGAGGCGGCCCCGCGCTCCGACCCCCGCCGCGGCTGCAGGTAGGTACGGCACCGCGCCTCGGGACGTTGCTCAGCGCCGCTCCTTTCCTGGCGTGCTGTCCTTCCCTTGTCGTTTCTCCCCCCTCTGCTCCATTGCTTTTTTTTTTTTTTTTTTTTAATAAAAAATACCGCTCTCCCCCCGTTTGAGGTATTAAGATGCATTCCCTTAGGATTAAAATATCAACAGTCAGAATAACTCAAATTACTATTAGCAAAATAAAGGTAAGATCTGAGCAGCGATTTCTATTTCTCTCCACCTCCCCCCATCCAAAAAAAAAAAAAACCCAAAAAACCAATCAACCAACCAAAAAAAGGCTGCAAAAACTTGTTTTTATATATACTGGTTGGCATATGGTGAAACTTCTACAGCAAAGATAGTTTAGGAACCAGCTTCCTTATTTTCCCTCAGTGCGCTGCGAGATCTATGCTTCAGCTCAACATGAAGGTCAACACTGCCTATGCTTTAAGAGAAGTGTGCAGTACTTGAAGAAGAAATGCATTGGTTAAGCCTGTTGTTGAGTATTGGGTCATAACGAAGGGAAATATTTGAATTAAATGAAAGCATTTTGTTTTTCTAGCATGCTTTTTTCAAATCATAGCAAAACACCCATCTAGCAACAATTTCAACATCTATTCAAATGTTATAAACAGGGTACTTAAAGGTTACTTTACAACATGATACAACTCTAGGTGATTCTGGTGACTGTCACAGAATAATGCTAAAGCAATATGTACTCACAGAATGGGAAAAATCCTAAAGCAGTCAGTCGTACACTCATCCCTGTGGGAAAATTAGTTAAATCTGCATTACTGAAGAAAAAAACCCCAAAATATATGTTTTAATGAAAAAAATACCATACACTTTCAGAGCCTTTTTTGTGATTTCCTCTTGGAGCTCTTGCTGACTTTGAGCTCAGTTCCACATCTGATAGAGCAACACCCTTCTTCTGACTTGCACTTTGATGAGTATGAGCACACAGCTGAGCCCAGGGCACTGAACTTATTTGAGACTATTCACGTTTTTGTGTGGTTGGGTGGTAAGAAGCATTTCATCTGTGAACATCATTTGCTAATGCGTATGACTCTGCTGAGTAGTTTTAATTAATTTGGGCCAGCTTGTCTCCAATGCAACAACTTCCTTGACTGAAAAAGACAGAGATGCTTTAAAATGTGATTGTCTCCTTTCTTGTCTGTCATCCTTTTGCACTGCTTGAAATGGTTGGTTTGGGAATCTCCCACTTACTAGACACTTAGTGCAGCAAAGAATTAAAACTTGAGACCCAAGCTGATGGGAGGTGCTTGGAGGTCCCCAGAAAACTAACACTTTCTGCACAGGTTTTGTCTGTTCTTATGCAAGTCTGTCAACAGGAAAAGTCTATTATGCAGATTCATAGTTTGCATGGACAACAAGGCATCATTAGGCTATATTCCTCCAGCAAAAAGCCTTGCAGTTGTAAACAAAATCAACTGCATACTGAGGGGCTGATGCTGTTGTGAATCTTAGGGACATACTGAGAAATACTCAGCCAGGAGGAGAGAAGATGGGGATGGCTTTAAGCCTGATCTGCTACCGCAGGGCTCGAGCCTCAAGCGTGTGTTCAGTCACATGCATAGAGGTCTCTCATTCTCCTACCCCAGAGGCTGCATGGAAGCAACCTGAGGGGAGATGAGCTCAGTTCTGGGCAGTTTCCACCTCACAAGAATGCTATATTGAGGCTCAGACATCAGGGTGTATGTGCAGAGACTCCTCCAGGTTATAAGGCAGAAGATTTTAATTCTTAACTTTCATAAGGAATGATAATTGAAGCTGGCATCAGAAAGACTTAGTTTCACTTGCCTTTTCAAATCAAGTTATTACTTTCATAATCTGAAGCAGCATATTCTGTCCAACGTGATGTATTTTCAACTATTTATATTAATCATATCTACTTTGATAGTGCCCAATCAAAACAGTGGCTTCACTTTACTACAGGCTGCAGAAACAAGTTAGGTTGATTTGTATAGCTGGTCAAGTACGGTTACATACCTGCTTTCAGCTTTCACTTATGGCCCTTTAGAAACCTAATGACCCAAAGTTCTCTTCCAGTAGCTGCGAGGTCTCAGGTGACCAGAAACTACTGCTCAAAAGATGGGTGTTTACTCTGTTGAAGCTGCCTACACCTTTTCTGACAAGTCAAAAGTGGCTTTGAGATTAGACTCATCATCTTCAGCCTCTCAAGATCTTCAACATTTATCCTTCAAATAGTATGAGAACCGAGCAACTCTTTGCTGCTGTGCTGCGGGTATGTGAATGGTGACCATCAGCCACCAAAACTTGTGGTAGAAGAGTATCTGTGGCTGCCTAGGAAATTGAGCACAGGCACCTTGCAGTGCTGATATACACCTTTAAAGCCAGCAAAGTCTGAGAGACATTATTTGGTTCAAGACAAGCACATGGCAAAGAAAGTGATGGAAGTGCCTTTGAACAGGACACAGGCCCTACAGAGCAGTAACAGGCAATGAAGGAAAATTAGCTCATCTCTTCCTGTAACCACCAACAGCTCAAGAGAAGCACAATCTCTATCCAGAGAGATACTGCCTCCTCAGCTGCTAACCCTTAAATGAGAGTGAGGAGGGGTGCATTGCTTGCACCTGAGCTCCCTGTGTTAGCTGTGCCTTCTCATCTGGTGCTCAACCATTGGTTCAGGCTGTGACCTGGCAATTCTACTGTGACAAGAAACCCTTGAACATCTTCAGATGTCTGTAGAGGGCCAATGACACAGACAGCAGAACTGGGATGTACCAAGCACAGAAAGTATAAAAACTATATACACACATATATAAGCAAACACTTATAATCTCACAAACTTTTGATTGAATTGCTGTGTGGCACACACACAGATTTTTCGAACCGTGTTTAAACAGTAAGGAGTGGCATATTTAAACAGTCACAAGTTACTCTTGAATACATTTATTAAAACATATTCTTTGAGTGCTTATTACTACATCAATTTTTACAGCTTGTTGAAGCACTGTCTACTGTATTATCACTGCAGTGCTGTGATACTTGGAAATAGGACACCTGACTCTTACTTTCTTGTTTCATGAAGGTAAATTCTAAAATTGCAGTGCCCTGAACACCCAGGTGTTATCAATCTAGGATTCTTTTTTTCAGAAAAACTTTAAAACTCTCACAAAATTTCTGCCTTATTGTTTGAAACTAAAGTGCACAGAATGAAAACGTGGATGTACAAAATAATCCTGTTCTGTATCATGTAAATTACACTGACACTTATAAATTGATAACTGAGAACTTGGTTAGAAAGAAGACCTCAAACTAGAAAGGCAAATGTATCTAACAATTATGCAGTATTAAGTATATGTAAATACTACTAGTCATTACTCCTTTTGTAGCCAAATTTAAAATGACTCCATTAATGGATTTCTTTGGTCCAATTTGTGTCCTTCCAATCTATGTTTGGAAGACTGTACATGTCATCTTGTGTTATTTGGGGTACTGAAATATATATTATCGTATATTTGACAAAAACTTATGAGCGTAGAACTTGAGAGGTGTTCTACAGATAAAAGGAACATACAAGAAAGCAACAATTTTAGCTGTTATTTCTGTTATCTGGCACTTGTGGCAACTCTGTTGATTAGAACATCGAAGCAGAGCTGAAATCCAGCATTTCATTTGTATTTACCATTGCTGGTTATGTCAGCAGCAGGAGCTTAATATCCCCCAGTTCCCAAGATAGCCCTGGATGGCCCTGTACTCAACATTTGTCTCTGCAAAGGAAACATGACAAGACAGCTACTTTCTGTGGACCATGTAAATCTAACTTTGCTTACTTGCCCAGGGAGATTTTACATGCTTTATGCCCCTGCTAGGCTAGAGATATGCCTAGGGTTTAGAAACAAGCTAGCTGGTGTGCCAGCAGCCAGTTGTCAACCAAATGAGTGGGGGCCCCTTGTAATAGGATGCAGACATATGCATTGGTCCACTCACATCCATCAGTTCCCAGTGAGACCTGCTGCTGCCCATTTTCATTCCTTCTAATTTGATCCTTTAAAAACAAGCAAACCACGCTGTCAGTGACCATAGCTCAGTTGTGTGCAGTTGACTTCACCTAGCAATGAGCAGGAGTTAACCTTCTTTTTCACTTGCTGCTTGTGCACAAGTGAAGGAGGACAGAGGATTATTTCCCATGCAGCTTGGAGTTGATAAGGAATCTGCCCTTAAGAACTGCAGAAGCCAGTTCCAGATGGCAATATATAAAAACAAAGGCAGGAATGAAGAATGAATAAAGAGCTTGGAAGTGATGGGGTCATTCTGGAGCCACATTTTCTGGGGTTTTCAACATCTCCCCCTGTACTTCTGAATCATGATTGCCCCCATGCATTTCACTCCCTTCCTGCCTTTGCATCTTTATCATTTTCATCTTCCCATTGTTTTCCCTACAATTAATTCGTTCTGCTCTAACAACCGAAGACAGAATAGAAAGCGTCCAGATTCACTGGCTGTGATGCAGTTGTGTGGGCAGCGTGGGCAGAAGGCAGAGCAGGGCAGGGAGCTGGCTGTCTTTGGCACTGGGGTTGAATCCCTCAGCCAAGAGCTTCCAGGAGGTTGTCGTTCAGTTGTTTGGGTGCAGAAGTCAGAGCAATGGCAACACTAATTCAGTTTATGCTATCTATAAAACCACTACTAACACTTTTAGGTAGTTCTATGATTTTAGATGCCTGCAACAGCAACCATGGGAATTCAGGCATATGGCCCTTACCATATGACAAAGTGCCTTTAGTAATTTTTAGTCTTTTCCACACTTCTGCTTGTGGATAAGATACTGCAGTATAAAAGGCATTTCATGCTTTGATTCATCTCTACAAAATTAACTTCCAGTGAAATTTTAAGATACTGCCATTTCCTCTGCCAGCTCACTGCCTCATCTCGTTTATTCTCAGGTTTGTGAAACTCAAGTAATCCACTTTCATGCTGAGATAAACAGCAAATTCTCAGGAGAAACGCCAAAAGCATTGGATACTATTTTACAGTCTTAATCTGATCTGAGTGGAAGCAGAAATCACTGTTGCTTCATTATATAGGAAGTGAGAGCAGCTATTTATTACCTTCACCTTAATTACTTCCTGGAATCTTTAGTACACGAAGGTGTGTCAGTATGTGCACAATAACCTGGATTGTGTGTGATGTCTGGTAAAACCAAATGGCTTGATAGTCCATGCAGATAACAGGTTACATGTATTTTTCCAGGCTACAGGAAAGAGGAAAATACTGCGGCTCTGGCTGAAGTAGCTTTGAATACCAATAATTAATAAGTCTCACAAACAGGAAAAAATCCTGCTGAAAGCATACAAATGCTTGACAGAAGAAATCCAGATGCCCAAGCATGCAAAAAGACAGATGCTATTGGAACAAAACAGCTCAGTAAGCCCTTTAAAAAATAGACAGTGTGCATGCATACATGTGTGCAACTGCAGCAGTGATGTGTACATTTAGTTTAATTGTTGTATGCGAATCTGCTTAAGAGCTCAGTACTGCCCAGTTGTATTCCTTGGCTTGCTGGCAGTGTCCCTTGGTAGTGATGGGTGCCAGTCAACATGCTAATTAGATCTTTCTGTTAGTACTTCTTACGCAGCAGTGAGACCCTCTCCTTCCTCCTAGTTCTCTGTTCTTCCTTCTCCAGCACACAGAACTAATTCTCCTACCATGAAATGAGTTTGACCTTTCATGTGTTAGAGACTGAATAAAATGCACCTTCCTCAATACAATTGCTAAGTTGGAATGGATCTGAAGGCAAGCTAGTTGCTTTAGAAACATGAGTAATTAACTCAGTTGTTTGATCTGCAGCACTGTAAAAAGCAAAACGAGTACAGAAATATCCATAGGTTTTCTTAATCTGCTTTTAAAGGATCTTAACCATATTAGGGGCTCGTAGTAGCAATTCAAAAGCTAAATATAAAAGAGGCTTTATGAAGTCATTAAGAGCTTTTCTGGGAAAGATCGTTCTTATTTTTGGTAAATTGTCCTGTGAGATAAAGATAGCAAATCTAGAAAGTAACCATCCAGAATGAGTTCCACAGCAGATACTGTGACACGAAGCAGGGCTGTTAGAGAATCAGCGTTTGGAGAGCAGTGTTCTGACAACACCATCTGCTCAGCTGGGCTGTGTCTTCCTATTACAGGCTCACTTAATGCCCCACGCATGATTTTCTGTGGAAGTCAGTGTATGAGCTGATGATTTATTTTGACATTAATATTTACCAGGCGGGTGTATGCTTCAATATCCAAGATGCTGAATATTTTTATGTATTTAAAGAGCCATTCAAGTGGCTTTCCTCTTCTCTTGCAGACAGTAGCAACTTATTTTGCCACTTGTCACTGTTGCAAGTCAGATGCTATTCAAATGGCGTTAATTCAAGCAAATACCAGTAGTACTACTTTTACTTGAACTATGAACTAAGCCAAAGGTTACTTAAGTGCAAAATAATTTGTATTTAACATTTAACAGTTCTCCTGCTGATTCTGTCTGGTGTTTGTGCTTTTTTCGTTTAGTTTTCAGGCAAATCTTTCAAATAATGTTTCTGTGCTTCGATGAAATATAGTAAAAGTTCGCACAGCCAGTGAATTTCAGATCTGTGGAATGACTGCATTAAAGCATTTTGAGTGATACTATTTTCATCCAGAAATGGATTACAGAGCTGACAGATTACTTTCAAATAACCATTATGGTTGTGAATCATACTGACAAGTGCAAAGAAATTCCATTCAGAAGAAAGCATCTTGCCTCTGCCATACATTTTGATGAATGTGGATATTTATGTACAGTTAACAGATCTTTTTTTTATAGAGCTAGAGATAAAAACTGATCATTTTAATTTATCTGCTGCAACAATGTTTCCTCATTAACTACAGGCTTACCATAATGTGCATCATAAGTATTGGTACTGCACGTGGACCAGGGTTGTTGCTCCAAAACAGCTCTGAGTTCCAAAATGAATGGCTTGGTATTTCATGTTGAAGAGTACACTGATGTGCCAGGGATTTACTCACTCACAATTGGAAACAGCACTGGCAAAACTTGAGGTTCTTATGATTTTTCTGCATATGCCTGCAGCTGTTTTTCAAAACAATTACTTTTCCAAATATTGAAAGGATAAATGTAAAAATGAAAGAGTTCTTGTACATTGGAATGCAATTTCTGCTAGGAAATTAAATCTAAGCTGAACATCATGTTGTTTTATTACGTTTATTATGTATCATGTTTGAGTTTTAATTCTTGTAGACATTTACTAATACATTTCTAGCAGCAGCTGCTCAAGGTACAATTCCTCCTTTGGTGGTTGAAACCCTTGTGAAATTTGGATATTTGGAATGCAAATATGAACTGTAAACATTACACTGCATCTTTTCCCTTTCCTTCCCTTCTAGGAGCTGCAAGAACTTTTGAAGCTGGACCTGACAATGTGCAGTCTGAAATGCTGCAGCTTAAGAGCATTTTTTCTTTTGGTGCTGTGTAGGTAAGAAATATTTACTGAAAATTATTATTCCCTCAACCTATAACATCAGTCAGCTTAGAGCTAAAAAGCTAACCAATCAAGGTGAAGCCAAATCTACTTGATAGCTGAACCTTCCCACTTTCAAACATCAACTAACCTGGGCATTAATAACAAAAATACAGGTCTGAATTCCCCCATGAATCCTCTTCACCCCGATTTAGATCTTTTTCATTGAGAACACCAATGGGGGGGAAAAAAAAATGAACTTAAGCAAATGATCCTTCAAATGAAGGACTACCGTGTAGAGAATGTGAATATCATATTAGACGCTGGCAAATTCAGAGGGGTGCATGGTCACTGTACTTTGCCCAAGGGCAGAGGCACGGAGCGTACCTCCATGTGCTATGAGCTTGAGGCACCAAAGCCATCTTTGTGCACTCATTGCTAAAGAAAAGTGTCCTAAGAATTGCCTGGTTGAAACGTGTGCTATGCTTTGTAGATGAAATTGTGAATTCTTAAGGAAAGCTGAATTGTGTTAGGCTGGAAGGTGCAACTGATCCCTTTCACATACAAATAATCCTGCTAACAGTGCAGTTGCCATGGCAAAAAAAAAAAAAAGAAACCCCATAAGACAGAAATGGAGCACTTTAAAAATAAAAAAAAACTCTTCTTTTGGAAGGAACATATTTTATAAGCAACTTTAATAAGAAAATGCAAGCATGGGCAGGTTAAACAACACTGCAACCACCGTCCTTAACTACCTGAAGTATATTTAAAACCTGCTTAGCCAATTCTCTCTGTAGAAATGCCTTGCCTGTTTATCCTCCCAGTAAATACCTCATGATAAGGTTCTGCCTGAGCCTTACTTTCAAGCTGATGTGCAAACACATTTTTAGACAAAGCCTCACTTAGTGAGGGCAAGTAGCACTCTCCTAAGGGGGTGTGTAAGACCTCTTCCTCCTTTGCCTTCTGCAGGGCTATGCGGACATTGTTGCCCAGAATACATTCAGTTTTACCTTGTCAGCTGTGACTTGCTACACACTGTAGGTAATAATCATGGCTTTGCACTAGTAAAGTTGCAAAGATATCAACATTTATGCAGTCTAACAGCGATAGGACAAGGGGGGATGGCTTTAAATTAAAAGAGGGGAAATTTGGGTTAGATGTTAGGAATGATGATTAGATGTTAGGAAGAAATTCTTTATGCAGAGTGCAGTGAGGCACTGGAACAAATTGTCGAGAGAAGTTGTGCCCCATCCCTGGAGGTTCTCAGGGCTGGCTTGGATGGGCTGCTTGACTCTGATCTGGTGGGTGGCAGACAACCTATAGCAGGGATTGGAACTGGGTGAGTTTTAAGGTCCCTTCTAACTACAAACATTTCAGAGGTGTCTGAGTAACAACTCACTGAATAATGCTTCTTAAATTCACTTTCAGTATGAAGTTATGTTGTAGACATGCATGCAAAAAATCTGTAGCCAGTGGATTATGTGGGTTGTCATTTTTCCAGAAATATATTTATTAATAAATAAAAGATGAATAAATGTATGGCAAATTTATTGAAGTAATCAGTAGAGCTCACAGTTTTAATCACTATCAAGAAACAGCTTATAGACAGGATTAGAACACAAGGGCAGCTCCCATTCATTTCAAGAGAGATGTTTCAAATTAAGGATGCCAGCCCAAGATCATAGGGTTGGATTCAGAAGACTTTCTGGGGTGTTGATATTCTGTCTAACTTCAAGATCACTTGCATTACTTAAGTATTTGTTCCTATACCTGGGAAGTGGTAATACAATGCTGCTGTTTCAACACTGCCAATAACCAAGAGCCATGGAATGCACAGAATGCTTTGAAGTGGAGAAATTAGCAGTGATGTTGGTGATCCTACTGCTGTTTATCTGTGAAGACAGTGCAAAAGCCAATATCCCTGAACATGTCAAGTGTGAAACAAAAAGCAACACCTTTGTTTGTGTCAAAGGGTTTTCAAACCCTTCGCCTGTCAGTGGATAGCCTCAAAGAAGTTTTTGGCCCAGCTTTTCCTGAGGGGTGCATTTCAAAGGCTAACTCAAACTGCATTTGGCATTTTGCTTTTCCCTTCTCTCAGTTCTGAGGTGTTTCTTGCCTCTTTCATGATACATAAATCTTGATGAGAAATATCCAGGAAGAACATTCCTGCACATGTGTCTAGAATGTACTTTTGTTTTAAGCAGTGATATGTACTGCTGTTTAGGGCAGATGCTCTCTCTCCCCTCCCTCCCCTTTGGTTACCCATTTCTACTAAGGCACTAGGTTGACTGTGTGTTAAATAAAAAGCAATTATACCTTCCAGGCGTAACCCAGTTTATAAAATATTACATTTTCTGAGCCATAAGAATAGCAAAGGAAATTAAATTATTGTAGTTCAACTTTCATAGATGTCATCATGGACCACTGAGCTCAAAGAGTTTAATATATTTGTTATACCTTGATAACCCAGAACAGAAAGCTTGGAATGTTTGTCAAATTATATATGTATATGTTTAAGTTTTTTTCTATAAAAGCATATTCTCTCCTCTGTAGCTGGAATAGGCATTTCAAGGCAATTAAATGCGTGCCAGAGTATTTTAAACACATTAAGAAAACAGAAAAAATGAAACACTCACGTGGTATGATTTTTAAAAAAAGAATACTGGATAGAAGGGAAGATCAGATGCACTGATGAGAAGATGTACAGGTATAAGAAGAAACAGCCTCAGATTTTAGTGTTATCCTTTGCAATCCCTACAGAAGGACATGTAATAGATATTTTTTTTTTACGGACAGGTGTAAACTTGCTTGCTTAGTGATGACTAAGGGCATGAGCACTGAAGAGCACTTTAGAGGTATCAGGACATCCTGTGCTGAAATGTAGATAAGCCAAAGCACTTAACACATATAACATCTATAGGTTCTTTGCCTTTCAACACTGACAGTTTGCTTCTGAGTATGCCGGTATTTATCCAAGTGGGATCTAGCAATGCACTGTGCTCAAGTTGGAGAGACAGCAGGTTCCACTTGCATAGAATTTCTAAACAATTGTATGGCAAAATATTGTGCAATAAATTAAGCTCTGTTAATTCAGTGCATCAGTTACTTCACAACAGCCTTTCCTTGGCTAAGAGTTCATTCTTAACCATAAAATCAGCAGAAGAGATAAAACAAGTGGTCTAAGGAAAGTATTTGCCAGCCTAAATAATGCCAAATATTCAAAATCTATTTCTGCAGATAGGTGTTTATGAGGGCAACACACCAGACCACTCCATGACAACATGCTGATCAGAACAATATTATACCCTTGCAGTGAAAAAGGGGCAAGTTTTTCTTTATGGTTTCACAATATGTGAAAATTATGCAGGAGCAATCCAGTAAAATTGTGAAATTAAACTCATGCAGCTCATTGAGCACTTCACTGAAATTAAATGTAAATTGCAAAAGCAGAAAAGTCTGTTACAAGTAGAGTATTTAAGAAATGAATTAAATTCAAATGCGTTTTTAATTTCCATAATTCTGTACAATATAAAACTGACATCACACTCAATGTGACTTTCTTTAAGACAAAAAAGAGCTTAAGAAGAATCAGTCCTTATTACTTAAGTCTACCCTCAAGTAAACGTTGAGAAATAACTTCTCTTTTATCAATAAAGAAATAAAAGGCTGGTCCAAAAGAAAAGTAAAAAATAGACAAGCTCTCTAAGTCAAAAGGCTGCTGATTAAAACTAGTTTTGTGTGTGGCAGTTGGGTCTGGTAAACATAAAAAAAATTAAATAGCAATAACAGCACTAATAGGTTAACGGTAGACACTGTTTCAAACCATGATTTTGGTCACATGCATTCAATGATAGCATCTTAGTATTTAGAAAATTATTTTAGTATGGTGTCATAGGCCTTTTACATGGTCCAATACCACATCCTTAACTCTAAATCAGAGATGTATGGGTTCAAAGACTGGACTATTTGGTGGATAATGAATTGGTTGGGTGATCGCAGCCAGAGGGTTGTGGTAAATGGCTCTGTGTTGGTGGAGGCTGGGGAATAGTGGACCCCAGGGGTCTGTCTTGGGCCTAGTATGCTTTAACATCTTTATCAATTACATAGATTATGGGATTGAGTGCACCCTTAGTAAGTTTGCTGATGACACAGAGCTGAGCAGTGCAGTTCATATGGCATGAGGAAGAAGGGATACCATCCAAAGGGACCTTGACAAACTTGAAGAGTGGACTCATGTAAACCTAATGATATTCAACAATGCAAAGTGTAAGGTGAGGTATTTCAGTTGAGGCAATCCAAAATATGTGTACAGACAGGGAGGAGAAGAACTTGAGAGCAACTCTGCCAAGAATGACTTGGGGGTCCTGGTGGCCGAAAAGCTGCATGTGAGCCAGCAGTGTGCACTTGCATCTTGGAAGGCCAGTGGAATCCTGGGCTGCAACAACAGAGGGCTGCAGCGGGGGGGGGGGGGGGGGGGGGGGGGGGGGGGAGGAGGTTGTCTCCCTCTGATCTGCCCTCATGAGTCCCCATCTGGAATACTGCAAACAGGCCTGTGACCATCAGCATGAGAAGAACATGGAGCTGTTGAAATGGGTCCAGAGGAGGGCCATGAAGATTATCAGAGGGCTAGAGCATCTCTCCTATGGAGACAGGCTGAGGGAGCTGAGTTTGTTCAGCCTGAAAAAAAGAAGGAACCAGGGAGACCTCATTACGGCCTTCCAGTATTAAAAGGGAGATTATAAACAGGAAAGAAATAAACTTTTTACATGGGTAGATAGCAATTGGACAAGGGGAAATGGTTTTGAACTAAAGAAGGGGAGATTTAGATGTCATGGGGAATTTTTTTTCACAGAGAAGATAGTGAAGTACTGGTGCAGGCTGCTCAGAAAGATTGTGGGTGCCCCATCCTTGGGAGTATTCAAGATTGGATGGGGCTCTGAGCCCTGATCTAGTTCCTGATGTAGTGGTTGGCACCCGTGCATGTGGCTTGGAAGTTGGAATTGGGCAGTCTTTGAGGTCCCTTCCAACCCAAACATTCTGTGATTCTGTAACTTTATAATAGCATGTTAATGTGAAAGACTGGATTACTGCTTGTAGTGGAAAAACTAAGTGATGGCTTGAAGCAGTGATTGAACACCTGGTGGGGAGGCAGGGCCAACCTATGCTCAGGTGCATGCAATGTATCTGAGTGACCAGACCTTATTTAAGGGCTGGTAGTGTAAACAAGGATGCTTTGTTAGAGATCTCTGTGTACCTTAGGCCTTCTGAAGGTAAGTAGCTTCTTTATTTCTGTGTCTCAGGCTGTTGCATTTGAGCTTGCTGCAGCCTGGGACTTGGCTGCTCTGTTGTCTTTGCGGTGCTTTCTGTTGTTATGTTGCAGTTGGATAAAATCCACTCTTTTCTGACAGAATTGCTCAAAAAATTCTCAAATGTTGCTGGAAAACAGTAATATTGCAGTCAAAGGAATGCATTATGAAAGGCTACTAGTGGTCCAGAAATATAGCTAAACAGAGCAAGTAGAGATTCTAAGAGCTGCTCTGAGGGGATTAGGAAGAGAAAACTGAGCAATACCCAGGCAGAAGTAAGAAAACTCACAAGGTGGGTGCTCACCCAGCCATGGCTTTGCACTTACACTCTTTTCCATAAAGCCTAGTTCTTTTCTTCACAGGGCTGGATTTCTAGTGCTCCTATATTGCTAAGTAGAGTTAAGAGGTAGAGCCTCCATCCTTTGTAGAACGTTCTTCTGATGAATTTACAGATGGCTGCTCTCTGTCAAAGAGCCTCTGCCCACAGCCAGATAGGCTTCCCAGGTGTGTGGCTTCCCACTGTCTTTGCTTGTTCTCTGCCTCTGTGTGAAGCTACAATAGAGGCCTTAATGCAGAGGTGAGTTTTGTATTTACTTGTCTGTGTTTAGCTGATGAATGTTGTATTTGTAGCTGCTTTTGAACACAGGAGTGGTGTATATTCTTATTCCTCACTGATTTTGCCCAACAGGGTTATTTCTGTAACCTATTTAAAAATGTTGCTGTAAAAGCAGGCTTTTAGAAGTGTTTTTATGCACTAATCTCTGAGGCTGGTTTCTGTCTCCCTCCAGGAGCTAAATTGAATGTATTTCATTATGTAAAAAGAAGCTTAATTTTAAGTACCGCAATAGACAATCAACACCCCACCCACATTCCTAGATTAGTGCCCTATTTACAGAGAAAGCATTAAGGAAGACTAAGTCACTTTCTCAGGTGAGATACAAAGAAGTGCTAGATTTTAAGATACAAAAACAGTGTCTTTTGCAAATAAGGGATTAACACAGTTTGTCAAATCTGGTATTTTCTAGAGTGCTTTTTTCTGCAGTACTGTGAAATGAAGACATGCAAATATTTTGAGTGTTATGATCTGCAATAATCATCAGTAACCTTGACCCTAATGCAGTATTGGTCTGGAGCATAATCTTTTTTATAACTCATTATAGTTTTTAAAAGCATCCTCACTTTCTTTTTCTTTTAGGTCAGTGCAGATTTCTGAAGCTGAAGGAAAAGGTGAAGTTCTTCCCCCAACCATACAAAATATAATAAAGGGATACAACAAATATCTACGCCCATTTTTTGACAGTAAGTAGAAAAGCTCTGACTGTCAGGAAACTCATGACTGAAAATCAGTCATGAGAGCAAATGTTTTCCTCCGTGCTGCTGCTTGATGGCGACTCATTAGATTATATTTAATGCCTTTATCTAGACTAGAGTATAGTGTAATAGTTTTTGTGTCCCAAAATGTATGTATTCCAGGCACTCACAGACAAAACTTCCTACTCTTTAGGGATCTTGGATGTTGATGTTTGTGTTTTTTTCAGTGAGGCGCCTATAGAACCACACTTATTTAAAAACACAATTTATCATAATTTCCTAAATATTAACAATAGAAAATGTTAAAGATAATAAAGTGCTACATATCATGTTGCTCACAAAAGCACAGGCAAATCTTATTCCACACCATGTACCACACGCATCTATTATGTGCACAAGAGAATTGCCTTGGGTCTTAAAGATCACTGAATGGATTCATTCCAGAACTGCAGGGGCAAATTAATTGAAAATGTGAGTTCCTTGTGTTTGAAGGCCATAGTCACCAGGTTGGAAGACCTGTGTTGTCTCCAACACAGTCTGATATCCAGTACAAATCATCTTTGCACACCCAAAGTCTCAGTGAGCATCTTTCTTGCCTGATTCTGGCTAGTGAGTGCATAAGGAATACTGATGAAGAATTGCAGGATTTGTGGTGATAGATTTCTGCCTGGACTAACTGCAGAATTCTGAAACGGAAAGTAGTTTGCATGTTGGAAAGATACTCAGCTTCAGATGTCTGTCAGACAATAAACCTACACAATGAATGCTGGGCAGTTGCTATTAAATTAGAAATTCAGAAATGTTAAGGGTTTCAAATGAAGGCTTTTTATTTGCCTTTATATCCCATTTAAAAGTGATTCTTAGACCATGCTGTTACCTCTTGCCATCCAAACACCTGGTTAGACTATCAGCCTGTGCTCTAGGGGCAACTGCCAAGGGCAGTTTTTGAATCAATTCCATAAAATATTAAGAGGAAACCCATATTTTGGATTTGGAGAGAGGCAATAATTATTTCATTTTATTTTATCCTAATTGTCTCAACTGCTGATATAGCTGCTTTTTAATTCATAATCATGAAATTATTAACAAGATAAAAGTAATAATGACAACTAAATGAATACCTTCTCATTTGAGATGTTGGACAGTGAGAAATGTATTAGTGACCACTGAACTTAGTTATTACATTCATTACTTCAGGGTGGTAATATAGATACATTAGCACTGCTGTTATGGATGTGCTTTAGCAGAATGCAAACAGAATTGCAATACAAAACCCTGTTATCCTAGTTAACCAACACTATAGCACTTTTGAGATATGAATCTTTTTTTAAACACCAACAGAATTCTTTCTCAGCTGTTGTAAGGCAGTAAATCTGTAGCTCTTTTTCTGCCTGTGTTTTTTTTTTTTTTTCCAGAGGGATGCTAGGGACTTTCTCGGTTCCCTTGGAACTCCCACAGGAGCTCAAACACAGCCCAAGTCTGTCATATACAGAGCCAGTAAAACACTCTCAGAAGTTATCAGAACTGCTGCTGGCCACAGCTCAGGCATGCAAACACTTGTGTCCCAAAATCTCTGATGGATGTACAATCGCTCTACTACTGAAAGAATGGGTTGACTCTGAAAAATGTTTTACTGTTGCCAGATGTAAATACAGAGTTTGTGGTTTCACAAAAAAATGATGATTTCATAAAAATAATTTAGGCTAGGATGACCCAGGTTGATCCCAATTTTGTGCAGCTTTTTTCAAGATTGTTTGGCAGTGACTATTGAAACAGCCTGTCCAATTGCATCAGTATTGATTTACTATGGGAGGGAAGTCGTGTTTCTAGGAAAATGAACAGTGTATATGAACATTAACCCTAAAGTCTGCATTTGTTGTCTAAAGTGCATGAAAGTATTCCCATGGAATGGAAAGAAATATATGCAGCTGACAGCTTGAAGCCAGTCTTAAGATCTTTGTCTCTCTTTTTGTGTCCAAGATTCCTTTCAGAAATGTGCAGAAATATGGTCTATTTGCTTGTGTGATAAATACACACTCATAAATATGTGTGAAGAGACCAGTCATAAAACAAGATGGTAGTATTTGTTTGCATCTACAGCATTTTGAGTGTAATGCTAACTGGTTGTAATCACTGAATTGTGTAATCCATGATGTTGGGAAAAATCCCTGAAGATTATGTAGTCCAGCCATTGACCCATTACCACATTGCACACTAAACCATGCCCCTAAGTACCACAGTCACCCTTTTCTTGAAGACCTCCAGGGATGATGATTCTACTTCCCTGGCCAGTCTGTTCCAATGCTTGACCGTTCTTTTGGAGAAGCTCTTCTTAATATCCAACTTTGACCCTCCCCTGGTACAACTTGAGGCTATCACCTATTTTCTTATCTCTCTTGCTCAGGAGAAGATGCCAATCCCATCTCAGTCTGCTCCTCTGAAGGGAGTTGTGGTGAGCAGTAAGGTCTCCCTGAGCCTCCTTTGTTTTCCATATTAAATAGTCCCAGTTTCCTCAATTGTTCCTCATAAGACTTGTGCTCCAGACTCTTCACCAGCTTTGCTCTTCTTTTGATCATGCTCCAGTGCCTTGATGTCTTGTAGGGAGGGGCCCAAAACTGAATGCAGCACTCAAGGTGTAGCCTCATAAAAGTACAAGCCAAGAGAGCTGGTGGAGTCGCCATCCCTGGCAGTGTTCAAGAGGTGTCTGGATGAAGAGCTGTGAGATCTGGTTTAGTGCCTGTGGTAGCAGTGGTAATGTGAAGGTGGTTGGACTAGATGATCTTATAGGTCGTTTCCAACTTTGTGATTATATGATTCTGTACAGGACAATCACTTCACTGATCCTACTGGTCGTGCTTTCTGATAGCCAGGGTGCCATTGGCTTTCCTGGACACCTGGGAATAATTCTAGCTTGTGTTCAGCTGTCTCTCACCATGAGCTGCCAAATGGAACACTGAAATGTGATTTTTATCAAGGATAAGAGAGTGAGAGGTTGGCTTGATTTTTAGTGTAATGTACTTCATAGTAATTTCAAAGATATTTGTCCTTGAAATTTTTCTTCAGGCAGGGAATGGGACATTTCTGATGTGATGCTGCCAAAATATGGTCATATTTTTACAAAATTGGTGCCGCTGAACTCTTCAGTATCCAGTAAAATGAGCTTTCAGTTAATAAAATGTCCATTAGGCATAAACAAATGATAACACAATGAAGATTTTGAATTTTTGTTTCTTTGAGCTTTAGGGAAATGGAATCTTTACTTGTCAAGGAAGTATTAATGCAGCTTGTAGCTCTTAGTTTATATTTAGTCCTTGTGCTGGGGTTGGCATATTCCTGAAAATTAACCAAAGTTAAGGAGAAGATGATGATGTTTTTCCTTAGAATTTGGTGACTATGCATGATGTTAAATTCTCTCTTCTTGCACGGATTAGAATGAGTGGGTTTTCTAGTTTTTTCTAGATTTCTGGATTAATCTTGCTGTCTCCTCCCACGCAGGTCACCCATGCAGAACCTTGCTACAAAAGCACTGCCAGTTACGTCAAGCAGACACTGCAGTTCCTATCTCTAGGCATCTTATTAGGATATCTGACATTAGATTAAGCCAAGCTTAGTACCTCAAGGATGTGTAGGCATGTAACTATTCAGTCAATTTTACATTTGTCTGTGTTAGGTGGCACGTTCCAGTTGCCAAATTACAGTGGTACTCTCACACACAGTTTGATACACAGGAATCCTAACCGGGCTTGTTACCTGTCTTTTCTGTCATTTGAATATTACTGTATCATTTTCTTAACTATAGCATTTTAGTGCTCCAATTTGAGCTGCTTCATCAAGCAAGTCCTAGATAATCTAAGCAAATAAGCTTGGGAAGTTCTATTGATAGGTTAGAAACACTACCTAATGAAGAATGATTTTAGCTATTCTTTGGGCTGGAATATGGAATATCTTTTTATACTAGCATTAATAGATAGTGCCTCCCAGTGTAATATCTGTCACAGTCTTCTATATAAATATGGAAGTCTTCCTTGGAAAAGCTAACATAAGGGATTTCAAAATGCGCAGTTATTTTCCTTAAATGTGCTACATAACCCCAACGCTTTATCACACCCAGACAAGCAGATTTTAAAATTTCTGCTGAAACTGTGCAGAATGATCTTTTAACTTAGGTGCTGTGCCAAACCTCTCTGAATTAATGAGAAATTCCTGCTGACTTCAGTGAGCCTTGGATCAGGTTCATGGAGTTGTTAAGGGATGCATAAAATCTTGTAAATAACTTTATACAAATAGATTTTGTTCTGTGATTGAATGTGATAATTTAAGTATTCTAATTAAAAAGAGAGAGACTAGGAAAAGGTCACAGCTAAGTGTGTTTGAATATGGAAGCCACTTTCAAGTGGTACAGAGAAGTGCCATCCTTAAATCAGTTACTCTAAACTGCATTTATAAGATCATTTTCTGTTGCTTTTTAATTAGCAATACTTTTCAGGATCTTAAGGTTTATATTTGAGAAAGCCAATTAAGTCTTCTGGTCCAACCTTACATGTAAGCCTGGGCACCATATCTTTCCCAAATGTTGTTTCTATTAAGTTCTATTTTAATTAGATGAGGGCAGTTTGGTCCTCAGAAGTTTGCTGTTTACCCCTGAAGATATCAGGAGATGCTGGGATGTTAAGCATGTCTGAGAAGTTCTGATTTGGTGAGACAAGCTCACAGGGCACGCAAGAAATTAATACCAAATAATTGTCAAGTAAATATTATTTCATGTACCAATTAGCTTTTCTCCTCTGGAGCCTGTTTACTGATGTAGCCGTGTCTAATCCTTCAGAGAAAGGCGAAAAGCCCAGAGTGTACATGTGGCCACTTGTATAATGGAAAAAAAAACAAACAAAAAACCAACAACCAACTCCTGCTGAATCCTTAAGACTTGTGGTTTAATAAATGCATGACCTGATGTAAAAATATAAACTTCAGCATATGGACAGTAATGCAGATTTTCCTTTCTTTAGCATGGGAATAAGACTGTGACACTACCCCTATCAAGACCAGCTTGCTGCAGGACAGATTTCATCCCCATTCCCCACTAAAATGCTGAATTCTAGAGACTTTGAATGATGAACAATGCTTAAGTTCAACTAGAGAAAATTAGCTAATATGTAGTTTCAAGTTGTTTTCATCATACACAAACTGGGAACTTTATTAGCAAATCTAGCACTGTATCACTCGATAGCTTCTCTGTGTGCTTACTGACACTGTCTCCTCTTGGAGGAGCTCAGTAAATGCTATTCCTTAATATTCATATTACAAACTCTCATATTACAGTTCCAGAGTTTTTCATCTCCTGGAATATTTGTTTTTCTCTATTGAACTCTTTATGCTGTTTACACATTTTTTGAAATGTGGGAAGCAAATCTCATCCCAGCAGTCTAATAACAGCCTTGCCAGTACAGTCTTGATTGTAAGGTAACTTAAGTCTGTGTATTGCTCCCTGTTGGAATGGTACTTTTGCCAAAGTATAATACTGAATGCTCATGTTGAAATGATTATCCATGACAATCACTAAATCCTTGTCAAAGGTGCTGCTTGCCAAGAGAGTTTCCTGTCCTGTTCATACTGCCTGCACTATGTGTCCTGATATTAATTGCTTACATTTGGCTGTATTTTAATACTTTTTTTCTGACAAACAATTTAAGCTGCTAATGTTGCTATCCCCATCAATTTTTTATGGTGTCCATGAACTGTACTTGCAAGATGCAACTATCTAAAGATCATTGATGCAAACAAATAGAATTGAACCTTATTCCTGCTAGAAATGGGTCTGTCTTCTGGTGTCTTCATATTAACAATTTTGCATAACATACATTTGTCAAAAAAGATGTCTTGTGGTTAGGAAGTTAAATATACTGACAAAAT
Source organism: Perdix hodgsoniae (assembly GCA_035772895.1). Lineage (NCBI taxonomy): Eukaryota > Metazoa > Chordata > Aves > Galliformes > Phasianidae > Perdix > Perdix hodgsoniae. The sequence continues at coordinate 13,386,676 of JAPSGF010000013.1, forward strand.
CCAAGTGTAATGTGTTGCTTTACCTAGAAGTCCTGTAATATTTTTAATACTGTAAGTTCGAGGTATTCTTTCAAATAGCCATTCTTGTTAAGAAATTTCTGAATACCAACATTGTTTTAAGTTTTCTTGAACTGAGGCACTAGTGGCTTAGCACTAGCTATTCTTTATGTTGTTGACTGATTTCAGTAGTAGGTCCTTGGAGCTCAAGACATGAATGACTTGGTGGTGGTTTGGTTTGTTGGTACAAACTTTTAACAGATCATGATCACTGCAGTGGACCAAAAGTGCATTTAAAGTAAGCTGTTGACTCTTCATTGTGCATCTGCCACTCTTCTGTCTGCTTTCCCATGTGGGATTACTGTTAATATCTGTAAAGTGCATTAAGTAATAGTCTTAGTACATAACATACATTTTTTAACTTCTACTGAAATTTAGACTTTGAAATTTGATTCTATAACAAGACTTACCCTTTTGTGTATGTTTGCCAGATTACTCTTAATTTTTAAAACTCAATTTGCTTATGACAAAATACAACTTCAGATTTCCTCTGATCTGTAGTTTTTTTCCGAAGTTATTGTTATACATACAATTCTGCCAAACGTATGGAAATGTAGGAACTGACTGCCTCATCTGGTCTACTGCCCTGTTTTTGAAGTTGTCAACAGGAGAGCTTTCAGTGGAAGTTCAGAGGAAACCCTGATGGATAATTATGAGAAGAGCCATTCTAACTGTTATTATTGCTTTACTCATGTAGTAAGGTGCCATAAATCGTATTATCCTTACAAAAAAAGCCAACCAACCATAAAAATCCAATAAAAATAAACCAGCTTCCCCCAAAAATAGACCAAACCAATATCTTTTTAATTATAAATATTGTTCTGATTTAATTAACTTTTAAAGTACAACTGTTCTCAGCATCTAATGTTAATACAGGTCCCTTCCACAGTTTTCTTCAAGCACAACTCATCCTTCACATGTTGCTAGCATCCTACTGTCCTCACAACCTGGAAGATGTTTGAAGAAGTTTTCCTTTGTTTTATGAAACCTTTTCTGGGTTATACTTAATCACAATGCCTTAGTTATTTTTCACTATTGGTCATTTGGTTCAGAAACTTCTCCTGAAATTGGAATTAGTGCTTCAGCTTTCACTCAATTTCTGTTTATTAGTTCCTTCACTGCTGATGTACTACATAGGGGAGCACACATGCTTTAGCATCTCAGTCTGTGAAGGAGTGTGAAGCTCTTTGGCCTTGTTTCCACAAATTATTGCTTTATATGCCTTAACTGTGACATGACAAAGCCATAGCTCACCTTCATAGAGTGAAATCTTTCTCCTTTACCTTATGGTATCACCTCTTAAGAGATTTTTTTGATAATTCCCAGGATCAGGAATACAAATGGGGGATCCCTCAACCACATCTAGCCAACAGCAATCCCTCTGCCATTTTCATTCCTCCCACCCTACAGTCTGTTGAAGAGACTTTAAAAACTAAAGGAGAGGACCACAATGCTCATGGCCTTTCAGTATGTCCCTCATTCCCTACTGACCCAGAAATATAGAATCTACTGAGAGAATTGTTTAGAGCTCTTCTGGAACCTATGTTAGTTGTATTCAATCAAATTATATTGAAAGGTATACTACTGTTGGCTATGCAGTTGTATTATTATAATTATTTTTACTTTGACTTGTTGCAAATATCTCCTTAAAATATCTGTGGGGATGTCATTTTCTGATGCTTCATGAAAGCTTGGCTCTAGGCAGGCTGAATGCACAGCTGAAGCATTTGGACCATGGAAACTGGCAGGGCTAGGAGAGCAGATCAATTTTGTCCTTACTGCACATTAGCACTTGAACTGCAAGACAATTTACTGCTTGAACAATCAGTCTGAGCTTAAGTGCATTCTGTCCTAAGCTACAGATCTGCTTATGGGAGTTACCCAACACTTCCTCAATGAGAAAGCAAGGAGAGAGATATGAATTCCTGTTTCAGTGAAACTGGAAGAAGAAAATAATTTATTTTCAGTAATTTTTCTCAGAAGTCAGCTTTCTTCTCAGACATCTCACAATAGCACTGATGATACTGAAGTGTTGCAAATGAACATTTTCACTAATCTGCATTGCCTTAAACAAGGCAAGAATAAATTAGTGTTCTTACCATTAACATAAGATGTGATAATAGGACAGAGTCTTATTATTTCTAGCCACATCTCACAGATAGCTTTATGCTATATTGTTCTCAGAGAGGTCCGTCATTTTGCATAGGCCTTGCATGGTGAACTCCCTGTCCCAACTGTTTGTGACAATTGGCAATAACATGCTCTGATGTGGTCATGTGGGTATCTGTAAGATAGCAAGCAAACAAAAAAGGCAGGAAAAAATTTATAAATCGCACTTATTTTTTATATCTTGTGATTTCTGAAGGTCTGACACAGCGTACCTGTAATAATTGTACTGTTTTAAATGCTGTATTAACAATATTTTACCTCTGATAGTAGAGTACAATGGTAAGCATAAATATCAACTGACTCAATTGCTGTTGTACTCTGTTAACGCAGGAGGAATGGAGCGTAAAGGTATTCTTAAAGTGTCAGAAACGGAAGGGAATGGAAGGAAACAGAATAGCAATCTGGGAGTGGTCTGGGAACTTCTCAGTCAACTAATTTTGTTCTGAAGTTAACCTCCATAATCTTTCAGTTGATGAATGTCTTCTCATATCTAACTACAGTTTGTGCTATATAATAAATAGAGAATTATGATCGGGGCTGCTGCAAGCCTGCAGTCATTTATTAAGCTTGATCTTTATATTTTAACTTTCAGCTGAGTCCAGAGAGAAGAATTTATGGATTCTTCCAGGAGTGCCAGATTTCTGTGATTCGGAAGCTGTCCTAGAGATTTATACTTCAACACTTGCTTTACAAGTGGAAATAATTTTGAAAGAAACAAAACACACAGCTTGATGGGATAGTGTGTCTGTCTCATCTTCCTGATCTCTATGTTATCTGGGGTCATGTAAGAGTTACTTACATAATGCACTGCATGTGGGCCGCAGGGGGTTTCAGCAGCATGCCTGTGATGTATGGGCACTATCAGCTCCGTAGATTGTATCTAAGCTATTCCTTCATTTCTAAGTGTTGCTTTCTCTTCTTTTCAAATTATTTGGAAAGATGAACATATTTATTAGAGATTTCTTTTTGTATCTACTCTATTAGTTCTGCACGTACTCAGCCAGGTCTGATGTCATGTTTCCATGAAAGCTCTGCAGAACTGCATTTTAAAATGCACAACTGGTAAATCTTCTGGCACTCTGAAATACCTTCATAAGGAAATGAGAGCTTGAGTGTACTAACATCACAATAACATCACTGCTGCTACCTAGATAAGGTGTTTAATCACACTGAATCAACATTTGGCTGACTTGCTTTCCTCATAAATGCAAGTATGTGTCACAAGCTAACTGCCAGTGGTCAAAAGCAGGATGTTAAAATGCAGAGAGACAATGTATTCTTAAGCAGGCAGTAAATAAAGTCACTCAGATATCCCATCTGCGTATTAAGTGTGTGACATTGCCAGGAGCATCTCCTTTGTTTGCCAACATCTGGCGGACCAGATGTTGCAACTGGAGGAATTCTTTCCACTGCTCTGCACCTCAGAGCAGCAGGGTGTGATATACCTTGGGGATTTTGCCTTCCACACCTTGCTCTGCAGCATTTTCCCCTCTGCTTTTCTTTCAGAGGAGAAAAAAATCATACAAATTCACCCTAGGAAATAAAACTCATTTGTTAAAGCCATGGTAATGTTAGCCTAGTAATACTGGCAGTGCGATCAATGAAATTCTTTTCCAGTCTAAATGTGAGTAATGCTTTCTTTTTCTTGCAGATGGTCCTGTATCTGTTGGAATGAGTCTGGATATTGCAAGCATTGATACCATATCAGAAATAAATATGGTATTGTAGCTTTTGTAATCTTTTTGTTTTGTCTATTGGTAAGCTAATGTCTTGTTTACGTTTGCTGGCAATGTGACTGAGGTTTTTCCTCTTGATTGGTGGGAGACATAATTCTTCACTGTGGGTGAGAGATTATAACACTATAGTCAGTACTGAGTTGCAAAGGACAAGATTTCTAGACTAAAATCTGTACAGATGGAAATCATGTCATTTGTAGATATAAACAGAAATTTGCTACTGAGTATTAATCTTAATTAAAGGCATATAGAGCAGTATTTGTTTTCCGAATGAAAACTCGAAATCCCTCTACATTTGAGAGAACTAGATATATTTTCATGTGACTCTGAAACCACTCCCTTTCCTTTTGTTTAGAAACCATCATAATGTTTTTTCTTTTACTCTAGCACATTAATTTATTCCAGCTGTTTCTTTAGATTTGTATCAGTTCTTTTTGAACAAACTATGAAATGGAGTATACTTTTCTAATTGAAGATCTGCTCTTGCTGCACAGAAACAAAAGACAAAATTCATTATTCAGATATTCAATATAGGAAAATAGGAATATGTGGATAGTAAGACATCTTACCATTAAATTATTCAGACTTCTAGATAAATGGAATCTGAGAATTCCTCTTGTACTCAGTAAGTATTCACAGATATTTAGAAAAGGAAAAGTAAGCTCTGAAGTAAAGATTGACTTATCATGGTGATTAAAATACACCATAACATCAAAAGTTGATTAAAAAACATTTTCAGAAATAGTGGTTTTAATATTAGACTACAAGGCATACTGAGATTGCAGGTGAGTTGTCCTGAGAGTGATCTTCAAGGTCTCTATAGATTTGGCACTGCTGTTTTCTTGCTCTTGTTAAAAGGATATATTCAGCTAAGAGGTGATGATATCTTTAATATATTTTCACAACTTCCTATTACATTTCATTCTTTTGCCATTATGAATGTGAATTTATACAACTTTTTCCCACAGTTTTCTTAAAAATGCATTATTTATAGGTTTATGTGAACAAAATGCTGTTTGCAATCACTTACTTACATAAATCATTGTAAGATTCAAAGATTTACAGAGACAGATTATCTGCTGTCAAAACTCTGATGACTTCAGTTGATTTATGGACCCAGGCTGAGACCCTCAACATTTACTGTGAAATTTCAATGACCTTAAGAACAAAATCTACTCGAGATAATATTTCTTAATGACAACAACATCACTTCAAGTGCTGGAAAATGTGGCTGTATAAGGGCCCGTACTGCTGCTATCCAAGTGCCAGCATTTAGGATTGGGACGATTGGGACACAGAGAGTCTCAGAATATCTGTGCTCAGCAGCTGATTCCGTGCACTTCAGTAAAATGGAATAAGAGTGATTTGTTCTAAGTTATATATATCTATATATATATATACACACACACACACACACACATACATACATATAATATATTTTTATATATTGTTTTTCAGGATTACACGGCAACCATATTTCTGAGGCAGCGGTGGACTGATGAGAGGCTTTGTTTCGATGGCAATAAGAGTTTAAGTTTAGATGGTCGGCTTGTGGAAATGCTCTGGGTCCCAGATACGTTCATAGTTGATTCAAAAAAGTCTTTTCTTCATGATATCACTGTTGAGAATCGTCTGATAAGAATATACCCTAATGGAACAGTCTTGTATGCTTTACGGTATGTATATACTATGTACCAGCCTTTGTGTTTGGCTTCTGGTTACACTTGAAGCTTTTCAGGTTAGCATGGTTTTATGCTTTAAAAGCTATTCTATTTGTAGAAGTAGAATATAAATACTTTTATAGTTTTACAAATACTTAAGAAGGTTGATTGATATAATTAAATACTTAAATTTAATACCAGGTCTCAGTCTCATACCTAGATAGATCCTTTTGCTTTTGTTCAGACCAAACACAGGAATTGCCCCTTCTGCCATTGCAGTTGTTTCGTTGTTGAATCATCACAGAGGAAAGGAAGCTACAGTGATTGATTTGCAGTATTTATTACAGAACAATCTTCAAGATTGAAGTATCCGATAAAGTTATGTGGCTTATTTTTGTTTTTGCTGATGAAGTTTTATTCCCATAACAATCAGTGTTACTCTGTTTTTCAAGGATCACCACAACTGTTGCATGCAGCATGGACCTGACCAAATACCCCATGGATAAGCAGACATGTACCTTGCAACTGGAAAGCTGTAAGACAAGTTGTTCTTAATATTTGTATGCCACTAGAGAAATGTCTGAGTGATTATTTCCGTAGACTGCTGGCTGTTAAGTATTACTGAAGAGGCTGGTGTATTCATAAAAGCCAAGTGACAACACGCGTGAAATAATTAAAATAGAATTTAAATAGTATTTTCACAAGCAGACAAACTTCTGAAGCTTCACTGAAAATAGCGTGGGAGTACTGAAATACTAACGTTAAGTAAAACCACGGGAGATGCCCCTAGGTCTGCTCCGCAGGACTTGCTGCACTTATACTGTCTGTCTCTAGGGGGGGTTCTTTGAGCACTGCTCAAAGCACTGCTGAGAGATATGTCTTTTAGTCTTTTTTGCCTCTTTTCTCACTTTCAGATATTGCGATTTTTTTTTTTAATCTGAAAGAAAGAAATTAGAATAAGACTTATTTTTAAGGCATAGACTTCATATTTCATTAATTTACTGTCTTCATATTGAAAAAGAGTAATTGCATAGAGAATTCTGTTCTGAGAGGGGAAATATAGAGATCCTTCTATGACTTATTTTAATTCTCTCTGTGACAGTGCTGTAGGAAAAAATGTCATAAGCAGAAGGACCAACACTAAATCTCCTCTTTTAGGTTCTCAGTGCATCACTGAATGTCCACGTATTTTTTTCATTGAAATGCTTTCTGATCATGGTCGTTTTGCAGATACCCATTGTGCATGTTTAAGGTTAATTCAATTGTTAAGACAATATCAAAATGGTGGGGTTTTTTTTGTTTGTTTGTTTTTTCATGGGATAATGCAGAGTGACACCTAAGAGGTGTTCTACAGGATGGAAAAAAAAAAGTCAAATATTTATTAATACATATTCAAAATGTTCTTTTGGAAAGTCTTTAAGTACTTGTTGAGTTCTATTCTTTAGCATTTCAGAACTGTGTGAGTGTTCATCATTTGTGTTGGTAATGACCAATTATAAGATGGCTTATGAATCAAAGGGAATCAGCCCCCAAACTTTCCTCACACAGCAGTCCCTTTGGAATCAGCAGTTTTATGGGGGTAAGATCTGTTTAACAGTGATTCCAGTAAGAATTTGTTTTCATCTCCAATTTGTTTTCCTTTGGAAGAACATATTGGTAAATCACAGTATATGGCTTTATATTAAACACGTCGCTTAATGAGTCATATAAAATTCAGTTCCAGAATGAAATATATGTCCCACCAGAACATAGAGCTTTAAAAGAGACATGATTTATAAAAAATAAAAAAAATAGAGAATTCCCCATATAATTAAAAATAAACATTGTTCTGAATGATTCCATCTGCTTTTCAAAGCTCACAGGCGTCTGCTGTCCAAGGGGAAAACTTAGCAATGTCATCACAGAAGCTCCCATGTCATTTATATTTAGTTTTGAGGAGAGCAGCTAGGAACAGTGAGTGCAGAAAGAGTGTATCTTTAGCCATGGCCTTTTTTCTTCAATGCACTGTAATGTTTTCTTACAGATACGCTGGAAATGGTGCTTACTTCCTCATGAGATAAGCTATATCAGTCTATAGGCAAACTGTGACATCATTACTACTTGCAAATACCATTATATGAAGTTAAGAATGGTGAATGCAAGTGTAAATACACATCCATGCAAACACTCATAAATAAAATATAAAATATGTAGCATTTCAGCTGAAACGAGGTGTGTTAGATGTTAAACACTCACTGATGTAAAGGCAAACATGCCATGATATTGTGGTTTTACACAATAAAATGCCTCTAGTGGTCTTTACAACATGCTCTTTCATTATTAATAGGTAATAGCACAAATTATGTTATACTTTCTACACAGTGAGACACTTTAGAGCCTGAAATTTCTACAGCTTTTTCCCTTTTTTGCAGTGCTTCGGAATGTTGTGGAGCACCAGTTGGTGCTTTGGGAGTGTTTGTGTTCGTGACCCTGTGGGAGGTAACACCAGCAGTCATTTATTCTGAACTGGGGGCTTTTTTCCTCCCTTTATCCACCCACACAGGCCGGTTCATATACATATTCATTTGTGGGCCCATCTCTGAAATTTTATTTCCTTTTTCATCTCATCCTTTAGCATTTATGCAGTGAAGAGCCATGTGAAGGCACTCAGCTTGTGCTTGACAATCAAGAGAAATTAAAATTAGCAACAGAATGGTAAAGAAACTCATTTGTATTAGGCGTTATGAATATTTAATCCCAAATTTACTATTTCAGTGGTTAACCCTGTTGAAGGTAGCTGTTCACACCATATCAACAAAGCACAGGAATTAGACATTTTGGGCTTGAGGAGTTAGTAAGAAAGAAAACTCAATGTAGTGTTAAAAAAAGAGATTATTTGTAAAATAGCATAGTTTAAGGTTCTTGTCTGTATAAGCCTTTTAAAAATTTTATAGTTAGTCAGGTATTAATTCCTTGAATAAAGTGCAGCATTACACAAAGGGAGCACTGTGCTGTTTAATTTTACTGACTCTTGGGAAGACTCTCCCTCAGGAATCTCTTCACAAATAGAGTTTTGGAATTAGTATTTTGAAGGTATTATCACATATAGGATGACAAAAACCTCCTAATTATACAACTGATGAAGATACAAAAGAACCTCCACCTGGAGATATGTTTGTTATCACCTTACTTGTTTAACTGGTAACCAGCATAGTGTTTCCTTGAAGTGAAGTTTCTGAACTCCCTGTTTTTCCCCCATAAAATGGCTGTACGCAGTCAGTAATTTCTCGACATTGCAAAAGCCAACACCATTATATTAAAAGTATAAAAATGCTCTTTTTTAATTTCTGTGATTCCAGAGCTTTGTTCTTTTAGCAGTATGTACCCTTGTGCAATGTATTGCATCATTGTTTCTGAGTGTAATTTACTTACAATTGACTGGAGCCTAAAAATAATCATCTGCTTGTGGTTCTGTCCCCTAAGCTTAGCTATTAACTTGCACAATATAAGTCTGTCAAGTACAAGAATGATTGATCTAAGAAAGCTAAAGGAAAAGATGTTCAAATGCTCCCTGTTAACATGTAAATTACATTAACATAATCTTGAATTAATCATATACACTAGTCTGAAAATTGCCTGCCTTTTAATATAATGGGAAAAAGCTACAGAGGTATTTTAGCAATAATTGTGATGCATACTGACAACTTCAGCACCTAGGCTGGTGTCCTTGGAAAGGGGCTGAGCTCCTGAGCCAAGATCTGTCCCACATGATGACCCAAGCCCAGGTTGGAGTGCAGCTCTGGAATGTGGGTCTTCAGCCCTTCATTTCTACTGATGGAAAGACTAAATACCACTGTAGTGACCAAGAAAGCATCCTGGGATGCCTCAGAGGGCATGCTCAACTTTTCATCAAATGCTGGCATCGTTTTGGTTCCTAAAATCTTTAAAGCTTCATAGCTTTCGCTTTTTAAATGCCATGTTGTACTAATCTCTTTTGTTAGTTTATGTCATCTATACTACAATAAAATATATTAAAAGGATTGTCTCCAAGAAAGACAGATTTTAAATGGTAAGAATTTGTCCATGTTCAGTCTTTGGGAGTTTTATTGCAAACAAGCATTAACATTCTGCTGAAAGTCACATTGTTTATGTCTCATTATACTTTCAGGCAGATGAATAAGAAACAGCTGAGCCATAACTGCTCTGCACAAATTAATTATTGTGTAAAATAAAAAAAAGTTGCCTTGTATACCACTACAGGGGGTTACAATATCAACGATGTCATGTTTTACTGGACTAGAGGAAACGATTCTGTTCGTGGATTGGACACGCTCCAGCTGGCACAATATACAGTGGAAGACCACTTTACTTCGGTATCTGAAGCAGTATATGAAACAGGTAAAAACACCCTTATAACACCTTCTAGGTGTGGTTTGGAATATGGCTCTAGAAGCAGTACAACATGGAGGAGCTTACTTGTTGCTTACTTTATGAATGACGTTTTTTGTTTTCTGTTGGATTACATTCTTGAAACTGCACACAGTTCTGTCAGGTGTTGCCAGCAGAGACCTGCTACTGTGAAGACTGAGACCTTGAGAACATGTTCTGGGAGAACATTCTTATAGAGATCGTGCATTACCTATAGAATAATGACCAAACTCATTCTGCTTGATGCTGGGGAGAGTTCTTATGAGGGAATAAGAGCCTGTAGGTTGGGCATTTAAATCTGAGACCTTTGACTCTGGGTGCTCAGTTGAGGACAGTTTCCAGCCTTTCTGGAAATAGCTACCCTGGTTTTGTTAGAAAAAACAAAAGCCTCTTTTCAGACATGGAAATTCCTGTGATTATGTTGGGTGCTCTTATAGCTGCAAGAAGGTGGGCTTCATTGCTAGTGCATGTAGGAATTGCTGCTTATCTTTGGTGGCTTCTGTCAAACAAGTGGGCAGCAGAGTACAGATCACTCGTTCTGTAGTTAAACGTGTCCAAGAAAAGATCAGAAACGTTTCCATGGGTCTGCAGGATTTGGTCTCTTTTCCCTCCTTTAGAAAGATTTCTGAGGTCTCCAGGTGTGCAAAAACTACTTTCTGTTCCCTGAGTTCCTCTTAGGTTCCTCAGTGCTGTTCTTCATTGCGTAATTCAGTTTCTCTTCTGCCCACGCCAACAAGCCAACTGCTGATCTCCATGTGGGGACACATGCATCCTTCAAACCTGCAGTTTCACCAGACTCTGTTACTAATTCTGAATTATGGAGATACTGTTTCAGTATTCCATGGTTGGATATTTCTACTTCAACAATATAGCACAGAGAAACTTCTGGGTCTGATTTCAAGCATTAGTTGGACTGAAAGCCCAAGTTCTCTAAATGAATATGAAAATAGAAACGAAATACATAATAGCAGGCTCCAGGATCACAAAGTATCTTGCTATTTACATAACTGACATCTGCTTGCCTTCCTCCTCTCTGCAGCTTCAGGCTGAGCAGCATCAGATTCCATCAGAGAACAATTCTCTACTGCCCTTCTGCCCAGAAGGGTATTAGGACCTATTCACTACACAAAAAAAGGGGAGAAGAATCCTGCTTAATTCTTACCAACTTCTTTTATTTATCAACCTGTCTATCTGTTTATTTATTTAACAGATTTTAGACTCTGGCATAATGTTATTTTTTACTAGGTGGAATAAGAATGATCTCCAGTGACTAGGGACATGGTCTTCTTCCCCTCACGTTGGCAGTAGTAATGTGCATAAAGTCACTCTGATTTAAGAAGTTGTAATGCTTGCAGTTTAATTTAAGATTTCCCACCTCTACTTGTTTCAGTTCTCCTGTTTAAGAAAGCCATGTTCTCAAGTGCTCTACAGTATTTTAAAATGAACTCCCATAATCCTCTTCATTTTCTACTGTGTCTGTGATGGAGGAGCTATTTTCTGCATATTTCTTAGAGAAGCAGTGCCTACTTTAACCCATATTAAAAGAAAAGCCCTCACAATTTAAGAAACTGTGTAATCAATTTGGAAGGGAAATGTTATGCTTTGCATTTTCAGACATTATTGATCACATTAAGAAAGTATTTTATAAATAACAGCTGTGATTCACAAGGCTGCTGCAAAAGATATCAGAGAAGTGCAGTGTTGTTATATTTCCTAACATAGCAAAAAAAAGCAATCAACATTTGATACTCTGTGAACCTGAACAGACAGTACAGCTGTTCTTGTAAGTGATATGTTGTACAGTGATGGAGAGCCCAAGTTCACGTACAGCTGTGGACAAAGCCAAGATTAGAATATGGTCAGCAAAATCCCTGCATAAGCAACTTCAGTATACTTAAGAAAAGGACTACATGAGTTAATCTTGTTTATAGAACACTGTGTATCGCATAATAGTAATCATGTTATAATAATCACATAATAGGAAGTTGCTTTGTATAATATTAACTAGAGAGCTGGCTGGGGTTTTGTGCTGTTTTTGTCTTGATACAAAATAATTTAATTTTGGACATAAGTAAATTCGTTGCTAGAAACACTTCCTGCATGTCTTTAACTATAATCCTTATTCTGCAAACACTGGTACATATGTTCTTGGACCCCAAAACCAAGTAAGTACATCAGTGGTGGCTGGCTTTTTATTTTAGTTCTAGCCAACACCACCTGCATTCTCAGAGTAACAAATAGTGATTTTAAAAGTTTGCATTTATTATTGGAAAAGCATGAAAGCAATTAAAGACTGTTATAGTCTAGCTTTTTGTGTAAATAATGATAGAAATAAGGTTGGAATAGACTTTAACAATTCACTTAATCTGTTCTCATGTCCCAAGACAAGCTAATCTATATCAACAACGTACTTCCTGACAGATGTTCTTAGCAGTAAATTAGACAAACCTCCAACATGTCTACTCCTTAGCCTCTCTAGATGATTTTTTTTGGTGATTACTGCAAACATATTTTCTTGTGTCTAATCTTGATCTCCCTTGCTACATTTCAGATCCATTATGCACTACGTTGTCTACTGTGGGTAAGAAAGACAAATTTCCATTTCTCAGACTAATATTTTTCTTCTCTTTAATTCACATAGTTTTCTAGATCTCCTGTCTCCTATTGTTCTTCCATAGACTTTCTCCAATCTTTGCTGATGTACAGCACTCAAAATTCAGTGCCCTCTTCAACAGTCCTCTGTAGAACTAGGGGATTACTTCACGCATTTCATGAACTCTGTTCCTCTTTATCTACTTCAGGTAGACTTTTGCTTTTCTTGCAGAAAATTCCTGTGCACTGCTGACCTCATTTTTTAGCTTTTCAGCTGGTAATTCCTGTCTGAGGGCAGGACTTTCTACTTCTGTTGAACTGCATCTTCTTTTGCTGAGGCTGTTTCTGATATTTGTTGTTATAATTATATACACAGGTCCTGTTCTCCAATGTGCTGACAGTGCTCTATGCTTGGTATTTCTGGGTATGCCACGGTGTGCTGTCCTGTTTGCCAGTAAGCAATTTTGGGTGCAGGACAGACCCATATGGATTATATTTTCACAGCAAGCCATAGCTAATCAATCTCTTTTAACACTTTTAATCAATGAAAGAAACAAAAAGGGGTTTGCTTCCTCAGGATAGTTGGCTGCTGCTAACTCTCCCTCTGTGCTGACTGACAACTTCCCTTAGCCTTGCTCTCACTGCTGCACTACCGCCAAGCCAAGCAGAAGGGTGATGAGCTCAGTGTACTCAGCCAACACAGAGTACTCAACCCCTGTCCAGAAGCCAGGGAGAGTTTTTTCAGGCAGACCTCTCCACTTAGGAACTGTGAAGTCAGCAAGGTCGCACATCCAACTGGTACTACTTTGGCAGAACAAAGGGATGGACAGAAGCATAAAGTCAGCCTCCTGTCCTTGATTCACACAGATAATAAGGCATTTGCCTTTCTGAAAAAGCCTGCAAAGGGAGCTGGCTGCTGCTGCTTGTCTGCAGTCTGTCTGCAGCATTTTTCACAGTCTTTCTCTCAAAACAGAGGCATTAACTTGCTCAATCTTTCTCACTGCTCTGCAGTTTCTTATTAGTTAGCAATTGAACTTTTCTAGAATTTTCTATTCTTCTTTTTCATGATGCAGTACATTGAATAATTTCTGTCATTCCCTTTGTCTGTTCTTTTATAATCTGTAATTGCTCTCCAATTTTACTTCTGATATTGTCATCTTTGCCATGCAGGCCTTAAAAACGATCTTAGAACTGCAGTCAGTACAATCTTACCTGAGGACTATCCGGTCACCTAAGATTCAAGCAGTTGCATATTCATGTATCTGTTGCCAAGTATGTGCAATTTGCCTAGCTGAGCTCGTTGCTCAGATAATCATTCTTTTTAAGTGGAGTTTTTCCACTCAAAGAATAAAAAACTTTCCATCATTTGCTCTTTTTCTGATAGTTCTGCATTTTTTCACAGCGTGTATTGAAGCTGCAAAACAGTTTAGAAAGAAAACAGTTATGGAAAATGCATTGAAAATATTACAGCAACATAAAAACATATGGAAAGGCAATGAATTGAACAAGTAAGGATGCTAGGAAGAGGGGATTTTTTGCTAACTTCTGGAAAAGTTGTTTGTACTGCAAACAAATACAAACACAGGAAAAACTTCCTGTGGCATAATTGTTTTTGTAAGGGTTTTTTATAAGCAAGCTAAAGAGGTAGACGTATCTGCACACAAATACTGTATAAAAGTGTTTTTTTCTTTCTTAGGAAATTTGAGTTTTCAAACTCTATTTCTGTAAGACATTTTTGTGAAAATGAAGCACATGTTGAAAAGCCTGTCCTGATCTTTCATTTCCTTTAGTTAACCACTGAAGGACAAGTAGGAAAATAGGTAGTTTGTAAGATCCTGTCTGTGAGGAGGAGAAGGCTACGTTGAAAAATAGTGTTTTGTAGCTGAGAATTTGCTCTATCAAATAATGTTGTTGTCCTCCTCAAATCTGTTGTAGTTTACATGAAAATAAATAGGAAGCTGTTACTTTTGGAGTGACCTTAGCATCCTAACTTCCAGTTCTCAGTCAGAGATGTTGTATTACAATAGCACAACTTATTTGTTAGGTGAAATTGGAGACACTGCTATTTTGTAATGTATTTGTTGTAATCAAGCAAAAGAATTGCATACTGAAAATCACTATTTTGGAAAACAGTTAAGGCAGTAAAGTTATGTCCTGTACTGTTCCCTTAAAAGATGCAAGCAGAGAGGAAAATGATACATCAGTAGGGTTGTACCGATGAGCTTGTGGGGGATGTACATCACACGTTTTAGCTGGCCCCCAAGGGGTGAGCATACATATTTAATGGTAGCGAAGAATGTGGTCTTTGTGCCTGACTGCACACCCTGTGCAGGATACCAAAGTGCTTCTTACATAAAAAGTTATCTGGAGTCTTTCTTTTGCGGGTATATAATTCATCAAAAGTCCATAGGAAGCAACTGTGGGAAGATGCTCCCATCCCATAACACCTGAAGTCAGGAAATGAGGACATTATGGATCATGAGTCCTCCTCTGCTGTGAGTTTCTGCTGGCAGGGGGAGCAGAAAGAGCAGGGATGCAGCATTCTCCTGTTAGATTATTGCTTAATTACAAAATGGATGATCTGGAATTATAAGGATGCCCATTTATTTAAGCTAAATTTCAAAGGCAAATTGGAAGAGGAATAAACTGTCTTCTCTTGTATTCAGTAAGATCTGCCTTAGACCTATATGTATTCAACTAATGGGGGAGAAATGCCATGCTGGTATAATTTTTATGACTCAAAAACTGAAGAAGTCAGCTGGAACCACCTGAAATTCCCTGAGGATGGAGAATCCTTCCATTTTCTTGGGTGCTGTTCTTTAAAGCAGTAGAGAGAGCTGGAATATATAGAGAGACGGCAGCCTGCTATCTAGATGTATATTTCATCTCAGAGCTACTGTCTAGTTTTTTACTTCTGTTCTCTAGTGAATTCTGTAAAGCCAAAGTAACTCAGCTTAATGTTCTTTTGCTATGAGGTAACATAAGTAAAATCATCTCACCTTTTTGTGGGTTAAGAGTAAGTGAACAGACAGCCATTCAGGTTCAACACATATTTGACAAGCTACTGAATGCAGTAACGTGAGACCTTAGTAAGTGCTAAAGCTCTGCCTCTGCTGCAGAATTAGCTGTCTGCACAGAGATTATTTCCAGCAGATTATCAAATCTGAATTGGAGCCATCACATGTTGAGGTGACATCTGTCATGGGCCAGAAACTTGAATAAAAAAAGTGTCTTCTTATTTCAATGCAAGCATTTTGTTCTCAGTCAGAGTCAAGCAGGGAGCAGGCTTGACACTTTTCAGGAGTTAACCTGGCCTGTACTTGAGTTAACTACAG
The DNA here is from genome assembly GCA_035772895.1 of Perdix hodgsoniae. NCBI lineage: Eukaryota > Metazoa > Chordata > Aves > Galliformes > Phasianidae > Perdix > Perdix hodgsoniae. Next base: position 13,402,633 of record JAPSGF010000013.1, read on the forward strand.
TAAAGGCAGAATTAGTACCGCAGTGCACCTGTTTCATTGTTTTTATCTGATTATGGCACCACAGCCTTAGGTATACAAGTTAAAGTGGATGAGATAAGGTTGTTATTCATCATTATTATCTCATATGTAACGCACATAATAGCAGTAGTGAATCTGTTTACTTTTAAACATGATAACTTTTGGTACATGTGGAGAGTGGAGGAATCATTATTTTGTCATATTTTAGCATGGTAATACGCATACAGACTTTTTCTTGCCTCCTTCTTCCTTCGGTTTATTTCAGAAGGAACTTACTGAATCCTATATATAGGCTGCTTCAAATTTTCCATTATAAAGGCTGACACCATTATTATCATCTCCCTTTGCATTCTGGCAAGCAGAAAGCCTTAAGGTTAAAGAATTGCCTTTTCTTTGTTCCCGGAAAAGCCACTCAGCTGTAAGCTTTCACATCTCTATTTCTCTTTGTAGTTCACATTGCTTCAGAAATTTATGGCATCATGAAAAATAACACCAAAGAACACATGAACATTCTAAAGGCTTGTCCGCACTCTGGAATTATGGCAAAATGGCAAAGGCTGACTTTAAAGTTTGATATTTTAAACCAACTTCCCCCACACACAGTTTTATACTCAGATAAATAGAGTTGTTGGGAGATAACGAGGAGGATATTGCTGCATGACCACTCAGTATTGTCTGTTTCAGTTTTCATCTAAGTTTTAAACTTCCTAACTTTTGAGTGTTTTACTTTGATCTACTCTGCACTTTGAATCAATTGGTACATTAAGTGGATGACTTGGTAAAAATCACAGTACTGATAGAGGTACACTAACTTAACGTCCCCTTTTTCAATTTAATATGATGATAATGGTATAAATAATTTTTGCACCTCCTGCCTCATGGACAGAGATAAAGTCTGCTGTCCATTTGTATGTCCTTTTTTCCATCAGCCAGAAGCTTGTTGAACTCAACATGCTAAACTTATGAAGAAGAACCCTAAATATACCTGAAGGTATATTTGTACCTTCTGAAGGAGAATGAACTGCCTACCAAAGGACTATTTAATCTGGTAGTGAAATTGCAAAGGCAACATGGCAGAAAGCTGAAGTCAGTTTAAGATCAGAAATTAGAAATACTTTTTTTTTTTAAACATTATTTTAATCCATGTAACAAATTATTTGGTGGATGCTGCATGTCTTGATGCGTATAGAACTCATACAGGTCGATTGATTGAAAGTCTTTCTGTTAGTTACTCCTTCACAATATTTTTTCATGCTCTTTTCACAGGGCGCTACCCCAAGTTAGTGTTTCACTTTGAGCTCAAGAGAAACATCTTGTATTTCATACTAGAGACATATGTACCATCGATTCTCCTGGTTGTGCTCTCTTGGGTATCATTTTGGATAAGCCAGTCATCCGTTCCAGCCAGAATCTGCATAGGTAAGAAGCTGATGAAGCAAAACTAAGCCTCTTGTTGAAAGCATGAGAAATAATGGCTTTAGGTTGTGTCAGGGAATGTTCAGGTTTGGTATTAGGAAAAATTTCTTCTCAGAAAGGGTGGTGAAGCACTGGAACAGGCTGCCCAAGGAGGTGGTAGAGTCAGTATCCCTGGAGGCATTCAAGATGTGGTACTGAGGATATTGTGGGTACTGATGGGTAGATGTGGTACTGGGGGGTTGTGATTTGGTGACCATGGTGGAGATGGGTTGGTGGTTGGACCACAAGATCTTAGAGGTCTTTTCCAACCTTTATGGTTCTAAGAAACAGAAGTCAGAAGATTATGATTACTTTTTTGGAAGTACTAGCCATGGATTTCCAAAAGGTGCAGACACTTCTGAATTTCATGAAACTATTTTTCCAGTTTGCTGTCTGTAGCACATTGTAGAGATTCCACTGGAAGCATTGCTATTCTGTAGCAAAGCAAATGTCCTTGGGAGCTACAGAAGACCCAGAGGCAGGGAAGGCTGCTGGAACTAGAGGAAAACTCCATCATTTTGGAAATGGTTTCAAAATATTCAAATGCATGTCATCCACTGACAGAATTATGGGTTGTTTTTTTTTCTTTTTCGTGAAGGTGAATGATACATACTAATTAACACATGAATAGTAAGAGAATTATGAGATTAAGTATAATTAATTGCAAGTAAAGGAGATTCTGAAAGGGAAAAATGCAGATCAGTTCTGATCAGATTGCAGGTGGGGTAGGGAAAACTCTTGTATAGAATAGCAAAGACAAATCTTACTTTAAATGAGGCTGACAGACATCTAGACTGAACAAAATGATATCTGAAGGTTTTAATGGAAGCATTTGCATAGTATTGCAACATGTGTTAATAATAAATATACTTACTATGATATGAAAATCCCCCCCCCCCCCCCCCCATTCTAATTTCCCATTTTCTCAGCTTTTCAAACACTTTTCTTCAGTATTTTTAATATCTTTCCAAAACATGTCACATGAAATGCTGTGGCATATTAGGAGTTTATGAAACTCAGGAAAGAGTTATCTTATAGCTTACCAAATGCAATGGAAGGCCTGGTCGCTATCTTTGTTTTATCAGAATTTATATTTCTGTGTCCCACAGGTGTTACCACAGTCCTCACTATGACAACGCTAATGATGGGAGCCAGGACTTCACTCCCAAATGCTAACTGCTTTATTAAGGCAATTGATGTGTACCTTGGCATCTGTTTCAGTTTCATCTTTGGAGCATTGTTAGAGTATGCTGTGGCTCATTTCTGCACCCTGCATCGACCCAGTTCAAAGGAAATTCCAAAGGTATTTTAACTCTCTTATTGTTGGCCTACAAAGCAGACTTCAATTCTAACTGCCGAAAAGAATGAATTATCTTATTTAGCACTAATAGTAAATGTATGTAAGGAATTTTAGATTTTAATGTAAGGACAGTGATAACTAAATAACCTCAAGAAATAAGAAAAATGTATTGTATTCCTGGATCTTTTTCGAAGAGAAATCAAACGAAGTGAAACACCAATGTGATACACGTACAGGCATTCACCTTTTCTCTAGCATACATTTACTCACTGTTCAAAAATCGACCGAGCAAGGTGGCTTGATCTTATTGCAGTACAGGAAAAAAAAACGCCACAAAGAACACAAGCATTAATCACATACCATTTATGAAACCTTCTGCACATGTATGGAATGTGAGTCAGCTTACTAGCGGAAAGCTTCATGCCTCAGTTCCCTGTAGCCTTCCACCTACATCTTCTGTCTCAGCAGCTGCAGACTGTGATTCACTTTCTGTTCTGCGTCATTATTATAGCAGTGCTTTTTATTGCTCTAGTGAGCTTCCAGAACTCTGAAATGTTGTGAAGTATACTTAAAATAATAAAGGATCAAATCAACATAGGCATTTTTTAGTCTGGTGGTTGTCATCTTGCTGAAATAATCAGGACAGGTTCATGAAAAAGTTTTGTCAAATCCTCTATCTTCAGTGTTTGGCAGTGGAAAAGAAATAACTAGAAAGTTAGAAACTGATTGTCTTAAAGCTTTTCATTATAGAACAGAGTTTAATATGCATGAAAGAAAATACAATTTTAAACGGTAACAGGTGATACATTTCTTGATAAAGCGCAGAAAACGAGAATATGACAGAAAATGCAGGAAGAGGTTTGGTTGGTGCAGTAAGGTTAAATGGCTGGAAAAAAAAAGGAAGACAACAATTTATGCCACTCTAGAGCATCTCAAATGGCTCAACCGAGTTTCTCAGCAGGTTCAAGAAACAGGATAATGACTTCTAGTACTGCATCTTAAAAACAATGAAGGTAAACTAAAATATACTAATGTAGGATTTTGACTGTATGAATGTCAGATGAGTTGTGTAAATGCACAGAAATGTTTTAAAAAAAAAAGTGCCAAGAGATGTAGGTGAGTGAAGAAGGTTTGAAAAAGGGGCACAAAGGCTCCCATGGGGTTTTAAAAGGCATAATGTAACTGGGGAATGTCTGCAAATGAGTAAATGCTGGTTATGATTGAGCTTTTGAGTAGAAAGCCTAAAAGTCATTTTTCTTGGCAGGGTAGCATCAGTAACAATTCCTCTGAGCATATCCATCTAGAGAAGTAAGTGGCTGTCATTTGCTCATTGAGTGGAAGAAAAAAGAAAGCTTATTGGAGGTTTGGGGAAGAAAGCCAAGTGTTTCAGTGCTGCTCGGATGATTAAGCATCTTTGGATCTGTGAAGGGTATTAATGACTGCCCTTGCCTTCACCTACCTGAGTCAGCATCTCTTATGGGACGCAGGTGTCAGTGCTTACAGGTAGAGCAAGCATGAGAACTCACAGATTTGAAATATGCATGGAATTAGATGGAGGTATAGCCCTCAAGCAAGCAAGGAAGAAAGACTTAAGGTGCAATTCTGAGATGAACTTAATGACCAAAGAGGATGCTGTGTTACTTTAGGCATGTTTCCTACTTTCTCTTCATCAGGAGTGAGCAAATGCAACTCGCTTCCTGCCCACAGAAACACAAGCCACATAGGGAAGAGGTAGCTGGTGAGTCCTGGATCAACTCAAAGCCTTTGAGTAAGGAAAATGCCTGTTGTGCCTTTTTTTTATACTGTAGCCAAGGAGATGAGTGCTGCTTACTGAGCAGGGTGCCACTGAGAGCACACCTGGCTTGTATTTCTCATTTCTCACCGTGAAAACAAAATATCACGAGGATGGAAATACTAGCTAAAATGTCATGTCACTGTCTAGCAGGTACTTAATGAATCTCTTTGTGATTATCGTCACCACAGATGTGTGTTCCTCATTATCACATGCTCCTGTGGACATAGGGTAATTAGAAATCTCACTTCCCAGTTTGCTGTACTCATACAAGCCAATATCACATTTGCACTCAGAATTATATAAATATGTTTTAGAGGTGAATTGAAAGTATAACTGTCTGCCTTGCATGGGAATTAGTTGTGCTGCTTTCTTCTTTGTTCTTTAAAACACTGGGGCACTGGCATATGAAGTTCTTTTGAGGCTGTAAGGATCTGTAGTTTGAAGTAAAAACTGGAGAAACAGCTCATCATATCTGCTATTGCAGTGTTATTGTTATGTGGACTGGTCCGTGCAGAAACAGCTTGAAAGCTAATGGAAAACACAGGATCCACCTGCTGTGAGGATGGGCGGACTGCCTGAATGGAGAAGCTGCCTCTTCAAAATCCTCAGTTTCTCCTTTTTCATACAAATAAATTGTATAATACAGAGAAATCCTCCTTGGACTTCATCCATCTTTTACCATTGTGTTTTCCTCTGGAGCAGAAAGGGAAAAGGGTTGAAAACTGAAGATTACATGGTCAGTGTTGTGAATTTATGGCATTTCTGTGCCAGCATCTTGTGATCTGTACAGACACAGAAGAAGCTGCAGGTGTGTGACACTCTTGGTTTAGATATTATTAATCTTGAGCACCTATATTACTGCACCTATAGTAGCAGTAACAACTTTCCTCAATTTTGCTGGCTGCTAGATGTCAGCAGAAACTTCAGCATACCCCAGATGGTGGCAAATAATGTACTGTACTTTTCCAAGATGCTGTCGATTTTGTATCCCAACAGAGCCCTTCCTAGTGCCAGCTGCCATTTTCTTATTGACAGCTGGAATGCAGGGAAGTAGGGGAAGTAACATTAAAAATTAGAGCCACTGTTTTTAGTGTGGAACATCTTAATCTATCTTTGCATTCAGTTCTCCATAGCAACCTGGAAAAGTCCCTTGATAGTCCAGGTTATAAGACTGTAGTTCTTATAAGATAGTGGTTGTGACTGTCCTTTCGATTAGCTGTCCCCTTTTTAAGCAATGTGATATGGAGCTTTTGCTGTATATACATCTGAGAGAACCCTGCCTTGGCACACTGTGCAGGGAGTTGAGTACATATGCACCACTTTTATAGATGTCTCCTGGAGAGTAGAAGAGAGTTCAGAACAGCCTAATAAAGCACCAGCCTCCTGTGAATTGTTCACATGCAGTTGTGCGAAAAGAAAAATGGCACGTACACAATGTCCTTTCGTGCTCTGCAGTACAACGAATTCTGTACCGACTTTTAGCCAGCCCTACCTGAGAGACGAAGAGATTCAGACTGAAGAATGCCCTACATCCTGTCATTTTTGAAGTCTATATGTTTTTTTTCTCTTTTTCCCTTTCTAAAATGTGAGAGCACTGGGGGAAAAAAAACCAAACAAAAACATCAGGATCTTTCTGACAGTTTTCTGTATTTTGCTCACTGCTGGAACACTGGGTGCCCCAGATCAGCAGCAGTGAGTGGTTCGAGGTGCCCAGCAGTGCTCCCCACTGCTCTGCTGGGCTGGTGGGGCTCTCTGAAGCAGAACAGGGTATTTCTAACAGCCAGGTCACACGAAAAACTCCAGATTTGAGATGTTGTTTGGTTTGTTTAGGCCTCAGGCTGGAAGTCTGTGGATTGGTGCTCTTTATGCTTTTCGTCCTGTCCTTTGCTTTCCAAATTCTTACATAGCTGTGGCAGGCTAGTTGTGGGGCGAGCAAGTTTTTGTAGTCAGAGTATTTTTTTAGGATGACACATTGTGATGAGCTACATTTATCTCTCCCTAATAAAGTATACTAGGCTTTTCTGGCAAATGGGAAATGAATAGCAGTAATAATCCCATTTTCTAGCTCCGTCTGTTCTGTTTCACTGATTCACCAGACGCTGTCCAGACTCCACTTCAATTTTCAAGGACATCACTAATTTTCAGATGGAAAAAGACACAAAAACCATGCCACTTGCAAGTACCCTGGGCAGAAGAACAATTCTGCACTGGCATGGAGGTCTGTCAGGTGGCTCAATGAGCTCTCTGTCTCTTTAAAAGCTGTATTTTTTCTAAATGAGCTTTTTGTGTGACTGTACCTGTGAACTTCTGTAGAGTTTGTCCTTATCTAATGTAGTTGTTCTTATGCAAATAGGAAAAGTGGATTGCTCAGAGGAAAGTGATTCTGCGTTTTACATTTCACAAATAAATTTTTGGCCTTCTCTTGCTTCTGTGCTACTCCTTGGTCTGGAAGGTGATAAAAGCACCAGAAGGAATATAAAGTTTTGTAGGACAGCTCAAATGAAGACAATTCCCCTTTTAAACTGTTCAGAGTTAGGAGTAGTCTAGATACACATCTGGAGCCAAACTCCGGGGCTTAGATCTGCTGGTATCTGCAATATCTCAAACCAGAGTAAGACTCCAGAACTTTCATGGAAGTTTGTTTACAGCTGAAGCTGCAGCTGATGTGTCTAATCCCATGTCCTCTGAGTCAATGGCAGAAAACACGCTGACTTCAAAGGGTGAAGATTTCATACATGAACTCCATGGCTCCGAGCCATTTCTAATCAAAGAAACAAAACCCACCAGAACACCAGACGGCTTATACAGCGTTCTCCAAAGAGCTGTCGTGATGCAGCGAAGCACATGAAAATGTGCTTAACCTTAGTATAACTTTGAACTTAAAATGTAAGTTTCAGGACTCAAAGTATGAACTGTTTGGTACTGAAATAGTTGTGGGGCTTTTCCCTCTTTATGTTGATTTTATTTCTTGCATTTTGTTTTGTTAGTTTAACTAATTCAGTTGTTATTATGAAGCACAAGGAATGGAGCACTCAGCTTAGAAGGCATTTTGTATTGCGAAGTGCTTGGTTTGGGGTGCAGCCAGCTTGACCAATATCTGCCATCTCAGCCATCTTCTCCGTTCCCCCAGCAGGGGCTTTGCTTTACTTGCTTTGTAGAAATTATGTTGCAGAAGATGACTTGTTATTGTGGATTTGCTGCTGTGTAAGTAAAGCTTAGTGGGCCATATTTGAACACGACCAGCTTTGCACTGTGGTCCTGTGAAAGTTTTTGTGGTGGGATGTCATGTAAGTTGATGTGTTTCGCCTGTATATGGAGGCTTTGAAAGCTGAAAAATACTGTCTGTACCTGTGGTTTCTCATCCTTGGAATCAAAGAGTAAGCCAAAGGAAGAGCTGTAGGAAAAATCCTATTATTTGCTTCAGCTCTAAAGTAAATAGGGCAATGAAACATGAACTTATGTTCCTGCTGTGCTGTTTTGTTTCCTGTCAGGATGAGGATGAAGGGACTGAAGAAGAAAGGAATGGAGTTCTGGCAGCAGTTGCTAACAGTTGCAGTGCTTCTGACAACACGAACAAAATTGATTCAGACAAGGGCAGCAAAACCAGCATCAGTGGCAAAAAGGAGAGAAATAAGCACAGTGGGTGTAGCTCGCCAATGTCCATAATGAAAAGTCTTTTCTGTATCTTTGATTGTTTCCATGTTAAAAATCCTTACCACATAGACAACTATGCCAGATTTTCTTTCCCATTATCATTCATCATAATTAATGTATTTTATTGGGTATATTATTTGTATTTCTAAATCTTTTGAGGTGTAAAGCTGTCATGGCTCAGCATCTAGAAAGGAGATATGGTTGGTGAAGTTACAGAAGAAGGAGAAAGCTGCCTTAGGGAAAAGGGATATTGGTGGAAATTCTCTTTTCAAGCTTTCATGCCAAGTCTCGTTAACTATCTTTTCTGCTGTTAAATGACTGTCATGAGAAATTGACTTTCCTTTTAGCATGCATATCCCATGTTATACTATTTGTCAATGGCCACAAAGCCCTTTTTTAATATTTTAATGGCCAAATTTGTAAAATAAAAGTTATACTACATTTGTTTCTGAACTGTATCGAATATATTTAAAAATAAAGATAATGAAGTGTTGTTTTCCTGCTGTACTTTCAGTATTCAATTCCCTCTTACTCTCTCAACGATCCATAATTTTTCCAGATTATGTAAGAGAATGTATAATTGCAGATTAAGGTATTTTTGCTCCCTTGTAAGAAAGTTTTGAAGATGTGGGCTACCACCACCATCCTAGTAACGTGCAGCTTTGTAAGGTCACAAATACATACCAAGACCCATTCTTTATTTAGGTCTCCCTTGGGTTCAGTAGCTTTTCGGAGTAAGTGCTTGGCAGAACATAGAAATGGACTGGAGACAAATAATAATAATAATGATAATGATAATAATAATAATAATATCAGGTGGTGGAGTCACCAAACATGGAGGTGTTCAAGAGACGTTTGGATGTTGTGTTGAGGGATATGATTTAGCTGGGGAGTATTGGTGATGGTTGGACTGGATGATCTTTTAAGTCTTTTCCAACCTTGATAATTCTGTGATTCTGTGATCCAGACAGATTTATTTCTGAGTGAGGACACAGGTGCTGGCCAGTCCAGTCCTTAATGGAATACCACTTTTTCTGCTATACACTTCCTAGGCACAACTGCCTAGGTAGCTATTTGCATAAACAAAAGGTGTACTTCTTAAAGTCACTGAAAAACCCCTGGATGCATAATAACTCATGATGAGGAGATGGAAGGCTTTACAAAGATAGAAGTGTGAGTTTGATTTGCCCTCTCTCACAGTAAAAACTATGGAAGTATATAATCACTGCACACTGGTATGCAAATAGTAGATTTTAACCTCTTCTATTCAGGAATCTTCTCTGCTGTTTGTGGAAATATCCTGTCATATTTTGAGGCCACTTGAGGCAAATGTACAACTAAGGACACATGAGGTAGATGAAGGGGAGTGGCAGTGCCAGCTGATGATGCCTCTTCATGTAGTTTACTCGCTGAAGTTGCATTGCTTTTTGTGCACCAGAAGGCAATTCCAGCCCAGTGGATCAGTTTCCTTCCTCTATAGAATACCTGCAGGCCAGGACTTTTGGCATAATGACTTTTTCATAGGTGTTTGAGCATTACAGTCGCTAAGAAAGCATGTTTGACCTTAACAAACTTTTTGGTCTTTCCTTTCTTAACAGAAAAGTTTATCTGTTCTGAAAATAAGATCCATTGCAGCACTATTTCTTTCATTATCATAATGAATCTGTTGGAGATTTAGGCATCTGAAGGTATTAGTCCTTGATAATTTTTCACTTTCTCAATTATTTGGTGTAATTCCATTAGCCAGCAATGTCATAGGGGACTATAGCATGCTGCCCCCTTAGTAGGGTGATGTTTGGGATGTTAGGCAGGTATCTGAAATGTTTTACCTAAATCAAAAGGGAAATAGTGAGAGAGATGACATTTTACAACAGGCACTTGCTAACTCTGTCATAAGTGAAAAAGGCACTTCAAATGAATATCAGAATATTTATTTTTAAATGTTTTTAAGCAACTTAATGCCCCATTTGAATGCTCCGGTCAACACATATGGCAGCAGAAGTTAAGGGCATTCATCTGCTGATTTGAGTCCTATTTTCACCACCACGGTTGCCTTTATTATCAGTGCAGCAGGAACCTACATAACTGCTTTCCTTTTGTTGCAAGTCTCTTCATTGTTTGTGCTAATTATGTTAAGAGGACTGTTATGTCTTTTGACATGGGAAAATGTATAAGAAGAAAGAAAGTCCCACGTTTTCACCCTATAATTCAAAAGTAAATGAAAGATAAAATCAGTGGTTAAAGAAAAGAATACATCATAGTAGAAGAAGAAGCAGATGTAGCCCTTCTGCTTTCTACTAATGGCTCTTGAGGAGGGGCTACTGAAGGGCTGACACTGCTGGTACAATTCACTTCCTGCAGCAGTAGATGGAGCTAATTAACTACTCTTCATGATTGAATGAGTAAATGTAAATGGCAAGTGCAAGTGAAGGAGGACTCCAGAGGAAAGCTATTACAAGCTGACATTTGTAGTATGGTAACTAGGTCATGTTTACAGTGACAGATTAATTAAAATCAGACAAAACAGCATTGTGAGGTGCGCTGTTGAGGACTTACTGCTGTTTTTGGGTTTTTTTGGTTTTTTTTTTTTTTGCATTAAAGGTCAGGCTTCTCGAGCCTAGACTGCTGCTTCCATCATTTTAGCTACCTACTTATTATCATATTCTGCCAGTCTGCAAACATAACATCAGGACCACACCTCGTGTTTGATGCGTGACTTTTCTGCTCTTATGTCCAGGTTTTCTCCTGCAGGTTATAATGTTTCAAGTCAAAGTATTGTAGTGTCTGAGTATTTCAAGGTAGGCAGACTAGTGACAGTAACAATGGTTTTCTTGTAAATATTTATAAATCCTAAATAAATATTCCCAGGCACTTCTCTGTCATGTTGCTAACAATTCATATAAGGATCAAATTAATCTTAAAATGCAGATTAAGCCTTTTGGAAAAGTTTCTCTTCTAGATAGAGTATGCTGAAATGTGGGAAACTGAACTGGGGAGCTTCTGGGCCAATCAGAGGTCACTGCAAGAATGAGCGCTCTGCCTGAATGCTGAGAGCTGGGATAGCCTCTGCAGGGACCTCTGGGTCTTGACTGCACTTACAGCTGATAGGCTTGACATGATTTCAGAGTCCATAATGAAATTGCCATTACTTATTATGTAAATTCATAATTAAAACCAAGGGTCCACATGAATCATATTTCCAGTCTTAGCTTTTATCAGTCTCCGTCAGGAGGAGTCTTTTTTTTTTCCATCATAGTCAAGCTTTCCATTCTCAGACAGAGAAGGGCAAAGGAGTATTTGAGGATGTTTTGATCTGATGCGATGGAATTCTGGCTTTTTTTTTTTTCCAAACTGGAATGGTCCCTATTTTCCCATTCAAATGCAGCCAAAACTTTAGAAGACAAAATACGATAAGACTTTAGCACCATCACGTGCACACAACTACACCTGATTCCTTTTCAAGCTCTGCTTTGCATTTACATTTAATTCAAATTTAACAGCTGGATGACTTCATCCATATTGCAGAAGCAGCTGTACTGCTGTTGCTTTTCTTACTATAGCAGGTAACTGATTTGGGAACCAGGAAAGGTTTGATACCAGTATCATTTGATTTCTCAGAAAGTGGAGAGAAAGTAGAGGAATGTCTCTGGTTTAAAGTCAGGTCAGGAATGGATTCAGGATCTCACAGCAGTAGCTCTAGCTGAAGCTTAACTGTCTAGGAAGAAGAACAAGCAAAGTCAGAAAAAAATGAAGTGAAAATTTATAATAGATTTCAAACTTGAACCACAAATTGACATTCATAGCTTGTATGCCCCTAACCCTGATGCTGATGTTAATGATGTTGCTATAAGGAGCATTCATTGTATTTCAGAAACAATACCACACTTGTGGGATTTGCCAGCATGGGGAAAGCTGGCATTACATCCATTGGCATACCTTTGGAAAATGCAAAAAAAAGAGATAATCTCCTCTTTTCCCATTGTTACACCAACGATCTTCCTGCTGAGGACCCTGTATGATTCCAAGAAGAATGGCCACATGACCAAATGTTCTGTGTTTGGTCCACACAACCACTCACTCTCTCTCCTTATCTGTTCTTTTGACCATGAAAGAAGGAATGAACAAGAATCATTTAACAGTGCATTAGTGTCTTCTGAGGGAACCTTCTGTATATTTAACGGCATATAAATGCTAATCCATTAGACTCATTCACTGAACTATGCTATACTTGTGGATAATTCAGTCCTAATAAAAGTGATCACTACTTGCAGCAATATGGTTTTGTTGATATTTAACGAATGCAGCTGCCTTTTCCTGAGGATTTTTCCTTTCTTGTGAAGGAAAGTAGACCTATAGGAGCAGCTTCCACCCTTGTATTATCTACAAGCTGGTAGTAGGGATCTGATTCAGTCCTTGCTATAGTTCTTTACGGTTTACACTGAGAATGCATTTCTGACAAGTACTGACATTCTTGGCTTCTCAAAACAATATAATCCTCAAAATAATAACGTAGCAGATTAAGGTATGTGCGTAGCTAGATATAAGCTAAATGTTCTCAGTGTCTTTCACAGAAAGATAAATAAGAGATTGAATATATTTTCATCATTTTTTCCCATCATTCTTTATCACCTTTGTATAACTGCTGTTCTCAAGTATTATTCTCAGTACTTTTTGACATTCTTTTGTATTGAAAAATTCTGGGATCCTTCTCTATTTATTTTCTTTGAAAGTAAAATCTGAAGTTCAGCATGTGAATACTCTAAAGAATTTGAAGTCTGAGGTTTCTTATATTGTAGGATAATTTCGATTATTAATTAAGGTATAATTAATAAACCTTTTCACACACTACTGGTCCAACTTTTTACTAAGCCTGATAACTAACTCCAGAGATAACTCTAGAGATTTTCAGGTATTTCTGAAGACTTTCCCATATGGGTACCAGATACTTTGCAGAATGTACCATTTTAAACCACATAGACCCACAGATGCTACAGTCTTATTCCAGGTGAAACAAAAGACAAAGCTCAAAAATGCAGACTTCTTGTTCTGTAGCTATACTTTCCAGCACATTCCAGCTGCTACCTAAATCCTCACTTAGGCTTTTTGAAAATGAGGAAACACAATGTTCATAACAGTAGAGATTTTTTGCAGATGGTCAGTCCCTCTATGCACCTCCAAACAAAAATATTCTAAGACACCAAGGGAAGAGACAATTCCATTATTTCTACACAAATATCCTAATTTCTCACTCATCACTTCTGATCCAATGATGTCAAAGTTGCATTTGCTTTGGGTTGCCATGAATTACCTCGGAGTATTTGGATGGTTTCACACCTTTGTTTCTTTAAGCCAGCTACAGTGTACTTTTTCTGTGAGCAAGTGCACATACTGTGCCAAGCTGAATTTCTCTTATATCACATTGCTTGAAATAACATGCAACCAAAAACCTGTTTCAGTATCTTTTATATCTCTGCATATATTTCTATTCTAGTTTTAGTATTTACCTTTGCTGAAGGTCCTACATTGTTTTTGATAATGTCAGGTCTCCAGATGCACTGTTGTTCTGCATGAAAGATGACAGAAGGACAAGCCAAAATCATCAATTTTAATGATATTTCAACACCATCCTTGTCTTGTGTCATTCCTGTGTATGCTGCAGCCATCAATCTGTGTTTGTCTAAAAGGGTCTGTGCCAGAGCCTTAAATGTAGATAGGGTTGAAGAGGCCAATTTGTTACTATTTGACAAGGTCTGGCCTCATCTGGCAATCCAGAGTGGCTGAGTGCCTCTAGTGAATTGTGCATCCATTTTCTCAGATCCAAATTGCTCCATTAGTTTTCAAGACCCTCTTATCTCCATGCTGTCTCTGTCCATCCTGGCTTATCATATAATAGAATGTTGTCTGTATCATACAATTTCATCTCTACTGGCTTTCAGTATGCACAGTGGTGAGTGTACACTCATGCTGGTAATGGAAGGGTCATTTACCCTGAAGTGTCCCTCCAAACTGTAAGGGACTCTTCTTTGGCTATGGCTCTTCCTGCCTCTTTAGGTTCATTTCCCCTTTGAATCACTACCTACACCATGGGGAACCTCTATCCATTCTTCTGCCATCAGGTGTCCTCTACAGAATACTTCAGAGACTGAAGCAGATTGGATGAATTGTACTTGAAGTCGGATATATTGATATATTTACCCATTAACACACACTTCCTATTTTTCTGAACCCACTGTTTCATTTTCACCAAATGTTATAAAGGAATAGAAGTCTCTAAGGTGGGTTGTTCCTTCAAGCTTAATGAAAATAGATCTTCAGGTTGGAGAGACATCTGACTACTTCCCTACTGAGAAAAACAAAACAGCATGAACTCAAGCCCTTTTGAATCCCAGATAATGCATGCTGAAGAAGTCACATTGCGGTGCCCCAAATGTAGTGAAAGCTTTGGTGACAATTTACATCTTCCAGACTTAAGAGTCTATCAACACAGAAACACAAATCTGGAGAAAATCAAGTTTAATTAGCTCTAATATTCATGAGCTGTTTCTCTTTTCTGGTCCTTGGAGACTGAATGCAAGGCAAAAGGACAGAGGCACTACTCTCTGCTTTTTCACTGAAGCACAAAGGGAGTCAGAATTTATGCCTTCAGCCTGCTGTGCGTGAAAACTGTACAAATGATGCTGCTATTGCTATAGAAAATATTTATGTCCCTAATCTTCCTCTTGCTCTCATTTCCTTCCCACTTTCCTCCTTCCTTCATCTTTGTAAATACTCTCCTTTAGTATTAGAGTGGTGTTTTTTCAGCTGAATTTAAATCTCTCTTGGTGACACGAATGGAATATGCCTTCACCTCCAGCCCCTGTGGCTCATAGAAACCAGGCTGGGACATCAAGGAAATGGAGTTACTGGATGAAGGGTCTTCACCTTCATGAAGAACAATTAAAGCAAAAATATTGGTTTGTAGCTGAAAGAGATTTATTTTATTCATCTGTCGGGAGGACTGTGTATTTGTAATCCCGATTCAAGTGCAGGTCACTGGAGTTTTACAACATATGCAGAAGATATTTTATCTAGAACCTGGAACATAAAGTGGTGATCAGAAGAGGGTGCTCTCAGCTCATGCTCTTTTGCTGTTGTTTTGAACACTTCGGGAGTCTGCAGAATTTTCTTCTCTCTTTGTTGGGATTAATAATTTCTTTTTGTTTTTCAAAATGTTTTCTGGGTATTTTCACGAAATAGATCATCCTTTGTAATGCACCACATGGAAAATATAGGCTCCAATCTTCAATTAATTCTAGATTTCTAAAATATTAAGAATGTTTTCACAAATATTGCTATAAGCCATTCCACAATGAACTTGTTCCATTTGGGCCCAAACTATTTTTTAAATTATGCTTATATTCCTGTGCAGCCACTCTCTGGTGATATTTATATTTACAGGAATTGAATTGCTAGCATCCATAGCTGAGTGCTGAGGAAAAGTTAAAACTGGAAGAAGAGCAATTCATGCCAATAACGCTTACATTTTTCTACAGGCATGAAAAAGTAATAATAACATACAAGTTCAGTGATCAGAGTCCAATTATTGAAATATCTGAAAGACCTAAGTATTCACAAGCAGTTGATGCAATGATCTTTAGAAAAGAATCACAGAATTATTAAGATCGGAAAGATCACTAACATCATCCACCCAGCAATCAGCCCATCTCCACTGTGCACACCAACCCTGTCCTTCAGCATCACATCTGCATGGTTCTGAACACTTCCAGTGATGGTGATTCTACCATATCCCTGGGCAGCCTGTGCCAGTGCCTCACCACTCTTTCTGAGGAGATGTTCTTCCAGATAGCCAACCTGAACCTGATCTCACAGATAGAAATAAGCCTTTTAAAAATTAGTTGATATACGTACGTTGCTTCTTCAGTTTCCAGAAGGCCAGTCATGTAAAGTGAAGAAATTTTACTGTGCACTCAGCTATGGAACATGGGAATAAGTCACCCATAATCCTTGATTTCTGCAGGCTTGCTTTGCCTGTAGCAGTGGGTAAGTTCAGGTAAGAGGAAGGCACGCTCCTTTAGTTGGTGCAATGCAGCGCTTAGTCCTGGCCCAGCCTGCTGCTGGAAGAGACCTCCCTCACTCTGATTCCCCACTATTTCACTTTTTCTAGCACTACTTGCACTTGCACTTACACAAAGTATCTGTAGCCATCTGTTACCAGTGCATACCAAAACTGGCTGATAGGAAGGCTCGCACCTCTTGTATTCAATAGAAGTGATTGAAATGGTTTGTAAAAGGACTCTTGCTCTGTGTTCCTGTGTATGTATATATCTCTATATGTACAGACATAAACATGTGTATGGGAACTGCTGAATCATGGCCTGAACCTCTGATTGATCACCCGAGGCAAGCAATGAGTCAGCCACAGGAGCACAGGTGAAGACAATTCACCTGTGCTGCTGGAAGAGGTGGAGCCTGGCTGCACCTTTCCTAGACCCATTTAAGAGTTGACTACTACTGGGGGAGGATCTGTTCTGGAGATCCCTTCTCTGGAGTTTTGTAGTAAGCACAGGATGTGGGTAAGCTTTCTATCTCTTCTCTTTTAGTTATTATAACCTGCTTAGCCAATCTCTCTTGTTTATTTCATAATTATAGCATCTTATATTCTTTGATTATACAACATGTATGAACATTTCTTGTAAAGACATGGTTTTGTGAGTCAGTTCCTTTTGTACTTCAATGACTGCTCTTCAATTGTGAACATCAACAGATAAAAAATCAAAGCAAGTAATAAACAGAGCTCCTGCAGTCCATATACAGAGAGGAGCTGCTCCACAGAGTGGCCTTTGGGAAAGAGCTGAGAAAGCAAGCAGAAGAGAAAATAGCCTCCCTGCCTCACTCTGTAGGCTTCCATTGGTGGGAAAATGGTTGATGCTTGCTGGGGCTCTGAATAAACTAAAGCTTTCCTCCGCCATTTTAGATGCAGGTTTTAGCTGCTCACTGTTTTCTAGAAGAGAATGAAGGAAGTGAAGTGAGGCAACAGCAAGCACAAAAACAAGAACAGTTTCCTTATGTAATGCTTATCTGAAATAGTCATGTAAAAAAAGCAGGTAAGCTGTCACTGCTGCTCTAATAATATCTGTCCAGGTCCTTGCAGTTCCTGCTTTCCTCAACATGATAGATTGAAAATGGAGTACAAAGTGGGCAGCACTTCACATGCTGCTGGGCGTGGGGCTTGTTCCTGGGCTCATGTGGGTTACTGTGACATGAGATTCAAATATGTGCCTGAAAAAAACTTTGTGAGTTATTGGACATCCATTACATAGGGAAGAAGGAAGGCCAAAGACCATCGCTCAATCTTGTAGCTACTTAGGCTGAGAGGGTCAGTGATGAGGGTGCATTAAAAAGTCATAGGAGAAAGAAGGAATGGAGGCATCAGGTCAGCAGTAACTGGCATGGGTAGAAGGCAGTACATGCCTGCTAGTCATACCAGTAGTGAGAGACACTAGCATGTAGAAAACAATTGCAGAGCAATGTTCACAAGATCATGACCTCTCTGAGATTAGGACAGGGAGAATAGATATTACTGATCTGCACTGCAGCTAAACTACTGCAATGCAGACAGGAGAATTGTTCTACCCTTAAGATCTAGCAAGTATTCCAAATACAAATGTGTGTACAGTATGACCTGAGAGTGGGTCCAACTCCCACTGGTGCCCAGAAATCATCCAGATCTACCCAAGGGACTGTAACAATGCTAACATCAACCTCTCAGTTTCTAAATAATACACCTCAGTAGCAAAGGAGTAATAAGAGCCCCACAAGATGACGTTTTGAAAAATAGTAATCTTTTTCTCCTGCTTTCTAGATGAGCATCCACCCCAAATGAGATTTTTGCCTTTGCAATTGATGAGATGTAGCCAGATCAAAGCCTCAAGGTTTGATTTTTTTTTTTTTAACAGGTTTTACTTCCCCTTGGTAAACCATAAGGAGAACTGTAGCCTCATAGTGCCAAGGGTTTGGATTCTGCTGTGCCAGGCCCATTGCTAACTCTCTTGGTGTCCTTTAACTTGGATTTTGAACCTCACTGCTAATGGAAGTTCAGAGTCTTCCACATGAAAATCCTCGGCTTAATAATGCAAACTGCCATCAGCAGCTATATGCTACTCTTAAAATAAGAGTAATAAGATTCTAGGCTGACTTTGGGTACTCCACTCTGTTGCACCTAGGAGCACCTGGACTCTTGGGGCATCTCTCAGGCCCCATTTGTTTGACTCTGAGATGACCTTTATTATCAGGGCAAGTGAAGGCACAAGGAAATGTGTTTGTCAGAAGTTGTAAGGTGAAGTGAAAACTTTGCTTTTATCAACACTGTGTTCTATTCAAAGGAATTTCAAATACAGAGATGCTGTATCATCGTTACAAGCTCCAAATCACAGCTTTTTAGTTGTGGAAGGCCAACAAAGTTGAATATATTACATAAAACAATTAGCTGCAACCTTTCTTGTATTTAAGGCAAATTTAAATAAAATGTCTCAAATAATTCCACATAGTTTTTGTAGTTTAGTGGAAAGAGATAACTGCTTTTCACAAGAAGTCACCCTAATATTTTTTATTTTTGATGACTCAGTCTGTGAGGAACCAGCTGAATTATTCTATACTGAAAATATGTAAGGACAATGAGCTGTTTTTTATAGGTCACAACAAGGATTTTATATTCAGTATTTCTACCTTTAGTTTATCTCTACCTCCACCAGCACTTTCAGAGCCAGCAAATGACCTGTGAATAGCTGCTCCTATGGCCCCAGTATCTGAGGGAGCAGCAAGCTGTAAATTGCTATGGCTGCATATATCCTTAGCCAATCACACATGTTGCTTGGAGTGTTCTTTTGGGTGCCCATGAAAACCTGATCTGATTATATGTACAAGAGTAAATTTCTATGTATTGTTTGTTGCTACTCAGCTAGTGATTCACCCATGCATAATTTTTGTTTTATTATTCACTAAAAAACACACATGGTCTGAAAGCTGATACTGAACCTGATTTATCTGTGATTAGTGATGATTTAACATTTTTTAAAAAAATATTGCCAGTATATTTACTGCATGGAAATGTTAGGATATATTCTGATTGCAGATCCTGTTGTCCTGTCATGGAAGCATAAGGATCTACCTTTACTTCTCAGCTTTTGGATCAATTCTTGATCACTCTTGAGTGCATACCACTTTACTGCATAGTGGAGTGTTAGCAGAGGAGTTGGGAAGTGTCTGTCCCTTTGAATAGGTAACATCAGTGATTATCTGTGGGATTTTGGACCTCGGAGGAAAACACAAGCAAGAAAAACTTAAAGAACAGTTTTTTAAAAGACCTTGAAATATAACATATATATAAAAAGTCAGCATGAATTTCTGCATAAAACTAAAGCTGAGGCTATCTGACTGATCCTGCACCATCTGCCCCCTGCCAGTGAAACCCATGGGCATCCACCTCAGATTTTTTAAATGGATGAAAATCGAACTTTAAAACAACAGCATTTGGATTTTGATTTAAGACAGGCATCTGGAAAGTTGATCTGGTTTTCTTCATCAGTAACAAAAAATAAAATGAATATTTTATAGTTAAAACTCATTTGTGTGTAAAAACCCACAAAGCTATTTCCTCATTGCAATAACTATAATTGTATTGCTTCAGATAACCCACAGACTTCTCTATAGGACAGAGGACCATTCAGTACCATGTGAATTCAATCCTTCTCAGAACAATCACAGCTGGTGTGTAGGGAATAAATGACTGAATGAAGGTTTGTAATGCCATGCCCTCTTCTGACATGGGGATTTCAGCTGCTTGTGGGATTGTGTTGAGACCCTTCATCAAGTAAGATGTTTGATCTGGAAAGACTTTTCAATAATCCTGGTTTTGATAGTGCAATTGTACTTCTTTTCTCACTCTTGGGATATGTTTAAGGTCTATATCATTAACAGTGACTTTCCAAAGACCAAAAATCTTTGTGATGTACTGTAGGTCTCTAAGTAGGGGATTGAATGTTGATCCCTATGCTTAAATGCTTTGTTCAAAGATAAGCAGTTACAGTGCATTTAATGTTCATCTGCAAGCAGTTCTCCTAAAATCTTGCCTCTGAGAGAACTGGGTCTGTTTGAGTCTACTGTCAGGTGAGACAAGTTAAATGCAACTTGTTGGTTTTGTTTATTCATAAAACTGGAATCTAGTGCTGATAATGCCCCTGGAAGTGTAGACTTAGGAAATAAAACTCTTATTTGAAGAGATGAAGCTAAAAATTCTATGGACTTAATATGTCCTTTCTTATCCTGGTGTATATATATTTTCTTTTCCTGAAATATACATATATTCTCATTAATTGAAGGCTTTTGACAATTAGCCCTCAAAATAAAAGATAGCATTTTCTTTTATTTTCCTCTTTTTTTTCCTTTTTGGAAATGCCCGTATGGCTGCAATCAAGTGCATTTGGGAATACCCTTGTAGCTGCAAGCAGGTCTTGAAACCTTCTGGCTAACATCCAGGAAAGGCTTGTGGAAAGATATGAAGGGAAAAACCTGAATGCTTAGCAGCTATTGTCTGCAGACACTGTTTTCCTGCTCCAACTTTGGGGGTGTGTGTAAGTGATCATGTGAAAGAGATCCAGACTGAGCCGATTTTCAGAGCTCCAGTGTGTAACAGTGATATACCCATGGCCACCCTCTCACTGTGTGAAGTGAAGAGGGCGAACTCAGGGGGGAAAAAGAGATTAAGAAATGTTGAACCAAAGGCATGATGCTTTGAAGAAAAGAAAATGTATCTGAACTTTTAGATAGGATAGCTGTATTTTATTTTTTTGTGGTGTAATGCTTTGTGCTACTTCTCTGGCAGGGACCCAGAAGCTCTGTGAATCTTGGGGAAAGGCTGAGAGAAAGATGATGCGGTGGGGATTTCAATCTTGCTGATTTATGGTCTTGGTTATGCTGCTTGGTTAGTAGATCATGTATTATTTCTTATAAATGACAAGCTTCAGAAGGAGGTAATATTTTTGTCCTACTTCAACCTTGATTTGGAATGCATGATCCCTTAATATTTTCTTAATGTTTTAATTGACACAAACCAAAGCAAACTAAAAAGCAAGAGTTGCATGTGACAGATCCCATTCATTAGGTGGGCTGCCCACACCATAGCTTGTCAGTCAGGAGAAGGGCTGCCCTGCCAGCATGGGCAGCATGGGTGGGAGCTGTATCCATCTGTGCTGCAGCCCAAGCTACAAACAGCCCTGATAGAAGCAAAGAGTGGTGCATTGTCCTTTGCTATGTGAATTTAATTTGGGGGGGTTCTTGTGCTTGAAAGTAGAAATTAAAATTTCCTTTGTTTGGGAAACAGAACAGCTTTTTTTTTTTTTAAATTTTATTTCTATTTTTAGGCCCAGGAATCACTTTCGTGTGTTCCTTCTCTGAGTATTTCTTGTTTCTGAAGATGTCATTGTAGGTTTAGCTGTCTGTTGCAGCTTGAGGTTAGATTGGTGTTGAAGTGTGAGTAAGGGACATTGGACTGATTCAGCTCTTTAGTGCCTGTCTGTTGGAGTAGCAGAGGTTTATTGTTTTGAATCTGATATGCTCTCTCCTTCCTTCTGTGCCAAATCAGGCACAGAGCATTCTTCATCTAGTGCTTCATGAATGAAGATTTCCAACACCAGTTAGCTACCAAAGGCAGTACTCTTCTCACCTTACACTGAGTGCAGGAATTATCTTCTGGTGGGTGGGGAAAACTGTCTCTTCTGGGATGGGGAGAAATAATGTGTCTGGTAGGTTACCTAGGGAGCCAAGGTGTTGAGGAGTGGATTTGCAGCAAGGTCTGCCTGAGGAAGGCTTTGGATCGTGTAACTCTTATTTGCTTCTGTGAATGTTTTTGATGCATACTGGCAAGAAGACTTAGATCTCTTTGCAGCCCAATTTAGAGTTAATATGAAGTAATTTTTACAGTGTGTCCATTGTATCCTACTTAAATAATCTTCTAATGTATGTAACAGTGCACTTACTGAGCCAATTCATCTTTACTGGAAACCACTGAGCTCAATAACATTGTAGAAAAATGTCAAGAATCTTACTTACATCCCAAGCTTTTCAAATATTATTTATCTTAAAGTCATTCAAAAGTTAGCCATACTCAGAGGAAATGGGGTACATAGTAATATAAGGAAAAATAGGACTGATTATGTCTAGCTCCATGTTGTTTGCAGACAAAGTGCTTGATTGAGTTTCCGATTCAGCTAATGAAAATCTTTGTTTGACTTCAATTAATGTTTCATCAGACTCTCAAGCTGCTAAGAAATTAACTTGTGTGGAAGGAGTGTGTCAATGTGACTGGGCAAGCTCTTGCTTAAACTTCTTAAATCTAAAGCCTAAAACAAGACTGCAGTAAGCAGAGGTTACTAAATCTTTCTGACAGACAGAAGCCTACATAGTTGAACAGAATTTACTGGTTTTTCCATGTATCTAGTGTTGAAAATAGAAGATAAATTTGAACAGACCTCAGTGGAAAATGAGACCTTTTTAACTTGTTTAGGACTTGCTTTTCAAGTTACAAATGATGGTAACCAGTTAGCATGAAAACATGATGTACAGCACTGCAGTAATTCACAGAACATCTACAGCAATACAACAAATTACTTATCAACACTTATACTAGGGATCTCCTGCTTTTATAGCTACATGGTCGCTATGGGGTTCTTTAGTCTGAATATTTTGGCTATTTACATATCCAGAGACTAAGACTTACTAACCAGGTGTGAGCTGTAGAATACTTCCTTTCTGTACTGAAAAAGATTTTCATAGTAATTTTGTAAGACTAGACTTAGCAAGTACACTCCACTTGTTAATTGCATCTAAAGACAACTGAGATTACCTGTGGTGCAAGTTTTCTTCCACAGGTGGGCTTAGCTCCTTTTTCACTGCTATGCAGAGACTGGCACAAAGAGAAGCCATACTGTAGAGCATTCTGAGTGCCCCCTAAGACTTGTATGCTGGGCTTATTCTGAATTTATTTCCAAAATGAATCACTTATCATGAAATGTTCTCAGTGGAAACTCTCATAGACCTTCTCTTATCACCTTTTAATTACTGTGTGCACAAATGCATTAAGAATGTGAGTCAGTGCCACATGTCTCACTAGTTCTGAAACTCTTCTCTTTTTATCTTTTACAGTGTTTTATTAACAGTGGTGGAGATACTGCTTAACCTGCTTATGTGCTCAAATCCTGTACTTTACACTGTATGAAACTGAATAACTGTGTATTGTTTTTTATCTATCATATACATTCCACTGTTAAATGACTGTTAGTCTGCAAATGCCAATTAACCTACTAGTGAACTCACTGAGGAAATAAAGGCTGCAAGGCATTTTCTCAACCTTAACAGCCACTGAGAAGTGGCATTAGGGTAATCATTCATGTATAACTGATGGAAAAGTTATATACTTCAGTATCTAGAGGAGAGACACACATGCCTGCCTATTGCAGCTTGAAAGATATAAAATAACTTCATTTCTTGGATCCACTCTGGCTGGCAACATTTCATATTAACTGAGTGGATTCATCCTTTAGAATTTCTGAAGGATGAACAACAATGCAGAGGCACATATTAGAGGGGAAACCCAGGCACCCTGTAGTCACAAGGTGAAAGGATTTTAAGACAAAGCTGAATACTTCCTGGATCTACACATCTGTAGGCTGAACTTGCTTTCGCTTCTGTAATTAGGTGTGAATATCTAATTACAGCATGTTTCAGAGATGCATGATTTTAATTACATAACTTAGACTCTCAGTTTTTCCTTAGTATCTTGTCATTACTAAAATAATTATTCATGAAAGTTCAGTAGACTCTCCCAGCCTCTAATTTTCCAAAACAGCCAGTATTTGGATGGCTTTGCATAACAATTGTTCACAATGTCCTTCCATTTACCAATAACAGGAAATCATCCCATTAGTCTGTAGGCTTTTCACCTTGTCACTGTGCAACCTTTGCTAGAGCTGGTATACAATGGGTGTTCTGTAACAATATGGAATTTCTATTCACTTACTACATGCTCAAAGGAATCTAGCTTCAAGATCAGTCTTCAAGCAATTACTTGTGAGCATACAAGAAGGACTTGAGGGATAATGTCATTTTTTTCATCTGCAGTAATTGAACTAAAGGAGAAAAACAAGCTGCAGACAATGTTATTGACAGTGTGTTTAACTGTTGGTTATGCAGGCATACGTGGTGTCCAAGGGTACGTAGTTAATTCATTGTGAAATGGTGACTTCAGTTGATAGTGCTCATTAATATTTAATTTCAAAATAATTACAGGTGGTGTTTTTTCCATTTAATGACTTCTTAGCATGTTTGCTCAGAAATGGTATTAGAATCTCCTGTAGGTCTTTCCACTTTCAATATGGCAGCATATTGTAGAGGATGTCTTTCAGTTTCAGTGATTAAACTGAAATTACTGAGGTAACTGTGTTCTGCTTTAAGCAGATGAGTGAAAATAAGCAATGGAAACTCTTTTCTATTTACATAAACAGTAGAAGTATTCCACAGAGACATTTCAAAAATAAGGTAAATTACAAGGATTGTGGAAGCTTGTTTTAATGCTGATCTGTGACTGCACATTCATAAGATCTGGAACAAACTTAGTTATCAAAAAGTTAGTTTACATAGGAGTTCAGCTAACGTAGATAAAGACTTTTCACAGCATGATACCTGTTCAAGAAGGATAAATGATCTCAATTTGCCTTCTATTTGTTACTGTCTAGGGATGCACACCTAGGCAGTCAGAGCAGAGCTGATTAAGTTTCTGTGCCCTGAGGAACAAGGAAAATGTTCAGCAAAGCTAAGAATAAAGTGCCATTTTTCCATGTTCAGTCTATTCTCCTATACTATACTGTTTTTCCTGAATTCAGTTCCATTCGTTAAAAAGAGAAGTTAATAAACTGGACGCTCAAAAGATACTCTCTTATTTCTTTCCCCCTCCAAAAACTAAAACTTCCCCCAAAACTCCACCACAATCCAACCCGAACACCAGTAACCCCCTTCCCTTGCTCTGTGTGTCAATGCTATTTGAGGGTTGGCTGTCCATACACCTAGAGTTCAAGCCACAGATACTGAGTTCAATTTCTGGAGAAACCACAGCAAGCTTTACACAGTGAATATTTTGTATGGCATTTCAGCTCTGTGTTATTTCTGTTACTTGACAGGATTAGTTCCATGGCATTGCAACTTCCTTCATATTGTATTTTCACATTCTAGCTGACTACCCACACAGATGCTTGTTCTACCTTCCTCTCATAAAAATAGAAAGTGTTCTCCTTGAGTTTTAAAGTAAATAATGCTTTAAAGCGAGTTAGAGTTGTCAAAATATATAGCTTGTGCTTCAACTAACATGAGTTGTGTTTTTGCTCATAAGCAGTGAGTCAACAGAGTTGGTACATCTTTATCTAATCTGAAATTATCTAATCTGAAATATGCTTATTAAGCATGGGAGAGGGAATAATTGTTGCTGTGAGATCAGAAGGTCTGTAGGAGAGAAAGCAGCTGTCAGTAAAAGGAAAAATGGCCCCAGACTTTATGTTTGGGTGATCTTCTTTCCATGATATCTGTGTACACTAGAAATGGAAACAGAAAGGATGGGAACAAATGGAAAAAGAGTACCAAATCTGTCCATTAAAGTTAGAAAATGCCTGGCTTGCTTGTAATGTTTTTAATCTCTAGATGGAGGTATTTATGCATGAAGCAATTTGTTATAAATTTTAGTTCCTTATTAATCTTGCCTCATGTTTCTGGTAGCAAAATGTAGTATGCTTACAATGAAACTGTAAGTTCCTAAAGTTACTACTATTCCCTAAATAATTAAATTATGTAGATTATCCATAAAAACATTGCATTTAATATGGATTTCATAGCCAGTATCAGTTTATGTGATTGCATGGATATCAGAAGCTAATGCAATTCTGTTGAAGCTGTAATCTTAAAATTTAGACAAATGCTGATTTGGGTCAGCCACATAACTATCTTGGTAGGAATTGTGTGTAAAACATAATTGACAACAAAACTGACATGTTTTGTACTAGAACAGAATCTGGTTGCTCAGTGTTGTTCAGTTGGTTCACACAAATTTCTATCCCCAAAGAATAAACACACTGATTTTGGACAGAGGGCAGCAACAAAGTAAGTTACTGTAGACCAAACCAAAGTTAAAAGACAGTGGAGTATTCTAATTAAGATGTACTGTTTGTGTGCTCATGTCATTTATGAGAAATGTTGTAAGATAAATGTTTAGCAAATCCTTTCACTTCTTGGTTGTTTTTTTTTTTGGTGGGTTTTCCTGACAAGGAAGCAGATTAAGAGGAGAGGGAGGAAAAGGGTAGAGGGCCCAGCCCCCTTGTGCTGCATAGATGGAAGGCTGGGGAGAACATAAGGCCATTGCGGATTACATTTCCCATGGCTAGTGTTTGTAAATTTGGAGCCAGATTATCAGGTTGGATCTCAGTCCTAGGAGAGTTCTTGCCCAGAAAGCCTACCCACTTGCTAGAAATGCTTCATATTTAAAAGCCAACTGCATTCTTGAGCTGTGAGTGGTACACAAAGGAACCTGGAGATCTTCCCTTCCTTTGTGGTTCTAACCTGCGGTGGAACCTTCAGTTCTGCACCCAGAATGCTGAACAGAAGCTAAACAGGCCCATGGGTTATTTTGCTACTTTATCCATATAGAAGTAACAGACTTTTTTTTTTTGTTTAAATGCAAAAGAAGTACTCTGGCTTTCTATTCATATTTGCAATAAAATCAGAAATCTTTCTCTGGAAAGAGCATGAAAAAGGATTAGTTTTAAGAGATTATAGGATAGTTCTGGTCTTCTTCAGGAGAAAGAATAATAAACAGATTTCCCTTTTGCAAGCATGCTCCCTGACTATCTCTTATGAGCTCTGTTGCTGGAGTAATTCCTATTTTATTTCCAGCATCCCAAAGAGCAACAACATGGAATGCTCACTACTGAGTGCTCCTCATGTAGAAGTAAAAGGAACAAGAGCAAATAAAAGCAAGCATGTATCTCCCATGACTCCCATTTTCTAAAGCAAATCATTTTTTCTCTCAAGATCTGCATCTACTCATTGTTGATAGACAAGTCCTTCCCATCACTTCAGCAGAAACGTGTTAGAAGGTTTGAAGGAGAGCTCCCATTCAGCAAAAAAAGGGGTACTGCTGCACAGAAAGTCTGTTTGGCTTTCATTAGCTTGTTTTTTTTTTAATTTCTCTATTTTTGTTATCTTTTGGAACATCACATTTCTTACTCTGTAAGCTGTAAAAAAACGTTTCAAAACATTTTGGTTCTATCAGCTCTATGAGTTATTGAAGATGAGTAGTTAAAGAGCTGTTTCTGAATAAGGAAATAGATTTTTGACCTTTCTAAACTTTCTGTACATTGCAAGGATTCTAGAAGAACAACATAATTTGATGGTAAAACTCTGAATTTTCCATTTTGTCCTATACCTGAGTATTTTGATGCATGTTTTCAGTGCATCCAAATTATTTCCTCTGCTTTAATTCTATGTTGTCTTTTCAAAAGAACTTTAAACATGAACATTAAGCTGATAATTAGAACGTTCCTTTTAAGGCACTGAACACATTTTTGTCTGGCATGCTTTACAGTGAGGCCACTATATATGACACTGTCTTAGTACAAGGCTCACCCTGTCTTGTCTTCCTGATTAATTAGAAGCAGATTGGAGCCAGAATTTTGACTGGTGGAAAGTGATTGTTACACAGCCAGGGACAAGTGATTTTCCCACAGAGTCCCTCCAGTATTCTAGAGCCAAGTTTAAAAATATCACAGCACTTTAATATTTACATTCATCATTTAAAAAAAAAATGAACGCATGGAAGAATCTGTAAGACATGGTATAACAACAGCCATTGTTCACTTTGTGGCACTGTACAGAAGCTGATATAATCCTTCAGTTGTTACAGCTGGCAAACAACCAGTCTCGGGGCCAAATTCTTGCAGCATCTGTGTATAACCATCCAGTACAAAATTGGCAGTGAAATGCATTTATACATGCAGGAAACTCTTCATGCCCTGTTATTTTCTATATGGTTTCCTATATAATGTGTGGGATCATAATTTTAGAAGCTACTTTCAGAACCACACTGAGGGAAAAAAGAATCCAGGCTCCCCACATCTGTCATATGTTGTTTGTACATTCAGTCCCTCCCCAGGGAAAGAAAAGTTTGTAGGAGCATTTCATTTTGTTATTACTTCCTCTTGTTGTTGTTTTCTCTGTTTATGTTTATATTTATTTATATTAAGAAACAGACACAGAAGAAATGTTCTTAGCTCTCCTCAGCACTCGGAGCAATCCTTCTGTTATGGGAGCAGCTATCTTGCAGCCCAGAGGAGTTTCTCTTCTAGTCTTCCTCCTTGAAAAGACTGTGGTCTAATCTTGGGCATGGTAAATTTCATGCAGATGGAGAAGCAGAGTTTTCCATTAGATTGTTTCTTTCTTTTTAAATTTTTAAGGCAAATGTCTAGATATTCTTCATAGATATAGAATGTGATGCTCTATTGAATTGGATCCTGGGAAAAACCCCAAAAGAGTGATGAGACACTGGCACAGACTGCCCGAGGATGAGGCAGTGTCACAGTTCCTTGGGGTGTTCCAGAAAAAGGTAGATGTGGTACTGAGGGATGAGGCTTAGTGGGCAACTTTGGTGGTTGGTGGATGGTTGGACTGGATTATCTTGGAGCTCTTTTCCACTCTTAACTATTCTGTGACCAAACTATGAAACACATCAGGCTACCAATCTGGGCATTATCCGGTCCATGAGATGCGTTTAAACTGTAAGGTGGGTGTGCTCCTTGAGTCCTGCTCCTTTGTTTCTGCACTGCTCATTAATGGGGACACACAACTGCATCTTGGCTCCTTTCCTTAACTGTACTGTCCTGTTACATTCTTGGGATAAAAGCACATCACCACGATTATACATTTAATAAGAAATAATATAACTCTTCAAAGTCCTACAAAAGGACAATTTATTAAGTGATTTTTATTATTCACTCCTTTCTATGCAACACATTGCATAACATCAATGTACCAGATAGCTGACATTATTTTAAAAGGCTGTTAAGGGTGCAGATGCTTTCTTGGTATGTTGCTCACCAGTGTGTGATGCCCATCTACAGGTATTTGTGTCTATGTGTGATGGCTGTATGTTGTAGTGACTCAGCCACGAGTAGCAGTACATAACATGAACAGAGCAGCAATATTTTGTACTGAATAACATGAAAAAGAGATCTTTACTCCTGAATTTTTTCGTACGTCTGAAATATCAAGAGAAGTAGTTCTGGGGCTGCATATTTTTAATGTTTATTTGGAATAACATTTTCCAGTAAAACTGAAGAATCAAATTCAAAATGTGTGTACAGAGCAATTAACAGAGGTAGGTTTAGTTCCCTGCATTTTAAAAATGCTTTGTTTAAATACATTACAGTGGTCTGGAGTAGATGCTTGTCAGTGAAATTATAATACTGTAGCCAGCACTTGTGTGCTGCTGACAAGCAGCTACGAGGGATAGTATATTTACACAGCAATTGCTGAAATCATTTGAGAAAGGCTGCATGTTTTTCCATCAGATAATAGAAATATCTATTCAAATTGGGGGGAAAAAAGTCACAAAAGGAAGCTTATAAAGATGTATTTCTATGTCTGACACTTTCATTGGGTTTTGGATAAATCCCTGAGCTTCACTCCTGGTGAAACATTGCATCCTCTTCTGTGATTTTCAAATCTCGATTGCAGATGTGCCATTCCTTAGACACATCACAGAAGTTATTTGTTCAGAGAGAATCAAATCTGTGTGAATTCATTAAGTCAAACAGGACTGTAAGTACGCATGATGAGCCATATGTTTGCCTACAGAAGCGCTGAATCAAGTAAATGAATGTTTACACAAATAAATAGATGTGTACACAAGTGACATATCACACACATCATTAACAGGGATATTATAAATCCCTCCTAGAATCTAATCCCTTTCTCTACCCGTAAGCGGGAGAACTGATTTAATTATAATGTAGTAAGTTACCTTCCTCTGAAAATAAGTCATAAATGCATCCTCCTGCTACAGATTTCAGTAAAATGAGCCCTGAACTGTCATGTAACCCTTTGATTAGGAAAACTAAATACACATACACTAGGACAGACTAGGACTTAGTTTTTTTTATAAGATTTTATAGTCTCATTGAAATTAAAAAGCAACAGCTGGGAGTTGTAACATACATCCTACACAGCTTCCATCCATCTGTACAACAGATATAATTATGTTCATTAGGTTTTGTGAGATTTAATTAATATTTATATAAGTCTTTGATATGCCTAGTTATAAATCAGGATTAAGGTCACGAGTTTTAATTACTTATCTTCTCTCATGGGTATCTTTCCAGCCTATTAAGATAGTTTCCATCTATTCTAATGAGGATTTGAAATCTAAAAGATTATAAGTTCTAACACCTGTCTGCAGGATGTGCTCTCAAGTTTCAGCTGTATCACACTCATTAAGCTGCAAATGTGCCCAATATTACTTTAAAAGAACAGATGTTTAAGAATTGGATCTTTCCAAGCACCATGTGGCACCAACCCAACAGTAAATTCTTTTCCTACAACTGTGAAAGCATCGTGTTCCTGGGAGAAGTTACAGTACAACGGGAGACTGTGGAATTAGGCCTGAGATGAATAGATGCAAAAAGGATCAGATATCTCTAAGTATACCGTATTTGCAAACTTTAAGCAAATATAACTATTACTTAGACCAACAGCATGCTTATTCTTGAAGTTATAGCTGCCTCTACAATTTACTGTCACATTTCATAGAACTGGAGACTGGTTGCGTTCACTTTCAGGTTATCATTAAGTATAGGAACATGACAGCAGCTGTGTTAGGTCAAATCAAACATCCATATCATTTACACTCTCTCACACTGTCTAGAGAAAGCAGATATCCAGAAAATAATGCAAGATAGGGCCAGCATATAGGTCTCTTTCCTCTGAGAGCCTCTGGCCACTTGCATTTAGGGGTCTTTCTGAACCAGAATCACAGAATCACAGAATTATCAAGGTTGGAAAAGACCTAAAAGATCATCCAGTCCAACCATCACCAATACTCCCCAGCTAAATCATATCCCTCTAAAAAGACTTCATTCCTATGTGTTTAGAAGTCCTTGATGGTCTTTTTCCTCCCTTTCACTGTGTTCAGATGATTTGTGCTTATGTAAAAAAGGAGTTTGAGAAAGCCCTGACTAAGGATTGATATGTTTGAGAAACTAGCAGCTTGCAGTGTCCATAGATCTGCTTCAAGAGGAAAATAACAAGAGGAGTAGTAATAAATCCAGACAGTCGTAGAAGCCAACAATTTCAGGCAATAGACCTGAAATAGGCAAAGGAAGATGGTTTCTCATGATACAAAACTTAAAATTGGAGCTTGTTGTTACCCTCCTTAGTAAATGCAAAGTTGTTAATTGGTTCAAAGGATAATTAACACAGTTATAAAAGAATACTACTGATGCAACTTCAAACTCAAAAAAACCTCTAAGCCATAGATAAATGATAGTTGGCAACATGTACAAAAACAATCATCACTCTGTGCTTGCACCATGTCCTCAGCATCTCCTTGTGACCACTACTGAAAATAAGATGGTGTGTGAGGTGGGGCTTCAGTCTGATGCAGCTCAGCTGCTCTTGTGATCCAGGTACTCCAGTGGTAGATGGTACCATTATTTTTGCAATTATGTTCTAGTACAAAAGGTTTATGACTTTAATTACAAGAAAGAGAGGCTTCTTATATGTTTACCTGCAATTGGAAGTAAGAAACTTTATAACTTCCTTAATTAATTATGTAAACTTTCACTCTTATGGGCTTTTATAGTGTCACTGCATCTTTTAAGAATAAAGAATGACCCATTCATATAGAAAGAAAAAGGCAAATAAGAGAGTGATTATTTCTGTTTATACAGTAGTTAAAAATTGCTGTACAAATATTATTTGTGATGTTCATATTGTGCTTGAAAGATACAGCTGTTTCAACAAAGCACATGTATGGAGTGAAATAGGAAACAGACTAGCTGGGAAAAAAGTTCAAATCTATTCTACGTAAACTGTAGTCTGATGGGACAAACATCCTTCTCAACTCTATTTCATTTTATAGGATTGCTTTCCAGTATCTGTAGTTTGTAGTTTGACTGTTTTGAACAATTAGTATGATAGTATGCAAAACATAAATATTGAGCTTTTGACTGTGAATATAGGACATGTGTCTACTCTGCATTAGTATGAAAAATATTGAAATGTTTTACTGACATTAAAAATTAAATTTGTGACAGGTTTTTCATCTGTTGTCTATTAGAAAAAACTTTGAGTTAATTTCAACTCTGTTATTAAAAAAAATAGCAAAATAATTTTGATTAAATTTTAAATAAACTTTTTGCTTGGCAACTATGAACAAGTAATAGAACAGCAAACTGGAGATTTTCCAATTCTCCTTCTTGCCCTTCTAAAGCATGAGAGGGGTCTCCCTGATGGCCACAACCTGTCAAAGACAACAGAAAGCCACTCAGTGATGGTGGCAGCCATCTCCCTTAATACCCCTGGATGGATCCTACACAGACCTGTTGATTTGTGTCATGTTCTATTTGCTTGAGGGGTCTGCAACTCAATTTTCACTTACTGTGAGTATCATTCATCCTCTGGACTTTGCTTGAGCCTTGTTTGAGCTGTGGAAGGTCTGAGGGACAGTTTTGTCAATAAAGACTGAGACAAAGAAGACACTGAGCAATTCAGACTTTTCTCTAACCTTTGTCACTGGGTCTCCTGCTCTGTTCAGCAGCCTCATTTTTCTCAATCTTCTTCCTGCTGCAGCATCCCTGTAGGAATCTTCCTTGGCCCCCACCCAGGATTCTCCCTCTGTGAGAGCCTCCCCCTTTGGGCTATCCCCTGGGGTGCCCTTTTTGTCTCCTGTTTCTCTCTAGACTTCAGTCACCATCTCCCCACGAAAGTGGTTTAAAGCCCCTTAGTTAGGAAATCTATTGGAAAAAAAATGGTCTTGTTCCTCTTTGTCAGATGGGTCACAACTAACATGCTTTCTAGCTTCAGAGTAAAAAATTAAAACATGCAGAAAAATCACTTCTGTGTCTCTGATATTTACCTTTAACCTCTCTGCTTAACCATCACCATTTTATTCTTGATCCCATGTGTCTAGGCTGTCTCTTAAAAATAATTTAACAGAACAACATCTGTATGTAAATCTATCCTGTATGTTTGCCCTTTCTTTTTCTGCAACTCTGCAGTTTTGGTGGTCAAAAGCAAGCAATATATATTTTATCTCTAAGATATAGCTGTGTAGTCTCCACTTTACATAGCCTGCCTCAACCTGTTTAATTCTTCCAATATCTTCTTTTCTCAGAATTTTTGATACAAATTAGTGGTTATCTTGACTTAAATGTTATAGTTTGGTTTCCAACATGTACTTCATTATCAGTGATGGAATCTTGGTTTTCATATTTCCTGTGGAAGAACATGTTAGGGGGTTGGAACAAAATGATCTTAACGGTCCCTTCTAACCCAAACCATTCTATGATTCTATATAGTTTTATAATATCAATACTATTCTGGTGCAGTGTTTTGTAAAATATATTCCTGTTCTTTCTGGCAAAACTTATTTTCATGTCAAGTTCTAAATTTAAATATGAGTGAGGAAAAAGTTCTCTCTCAAAATAACCATAACCTTTTTTTTGTTGTCGGAAACCGTCACTTACCATGAGGTTATCACTTTTTCCATCCTCCTGGGCATTCAGTATGGTACAAGTAAATTGCTGCAACCCATTGATTCTAAACTGCTGAATTACTGGTGTCTAGCACAGTATTCAAATGGGTTTGCTCCCAGAGAAACATTTTTCCATTGCTGAGCCCTCTGAAGTAAAAGTAGATGAATAATTTATGTTTCAAACTCACTGCCAGCGTATTCAGTGGAAAAGCTCTCATTACTTTGGGGACAGCAGGGTCCTGCATCCTACACGGGATTTGGAGAGATGCTGGTCTGAGCAGAGCTGAGTGAATTAAAAGTTCCCATCAATATACCAATCCATGTGTGACAGTATTGTGAAGAAAGTACTCCTTTATTCACTGAATGACAGTAACCAGACTTATTCAGTTGAGAACATTTAACAAGAATGCAATTGGACAGATCTTTCGTCATTCTGACCAAGGCTAAATTTAAGCAGAAGCTCCAGAAAATATAGGTCACTGATTAATTCACTGAGATTTTGCATTCTTGCACAGCAGTAATCACTTAATGACAAGTTACACCAAATGCTTCAATGTGATAATTAATTCTAGTTACACATTATTAAGGTCAGAGGAACTAACAGGTTCATTATTTCTATTTTAGAACATGGGACATTTCAATCAAGAATGTATAGAATAGTAAATGTAAGGGAATTTAACAAATATTTACCGGCTTGGTATATGACTTAGCAGAGACTCTTGTTCAGCATATAGATGTATTAATGGCTTCCATTCTATCAGAGGGGAGATCCAGAAATTGTTCCTGAAATAATCACTTTTCAAACTTTTTATTCACTTTAATTATATGTACAGCATTTTTTTTTATAAAGTTAGTTAATACAACAGACAAAAGAAAGGTTCTGAGGTTTTCTATGAGGGAGTAACCTAGGGGTGCCAAAAAAACCAAGACAGGATTCTGCAGTTATCTCAACCAGAAAAGGAAAGTCCAGGAGGGCATACCCCCCAAGTGAGTGACACAGGCAGGCTGGTAACAACAGACAAGGAAAATTCTGAGGTACTTAAATTTTTTGCCCCAGTCTTCCCTGTTAACTGCTTGGCACACAGCTCTCAAACATTTGGTTTGGTAGGAGGGGACTGGGGATGCACTGTCCCTCCCACTGTAACTGAAGATCAGGTTCATGACCACCTGAGGAACCTGAACATCCACAAGTCTATGGGTCCAATGAGATGCATCCCAGAGTCCTAAGGGAACTGGATGGTGTAGTTGGCAAGCCACTCTCTATGGTATTTGTGACTGGAAGAAAGGTAACATCATACCCACTGTTAAAAAGGGAACTACCAACCTGTCAGTCTCACCTCTCTGCTGGGTAAGACCATGGAACAGATCCTCCTAGAAGATATGGTAAGGCGCATAGAAGGCAGGGAGGTGTCACAGGAGAAACAGTATGGCTTCACCAAAGGCAAATCTTACTTAAGCAACCTAGCAGCCTTCTCAGTGAGTAGGAGAAGGGAAACATACATCTCTTGGTGCTTTCAAAACTGCTATTAAAGTTATTGAAAGTTGTTCTAAATCTAAATTTCAGATGGCAATCCTGAAAAATCAGCATTTACTATAAACATGCTATTAGCACTCCAGTAAGTTGTCTATCTAATCAATCATTATGAGACTGAAAACTAGTATCAGCACAATTAACATCTGTCATGCTTAGCTCTAAATGACAACGTGAAATATTTATTAATTTCATTGAACTACTTGTTCTCCCCACTGACAACATTTTCAAATCATGTAAGTTTATTTTTCAACCTGATCCCAATGAGCAGAGCTCTCAACTGGAAGATGCCAGTGGGAGATGAGAGCACTCCCATCTTACTACTCCCTCTCTCAGTCACGTCCTTACTGAAGTTCTGGCTTAAGGATGGAGATAATGATGAGTCTGCAAATGAGATCCTTGCTTTCCGATGGCCTCCAAATTGCTCAAGCATGGTTGTCACTTCATTGTATGCACTTCTAAACTTCCTTGCTAATTTTGTTGCATAGTAAACAATATAGCAAAACAGTAATAATAATGGATTATAGGGAGAGACTGAAGAGCGGGTTTTTTTTTGGTACCAATGTGCCAACTGTAGATTTCATTTAGGAAACATAGTTCAGATAAATAAGGGTAGTTCAGACAATTTAATTTACAGGGCAAAGAAAACCAGTCCAAAACTCTGACATGGAAGTTTGTTCAGATTCTTTGTAACTATCATTCAAAAATCATTTTTGGGCCTTTTTAATTTTCTGTTAGTGGAAGTTTTTGCATCCTATAGTCTTTGTTTCATTTGCAGTCTGGGTCAGTTTCAATTAATAAAAAGCAAAACAAATTGCTTAGTGCATCGTCTGGTTTGATGCTTAATCAGAAGGTTAATTTGGGCTTGAGTCATCAATCAAATTTAAAAGAGAAAATTCTTATTTGAGGAGATATTTGAAAGCATCAGAGGTAATTGCACAGTCATCTAGACTTTATGGGTATTTTGGAATGATTTGTCTTTTCATTGTCAAATTCCTCATGTAGCACAGTTGAAGGAGAGTAAACCTCATGTTTTTCTACCTCCCACCCTCTGATATCGGGCAACAAAATACCAGATACCATGGCCTGTTCTTAATACTCAGAAAAGATGCTAATGGAACCACTTTTTAGGTAGCACATTTTTATTAGCACTGGATTTGCTGCAGAATCTCTTTGTATTATTGCTTCTTGTGCAAAATCTTACTTTTCTTTGTAGCTTTTTCACCATTAACTTTGCACTCTTTGTCATTGCTCTTATTCAAATTACCCACCTGGATATTTCACAGAGTGACCATTAAAGGAGTATCAGCAGAAGTTGTAAGAAAAGAATTTGAATGATCTGTTCTAACTAAATAAATAAATAACAAAGACTAAATAACCAGTGCAGAGAGCACCAAATGGAGAACCACATGCATAAATGTCAGGGTTTTTGTTTTTGATTCTAGTGAGGTTTTGAGAATTAAATAATATTATGAACAAATCCTGTTTTATTTAAGTCATATAGATTTGTAAATTCTGTAGCAATTTTTGGTTATATTTGATTTCTGAAAGTTTTTCTTTATGTCACCATGAAAAGGTATGCTTTAAAATCATCTTTATTAAATTGATCATAAAATTTAATGTTACTGTACTTACATTGCATCCACAGCGAAGGTTTTTTTTTTTCCTGAGTCAAAATTGATATCTTAGTTTACAATGGCCTGTCAAATGAGCATTCAGAAATGAAGTAGTTATGCAATGATCCTCAACAATGCCCTCGAGAGTGTTTAGAGAGAGTTGTAGGTGGGCAAAAGCTATTCTTCTTAGCTCAGATCTGACTTTCCGAGTCAATATGGTTGTGAAACAAAGCCTGACTGTGACTTCATCCAATTACTTTTGTGACCTGTGACACTTCTAAGGTACTTGTGTTAATGGCTTCTTTTCCTCATTCATATGTTCAGGAAGGACATGCAGGCTAAACCAAGGCTGGTATCTTTACTTACAAGAAATGGACAGAAGGTCATTTGAACTCTTTTTCTCTTGATTTGTTACAACTTAATCTAATCATAAATATTTATTGTTTGAGGTGTTTGATATTTCAGAAAATAAACCTCAATATCTGCCATTCTCATTTAATGATTCATTTCCTTTCAGTGCATTAATCACGCTCTCTTTTGCTGCAAAGACATATTCAAAAGAAAACAAAATCTGAGAAAAGGAGAAATCAACTAAAGTCCCATAAGGGAAAAGAACGTTGGATACCCAGGCAGAAAGCAGCATTTCTATCCTAACAACCAAATTAACCTTGTAACTTATTGTTAGGTGAAAAAAGGGACTGCAAAGTTCCCCAGTGAGGGATAAGTGCCAGAAACAGCATCTTGCCTGACAATTTACTTTTTCTCAGTTCTCTTCCTCTCTCTCTGAGGAAGTGGCATTTTTGCATTACCATAGCTGTGTTATGGTTCCCATAAAAATAAAAAGAGAGATGTTTGAAATTTAAAAGCAAGTTTCTTATATTACCCAGCAAGCCCTCCAGAACAGAATAGGTATCCTTTGAGATTTATTACATCTTGTCCCAGGGAATAAAATCTAATCTGTGTTGATTCACAGTAAAAGCTATATATGTATATTTTTTTTCATCAGAATTGAAGATAATCATAGGCAAAAAGCCAGTTCTTACAGTTCAGTCTCAGCTGTTATGGATTTTCTTACCTAAAGTAGTGGAAGCAGGGATGGGTGACCTGGAAAGAATACAGGGATATCGTCCCTGCAGGACATGCAGAGATGGGATCTAGTGGGTGGCAACCCTGCACATGATAGGGGTGTTCAACTAGAAGAACCTTAAGATCTTCTCCAACCCAAGCCATTCTATGATAATCGGAACTAATCAGAGTCATGATGATGAGTGTAAGGTTATGATACTTTGACATGTCTTTCAAAATTTTGTCCTATGATTGCAGTAATTAATTCAGTCTTTCTCAGTGCTTTCAGAATTTCAAACTTCACCCCAGACAGACTAGCACAAGGCACTGTTGTTCGGATGAGAACTGAGACTCTCACGTATTCACAGGACGCTAGAGACCAAGCTCTTAAACAAAATTACATACAATTACACTACAGTTTAACCACAATGTTCAATCATTGCAATAAAATTCTTTATTGTATGTCTACCTCAGCTTCCTCCTACGTATGTGTCACTATTCAGGTTTATTTTCATGCACAGAAAAGACATATATCCACATCCTCTGTCAACCTGAAATCAGTTTCCTCAGTCAGTGACAAATGATTTTTTTGCTCTTTGAGATGCACATCATTTACAATGGTATATTGTAACTATGGATTCTAAGAGCCCTAATATTTTGCAAATTAGTGATGATGGCTATTAGAATTTTGCCCATTTGTGTTGCTGATTAATGAAGATTGATCTACAGGTTTGACATTGTTAACTTTTGTATTTTCTTATCTCTGTTGTGTACTTTGCAGTAGAGTTTACTACAAACACTGTTGAAAATGCCTCCAGGAGCTGGTTGCAGATTGTTGGGAAGAGACCTGCTGGCCTCTAATGGCTCTCTAGCTTCTTACTTTCTAATGAAAAGTTAGAAAAAACTAAACATTACCTATCCATTATGCCACAGAATATTGTCATAATGTTAGAAATTTTCCTAGGAATGGTTCTTCATACCTTATTTAATTCTTACCATTTTATTCTTTCTCCCCATTATCTCAAACCGTGTGGAACTGCTTTACATTCAGCTGGAGAACTGGTGAGGGCATGCTCTCTCTGACTGAGAGTGCTATACCAGATATCATGGACATATCAGCCAGTTGATGGGGCTTAGACAAAGATGTTCACAGGGGAAGGCTAGAAGAAAAGTTGGCATCCTCTTGAAGATCAATGAAGTAATCAAAACTTAAAAACCAAAGCTTTTTATTTTTATTTATTTTTGGCTATTAAGCTATTCTTCTTGGTTTATTGCACTCACACAGTAAGTCTATTAATCTCATGCTGATTTTGTTTAAACTCCAAACCTCAGAAGGACAAAGCCTTCATTTTGTGTTCAGTTCATATACAATATATTGCTCAGTATGATCCATGTGCTTTCTCCCTCAAACAAACTTTCCTCTTCTGAACTTCAATTTGAAAAGCATACATCCAGGTGAAAAAGTGATTGACAAAAATCTATGCTGAAATACAATCTGTAACCAAAGGTACTTGCAGAGAGCTATCCCAAGGATATCCAAGGGGGTCTAATCTAAAGAACAGCTTTTGGATTAAATGAATGTTCTCAGTTATAACGGGCAATGGAATGGACCCAAAACATCAGTAATATCTAATGAGATAAGGAACAGCACAAATTAAATGTTGTTTCTGTTATGCCCCAGATACCTAAACCACGTTCTTTGTCATTTGACTCAATCTGCTAGAGAAATGCATGGAGAAATTTCAGACATGAAACAACAGTGAAATTAAGAAAAATAAGTAATTGTAAGAGACAGCTGGGTTTATCAACTTGAAAATCCACTCACAGAGACCTGGTAACACATGAGACAGGGGGGTAAGCTGTCAACACTGGTACTGTTTGGGTCATTGTGATTATGTTGAGTTGGGAGTTCAACATCAAAACTTGTCTTTTTAATGCTGCAGTGTCATAAATGTCAAAGTGATGTAACCATTTAAGTCAGTGACTGATGTAGAGAGCCAGCCTCCAGTACAGAAATGAATATTAACTGGTGAATGTCGCCAATGAAGCATCTGGTCTTTTTTTCAAAATATTCCATTCCTTTCCATGTAGATTTTGTCTTTTTGCCCTGTAGCTTACTTCTTTTTTTTCCCTGAAGTCCAAAGAAAAATAACTGGTTGCTTTAGTATAAAAGAGCAAGGGTTCTTGGTTATGAAGCATATAAACTAGAAATTTAGTCTGATTTGATGATATATGGGCACAAGTAAAAGACAGCCTTAAAACACACATGCAAAACAAACCACAACAACCTCCTGGATGCAAGTAATTTGTTTTGATCGTAAGCATCATTCACTGTTAAAGAACATACTTACATAGGTTTGCTTGTTTGTTTGTGTATTATTATTTTTTTTTAAATCTCAGTTATGAATACATTGGTGGGATATTTATGGATTTTAGTGAAAACCAATCTCAATTATTAGAAGGTAATAGATTACCTCTATACTGCTGCAAACTTATGAAGAAATATTTGCTGCAATGTTACATTTCATTGTTATTCATATAATCAGAGAGTAACATATCTAATCAGATAAAAAGCTCAAAAGAATCAATTTAAATGATGGGATTCATTTTTCTTTTATTTTTTAGAATTTGTTAAAAAATAGCTTTTTCATGGTTAAGGCATGCAATATGCTTCCTGAAATGTCATTCTCATTCCTGGCTGTATAGTCTTCCAGAAAGTTAGGAGAAAGTGCAAAACCTGGGCTATATGAATTATATAGCAGAGACAGTGTGCAAATAAATGGACTAAAGGAAAAACATTACAATTTGAAGGGCATGGCTAAATATTTATTACTTAATTATTAAAGTGCTCTACCAAGCTGTAAAGTTATCTTTTGCTACTTCATAAATTTTTCAAGGTGGCTATAAAACTATTAGCAGCAATGAAGCATAAGTACAATGATTGATTTTGCCAATCATTGGGAACGTACCAGACCTTGTGTTATGTAACATGCATCACAGGTCATCTGTAGACTTCATTAATCATATAGAACCTATTCGTTCACAATGAAAAATGATGAATTACTGTTTGTGGAAGCCAAGCATTAACCTCACTAATTCTGTGGAAGTGCAGGATAAGTTGTGTGCTTCTCTCCCCTCCCCCTCCACCCCCCTTAAATATGTCAGAGACTGTAATCTGTAATCCTGTGTGACACTGTAATCCATGTAAGCAGATATTTACATCCCATGGAGTCCCACTGATCTGAGGGACTGTTGCCTGCCCACAACCAATTATAGTATAGTTTTCCTACCATTGATATGATGGTAAAATTATATATATATAAAGAAGGGAGTAAGGAGTTCATTTCACCTATGTTCAGCCAAGTAAAAATTGGGCCAATAATCAAACCACAGAAAGTAAAGAGAATGCAATTCTTGGATAATTAAATAGGCAACCAAGCCACTATGGAAGTCATCTTACATAAAATGAATGAAATTCAATACCCAAAATGGTTAGTTCAGTTTCCAACAAACCTTCTTTTGGGAAGCTGTTCCAGAATTTCTCTTAGAATCACGGAATCATTAAAGTAGTAAAGATGACTAGTCCAACCATCAGCCCATGCCTTTGACCACACCAGGCCACGTCACTCAGTGCAACACCTACCCTTTTCTTGAACTCCTCCAGGGATGGTGACTCCACCACCAAGGTCAGAGACTATCCATTGCCATTACACCTATTTACTGCTATACAGGCATTATCTGATACTGCACAACCCTCCCCTCCTCTTGTCTTTACCCATGACTATTACAGCATGATTACTGCTGTATTTGTAGGCAGCAATACTATCCTCCCATTCTATCAGGCAAAACAGAGAGCTCAACCTTCTAATCTGTTCTCATGAACAGGTTCTTTTTTCCCTTGATTGTCCTCAGGATAATCTTAAACATAGGTGACAAGAATGTTTGACTTCTCTAGAGGAGATCTCATATGAGGCATATGCATCTCAGTTCCTACTAAAAATACTGTCGGTGACAAGTCATTTACTTCTTGTCCTAAAATAAATGCTCTTTTACTTAATTGTGATGGAGGTGTCCTGAAACCACTACCTTATAGTGCTGTGCTATCTTGTCATCCTTGCACTTTATGTCTTTCTCTACTACTTTGAACTTTTCTCTCTCTTTTCTTAAGACTGCCACAATTTGGATAATTGCAAATATTTCTGTTTTTGTTTGTTTGTTTTTGCAAGATGCTTCATTATT
The DNA here is from genome assembly GCA_035772895.1 of Perdix hodgsoniae. Lineage (NCBI taxonomy): Eukaryota > Metazoa > Chordata > Aves > Galliformes > Phasianidae > Perdix > Perdix hodgsoniae. The sequence goes on from JAPSGF010000013.1 coordinate 13,445,146, forward strand.
CCTACTCAGCCCTATGGTGACTATATGTACATGTTACAATGAACAATGCCATAGAATTGTCAGTGTTTTTTCCTCTCTAATGGCAATGTGGAGTTATCATAAACAATGGTTGAGTCATTACCATTACTTGCTCTCCAAAACTCAGTGGTACCTAACTCACAATTTAAAAGACATTTCATTTTTCATAGACCTTAGATAACGAATCCATTCCAGTCTTTGTCTGCTGGTGGAACATACTGCAAAAATGTCTACATTCTGAAAGATATGTACCTCCTTTTTTATTGTATTAAAAATAAAAAGTAATTTCACTGGCATGTGTTATAGGTTTATTTCTCCAACATGAGGAGATCTGGTCTCATTGCAAGAAAGTTGGAAAAGCGTTTCCTCTGCCCTCACATTTGTTTTTCTGAAGTATCCACATGCTCTGAAACCATTTGTTTTCACATATTAATAAAAGGGGCTCTGTCTCTAGACCTACACGTGTAAGTAGCAGCTTTATCTTATTGCCACAACCATTTTTAGACTGTTGGTGAAAGACATTGCCTCCGGTGATCACTCATGCAGTAGAATGCACATTATATTGCCAACTGACATTTAACAGCATCTAAAATGCATTCAGCCGCTACTGGAAAAATTTTATGTAACAGTTTTTAGACTTTGCTTTAATGTACAGATTACAGAAGAGATATACAGTGTACTGACCAGCATTCTCCAAGCAATTGCATTCACTTTAAGAAGAAAAAAGTGTCATTTGCTTACATTTCCTGAGCAGAAGGAATGATCACAGTTAAGATAACAGCTGAAACTACAATGTCATCTTTTAATTTTATCTATATGCAGCTTTAAGAACCATTGTAGAAAATCACAGCTACTCTCTAAATTAATTTCAAGTTTAATGCTAGAGAAACTTTTGACTAGTATACACACCTACCCAGGGCCAGAGCTGAAATGAAAAAGAATCCCAGGTCAAAAATGTTTGAGAAGGTATTTATTTGTAATAAACCAAATATCCCTTTCTTAAGCAAACAGACCAATGCAATTAATGGATTCACCTGAGATTTAGCCTGCTTGGATTTGGAGCTGAGATTACTCAAAGCACTCCAGGGGATTTACATGCATATTGGTTATTGAAATTAAATCCCTTAGACTACTTTCAAAACTCTCAGCCTTGAATTTCTGCAGCCCACATGGGAGGCAGACTGGTTTCAATTACAAGAAGGCATATGTGCCAGGCAGTGCAGGTGATTGGAAGACTGCAAAGGCCAAATAATCATTAATGGTCCTAACAAGTTAACAGCTACTGGGTCTACAGGCCACATGGTAAAACCAAACGATTAAAAAAGTGAGAATGTACCTGGAAATGTGATGTTTTTTTCTTACCTTCATTGAAAAAATCTCTCACGGGGCTTCTTAATTAATCTGTTGTGCTGCCTCTTTAAGGATTTTTCTTAGGAAATGTTTTGCAATTCAGAAGTTTGCATACTTAAATGTAATACCTCCTCTTTTTACTGCTGTTTCCTGTAATATTTTACAATGTATTATGCATAATATATTATACAATGTTTTATGTTTGCTTAAATTTTTTCTAGATTTATTGATACATTCTGAAACATTTCAAAATATACTAGTTCTAATCAGGTAGTTTTAGTCTCATTTTCTCTTAAGCTAAATGAAAACTAGCACTCTAATGAAATATATATAGTTTTAGATTCTTTAACCTTACAATTAAATGTGTTACAGGTTTGATAGAAAGAAGAAGACTTTTAAAATTATTTAAGTAAAGAGTAAATTTATCTTCAAAGAGAAACATACTCTATAGGTGAATAAGGAGCACATGTGCACAAAGCTCTGATTGAAAATTACAAAAGCACACATGATAACAAACCGTAGCAGAAATGCTGACTCACAACTTGAAGCAATGATTGAGCACCTGTTAGAAAGGCAGGGCCAACCCAGGGTGACAGTTACCACGCAAATGGTGAGCTTTACTTCCTGCTTCTTGAACTATTGTCTGTTTTATCCATTCTATTATATGATGACCTTTTCCTCCTACTATTAGAATTAATATAACGAACAACTAAAAGATCTTTCAGTATACTTTTATGAGGGAATAATAGAATAAATCTTCTGAATCCTCTTTGAGGAAAGCAGTAGAACTTATAGATAATAATGATTTATTAGTAATACTCTTATTTTATGTGAAGATGTTAAGAATAAACTTGGTAAGAAGTGTACAGAAGTAGAAATATGTGCTTGTTGTACCTACAGTCTGAGAGTGTAAGCTCTGAGACTTGATTATCTGATGTTTGATCACCTCTTTATTGTAGTATGTAAGCTCTCTGTAGATTTAATATAAGGGTCAGTTAAGCAATGTAGTTGATGCTTTGCTGCTGAGAGAAATCTTTAGAGAAATTCTGAGGATATGGAGGAAGGGAAGAAGTTCTTTATTATCTATGAGAGGCTAATTAAACAACTCATGCTTTTTCCTCTGTTTTGGAGAGTTTTTTTGCTTGTTTGTAATTTTTTTGTTGTTGTTGTTTAATTCTTCTTTGATTAAGGAAGTCCTGACTTTTCTAGAAGTTTTTTTTTTTTGAGAGAGATGTCAGTTAGAAATTTGGGGGAAGAGGGATGTAAAGACATGGGAAGCCATACTTTTCAGCTTAAAAAGTTGAATGTTGTGATGCTCTCGAACCTGCTCCAAATTTAAGTTTTGTGGCTTTTTTCTTGGCAAAAGCAAAGAACTGCCCCCTTCAACTGTGACACTTCTGAAGCACTTTAGAAACTCCTTAATAGATTTCTGTTGTTATTGTAGAGGTTTCTGAAGAGAGGTCTAAAGAGTAAAAGAAATAAACTAGGCTGCTATGGTAAGCTCAGTTGCACAGTACTTATTTAAGGCTAGACTTTCTTCAGAACTACATTTTCAGAAATATTTCCATCAGAAGCCTGTTATTTAGTTGGAGGAAGAGGCTTGTGTTGTTTTTCTGAGTAGAATAAGAGTGATAACAGCTAGACAATAATAATCAAATTGTTCTTTTTTTTTTTTTTTTTTGAAGAGCTGATGGAAGATCTTGCCTAGTTAAAGAGCAGGTTAAATTTGTCCATGGTACAGCCAATCCATTAGTTTAAGTAATCAGCAGAGTGTTCCTCAACTGAACAGTAGCTTCCCTTCTTCAAGGACGAGGGTTCTCTACCATCTAACTTTCTCAGTGACGCTTCTTTTCCTCCTTAAAATAGTTTAAATGGGATTTCACATCACAAGAAGCGTGGTCCTCTTTGTTCTGTTTTAATTCTAATGAAGTGATGTAAAATCTCCCCAGACAGAGATCTTTCTACTGCATGAGGGCTAAGAACCAGCTGAGCCATCATAGGACTTTGACAAATTGTAGCAATTCAATCTCTGAAGAATTTATAAAAATGACAGATTTTTGCCCTTTTGATTCCTGCAGACCTTTCTAGTTTGTTTCCCTGAAACTTCCAGTGATTCAGCCACACAGAAGTTGAGGTCCTTCCTCTTAGATCTTTTCAGGAATAGAAAACAAGATGACCGGGGATACAGATGCAGTAGAGAAAAGTATTTTTATGTCTATAAATCTGCAGATTTTCTAGGAAATAAATGATGGCATTTCTTGACTAAATACCAATAAGATTGAAATCCCTATCCTCCTGACTTTTCTTTCTCTTCTCCCAAAGGAAAATTAAGTAATATTAAATGTAGTTCAGCTAGACACCCTCAATTTTCTGATTTAGAAAATGGAAAAATCCCTGAAATAGCTTTCCCTGCAACAGCACAAACCTTTGCTCCATCTTCAAACTTACTGGTTTATTTCATAATTTTTTATGATTCTCATTGCCTTTGGGACTTGGTACTTCCTTAGCCTTAAGTTAAGTGAATTCATCTATCAGCATCTCCTGAGATATTACTTCATTCTGAATAAAGAAGCATTAACATCTTTGTGACCTGTGAAGGCCTTAAGCTTAACTGGATTTACTTCCTGTCTTTGGTATCTCATAAATGGTACTACATTAAGTTAAAATAAAACCTTCAAAGTGTAAGAGTAAATGGCTATTCACCTCTTTTCTTCCTGAACAAAAACAGTAGTGGTATCACACTGCAACTCTTTGAGTGCACATCAGCTGCTTCTCAGCCAGCTCAGTCTTGTTTTCAATACTAAATCTGATTTCCTTCCTCTCCCCCACCCACCCATTCACATTCCTTTCTACTTCAGTTCTGGAATGTGTGGTCTGTGGCCAGCTGACAATTTTTTTTTAAATAAATTTGAGGATATTTAAACAAGGCATTTTAAAGATATATGGGTCATGAGCAGGGAGAGCTGTTGGAATAAGCAGGCAGTAGCTCAAATGTCTGAAGGATTTCTCTTCCCCACCCTGCTGTTCCACATATGTCTCAGTAAAGAAACTGGATGCTATTGACATTTCAAAGTGTTTTAACAACATCAGCTAATCTGTAGTGCTGAAGATAATTGCCAGATGATACGTGCATATCCAGCTCCAATAATATTTGCTTAATTTTAGTCCAGGTATACTAATTTTTCAGGGATTTTACACCTTCATCTTTAAGTTTTGCTTTTCTACTACTTGTCTGATGGAAACTATAATCACTTAAAAATTGGTTTTGTTTCTTGAGAAGTTGCAGTTCTTATGATCGAGGATAAGAAAGGATCAACTTCCAAATCGCAGAATCGTGGTTCCCAAGAAGACATCCTTTCCAAATGAACTAGAATTTATATCAGAATATATTGCAAATACAGTATTAAAGTTAACTAATATGATGCCATATAATTTGCGATTTAACACAAATTGCAATTTGATTAAAATGTCTTGCAAGAAATTACTGAATTGGAAAATTGTCTCTGAATTGAAAAGAAAGGAACAGCTGAAACATAACTATCTTAAATCGCTTGATACAACTAATCCAAATGTACTTTTAAAGTGTGGGGCAGTGGATTGGTAGAAATCAGAAGCCTGTGAGCCTGTACATTTTCTACAGGGAGATGAACAGATAAAAACAAAACATAAGACAAAATCTAGACACTAACCTCAATCCTACAACTTGTAGAAAGATTGATTGATAAATGTACTTAAAATCAGTTAGTACGTAACTGGAATAATAAGTCCTTGATATCTCTTTCTGAATAAATTGTGAAGCACTTTGTAAAAACAGCTATCTGTAAAGAAATGAAATGATAGATATGGGAGGCAACTTGGCAAGGTTTCCTGGTAGACCAAGAAGAGAACATTGATCTTTTGAGTCCTTGTGTGGTTCTCATACATTCAACTTTAAGCTATCTGAATCTGCCTCCATGAAAATATTTTATGTAAAGAGCTAAAGAAGCAAAGCAGTCTTGTAATCTTTCATCTTATGTTTCTTTATCAAGTGCCTTAACCTATTTTAAGAATAACTTAATGTGAAAGTTATTAATTTAGCTAATTATTCATTGGTGAAGTATTTTAGAGCAGAATATTATCTCTCTGAAGCTACTGTTTTTACAGTGTTATAGCTCCTGAGTTTACAGTATTCTGTGTTAATGTTTTAGTGACAGTAATCCAGTTAGGAAAATGAGCTTAGAGCATTCCAGATTCCCTGCAAATTCATGAACTATGGCTGGTCAACAGTCCTAAACTTCTTCTTGTGAAATAAAATTTATTTTCTTACACTCAGAGTTAAACAACTTTTGGTTGGAATGTCAAAGATTTCCTTCATGACCTCCTGCACAAATTCAAGGAAGCATAACACAAATAGATACAATAGGGAAGAGTAATGCAAGCAGAAATTACAATGAGTAGATTTTGATCTTGCAGCTGTTTTGGCAGGATCTTGATGTGAGTTTCTGCAACAGATTCTATTAAATTTTTTTTTTGCAATAACTGTTCTTACTGTAATTTACTGATAAGATGATCTGTGTGTGACTAAAGGACTTAACTGGTGGAGTGAAAGCGGTAAGATGTCTAAGGGGTGGGACAGCAGGAATATGCCTTATCCAACCCAGCATAGTACAGGTGAAGTCATTGTGTATGTCAATATAGGACACCATGTGTGTCAGAGCTGCAGTGTATTTGATTTAGATATTTTAGTCTTCAATGAGTATATTGTATTGTCAACAACATAGTATTGTAAATACCTTCTTCAGATCCATTTACTCAAATATTATTCATTTTGGTGAGAAGGAGCCAATGTGTAAAATAAAGGGCAAAGGACAAGCTCTTATCTTTGATGCATTTCTGGGCATATTCCTTTTTGTAAAAGGAGCGATAAGTAGCATTAATTTTAATTCCCATTGTGGTCCCAGTGAGCATTCACTCCTGTTTCCTTCTCTCTATGTCACAGTGTAACCCTTTTTCCTTTATTTATCTAAGAAAGATCTGATAACCTGCAGAATGCCTGGTGGCCCTGGGACATCAGACAGATAGGAACTTGACCAAAGTGGATTTAAATGTATACCTCTTATTTCATTAACTTTTAAATTGAGTGCTACATTAATCTTAGTGCATGCACTCTACAGTCTGTCCTCAGGTGGTACAGGGAAAAACACCCATGACCTTCTGCAAGTGTATTACTTTTTAAACTTCCTTTTGGAGATTTAGAGATTGTTCTTGGATGTTCTGGGTGTTTTGATTCACATTGGAAAGCAGGCTGGAAAAGAGCTAGGACAACTGTATGGTGCTGTTGCCCAGCATACGCATTGAGCAACATTTCCTTACTTTAGAATTCATCCAATAGATCTTGGTATTTCAGCAAAAACAGTGTTTTTTCATAAAGGGGAAAAAGTAATTGTAGGTTGGAAATGAAAGCGTGGAGAGATAAGTTGCCTTTTCCTTTTAGAAAAGACTGGATTACTTCAGTGTCCTGTGGGAAGACATGTCAGACTCTTTCACACCCTGTCTGCAGAGACTGTAGGCCTGTTCAATTGATGTTCTGTGTTACCATAAAATATTGAAATGTATGACAGGAAGCATGGTAGGATGGCTGAAACTGTTAGAGACGAAACCACCCAGACACAAGTTATGACTTTGAGGACAGCACTTCCATAAGATATCTCTTTTGTTGCTGGGAATGCCACTTGTCCAAGAGGACAAATAATATATTGAAGTTTTACCCTTAAAAAAAAATATCCATAAATAACAACAAAATGACTTTTTCAAATATGAAAGCAGTCAAGAGAACTGACTTCAAAACATCCCTAATGCTTAAACCATTCTATGGAATATGCAAGTACTTAAACTGATGGGGGAAATGGAGACTAGATGAAGATAATATTAAAGAGGATTGTTTTAAGGTCAGCTGTTATTGTAAGAGTTCTGTACAACCATCTAAAAGTTTTATCACTAATGACAATATTTGGATATGTTCATGATCAGTATTCACAGCCAGCCATTAGTTTATTATAGACATACAGTAGCTTTAAATGACAAATAAACCTGTTCCTTATCTAGCATGGACTGATAAGAAAATTGTTTACTTACTTCATTCAAAGCAGGTTGTATTACTTTTCATATTTTAGAGCATGTATCACTGTACCTTACTAGAAAGCAGGAGAATGAAATGGTGGTGGCAGTACTATGCTTCCATATACCTCTGTAAAATGTGCCTCCTTTATACTGAGGAGACCAAACTCTGTGGCACATCTGCAAGTTTGTGGCTGAGCCTTGGTACAGCAGCTCTAGCTGAGACTTGGTTTATCTGCATCTTGCAGTGGCATTGTCCTTGTCTCCATAACCCAAAGTACAAAAAAGATGTCATCTGACTGTCATGCTTTTTTTTTTTTTTATCCCAGGCATCAAGATTAGGCCTCAACTAAGCAAAAAAAAATTTTTTTTTTGCTGGCACTTGACTTTTCAGAAAAGATAATTTCAATATTTTGAGTTTTTATATGCCTATTTATTCACTGTGAGTTTGCATTACTCATTGTAAGACATGGACAGATCTTCTATTTCTACATCATGTGGCTGAGTTTACTGATGTACTGAGGAGTACAGCTTATTCTGTGCGGATCTTTTGGAATGACATGATGAAATGGTGTCTGAAACCCATCTAATATCACTTGCATGGCCATCCTAGAGAAATAGCAAGTGGTGATGCTGCTAATAAGCCTTACTGTAACTGGACATCTCTAACAAATGCTACCCGGAAGATTTTGTTCTCGGAATGGAAAGAACACTACTACAATTGTAATTTACTTAAAGTAAAATGAAGGATTATATCAATTTGGCAGCCACACTAAGGATTTACTGTTTGTTGTGGTAACAACTTACAGAAAAATTCAGGCTGTAAAATATCATTAAAATTGGGTTTAATAAGGATTAACACACATTGGGGGGTGGAGAATGCATTAAGTTTCCCTGTCACCTTTTAGCATTTGGGTCTGAGTTTCACTTGATGACAATAGCCCTTGGATTCCAGTACTTTTCAATAAATATACCTCTATTGATCCAACATAGGCATCCTCTTTACAACACCAGCATCTAAAAGAAGTTTATGTTTATCAAAGGAGTGCATCCTTGGGTTATTTTGGGTTTGTTTTAATTTGCTTGTCCCCTGACCCTCCTGCTTATTTCCTCTGGCAAATAGCTATTCCTAGCCTATAAATGTGCTCTGAACACAAAAGAGCTCTGCTCATCGCTGTGATTTCAGAAGTATAAATCTGTGATAATAAATATTCTAAAGCAAAGAAAGATTATAGCTGCTAAGCTCTTTTTTTCTAGTGGTTAGTAGTAATAGTAGTTTGAAAAAAATATATACAAATGAGGTGAATGTTTTTTGGTAAATATTCTTTTTTGCTTTTCCTGTTTCCTTGTTGCACAGTTGGAAGCAGGAAGCTCTTTCTGAGTTTTGAGCTGCAGTAGTCCAAAGGATATCCTTGTCTCTCTCCACCTCTATAAATAAAGTGGGAGAACTTTTACCCTGCCTTTAAAAATCTGTATGTGTAACTTCTAGGCTGTTTACATGAAGAGTCAGTGCTGCTTGTAACCATTTGATCTGTTTGCCATAATTTGGAATTTAGAAGTATTACCCAATGATATTTTGTGGGTGACAAACATTAGACATCCCATAATCTCCCAGCGCGCAGGCACTTACTCTGAATAGCTGATTATTTATTCCAGACACACAACTCTAGCTGCAAAGGGAAGTATTAGAAAGATCAGATTTTGATTAAAAAGCAAAAACTTGCTTTTATTTCACAGCTCTGAAGAATTCTGGAACAACTTACTTTTCTCTTGCACTTGGAAAACTTTTCAGGATGCATCCTATCATAATGCAACCCATTATTTATATGGGTAGGATGAGCTGAAATAACATTTCCCTGCCTTGTTAGTAAAGTACAATGCCTTAACAATAGTCTAATTTTGGTTTAAGCTTCCAGGGATTTTTCTTTTAATAGAGATTTCTTTCTAGAACATCTGCTTAATCACTCAGACCAGTTTGTTGCAAGCCTGCACCAAGTGAACGGAAATATGTGATTTCAAGGAGTGGTATCAGCTGGGGTGTAACTGTTGAACACAGGTTCTCAATTCCTACAGGAAAATGTTGGAGTGCTCAGATAGGAATCACAAGAATGGGGGAAGGATGTCAGGCTTTTATATAAAACTCAAGAGGTTCAATCCATTTACTTTATCATGTGTAGGCTAAAAGTATTTTTTCAGCCAGGTCTTGACAATGGAAACATCTCCAATTGATTAATTAAATGTAGAACACAATTAATTGTCTGCACTTTGAAGCTAATCACAGAGATAAGGTGCATATTTTCTAGAAATGACAGTAATTATCTTTTACAGTGACTTAGTTAGGACTAGATTTTTGCACTACTGGAAATGCATAAATCAAAGTTGATTTTTGTTTTTCAAACTTCATATTTAAATTCTACTTACAACACAAGTCAGGGAACTCTTAGTTTCTCTTGTGGAGGTGATACAGGCTGTCAGCACATCAGTGCAATTCCCGATTCCTTATAAATGTTCTGGTACTTGAACAAGAGTGAGTGAAAGTCTGGCTATGCTGAGTTCAGTGGAAATACTGCCACCAATTTAAATTATACTGCAACTTAACAATATTTTATTTGCCTGGGTGGTCCGAACACTCAGCAGTGATTCTGCATTATGAATTATATGAATCATATATATTATAAATATGCATTATGAGTTGTTTTGTTGGGAGAGGAAATCAAGGTTTCACCCCTCTGTAAACAGGGAAGCTAGAGGCTGTGTTCAGCCACGCTTCTGGCTGTGGTTCCTGAGCTGTATGTGATCCAGAACATCCATTTGAGGCTTCTGAGACAGGAAGCATGAACAGTAGTATCAGCAGATGGAGGTGTCTGATTTTGTGCAGGCTGTCTGGAAACTCAGTGTGCATATTACCTCAGCAAAGTAACACAATGGTATGTAGGGTGCCATAGACTGGAAATTTCTATGGTAAAATTTTCCAGCACTCTTCCTGTTGAAGAGTGATGTTACCTTTTCTGTCAGCGCAGACAAGTCCTGGTCTATGAACACTGTCACTGCTGTCCCAGTGACAATGTAGCTCATACTGGTTGTTAGGCGCAGACCCAAGTGTGGCTGCTTGCTGAGATAAGATTGAGGAGCAGAACTCCTGAATCATTAATTTAGGCCTCAGATTTTGACTTTGCTACCTGCAGTGAATGCTGGCATCAAATATCCTCCTTGATTGAGATGTGGCTACAGAAGAATTCTCTTTGCCAAAGGCATGGGGGTGTTCATAGGGAGCAGAAAAGGACCAAGGAAATAAATTAATTTTCTTCTGCATGGATTGAATTTATTCAGAAGATGTTTGTCACAGATGTTCTAGTTAGCATCCAAGCAAAACATTCTCTGTAGCTATTCTGTTTTCCACCTGCTGCCCAGATAGTTTAGGAGGAATGCAGAAACTTCCATTGCCCCTTTGTCTGGACAACACTGTTGTCCCATGCAAACATTCCCACTCACTTGATTCCTACTAAGGGCTCTGAACATTACCTGCATTCTTTGCCTGCTCCCCCAACCCAGCTCCTCCCCTGGGGGATTTCTTCCTTCTGGATGTTTATTTTTCACCTTTGAAGCATGTGAAGTGATTCTGCTCCACTGATGCTTTGAAAAACTGCTGCATGTACTGAAAGGCACCAGCTCTGGCTGCTGTTCCTTGTGTCATGTAGTACAAACATATGCTAAGGAATGGCTTTGCCTAAAGAGTTTTACCTTAGGGCAGAGGAAGAAATGAAGAGTGTGAAGTTGTGACATAGTGCCTTCTACCCACCAATTCACAATGGGGAGCAGATTCAGCCTGGTGGCTTCTTAAATACATCACTGTTATTGAGTCAGAAATAAAATTGAATCGTACTTCCTGGTGTACCTTCTCCGTGTATTGAAACAGTCTTATGCTTTCTGTGTCTGGTAGGTTCACCAAGAATTTGAATCAACAGCAGATTGTACTGCAGAAGACTTAGGAACACTTGTCTGTTTATCTCATTCACCAGGATGTTGTTTAAGGGGTTTCAGCCCTGCAGTGCTGTTAGTGGCTGACTTCATATAGTAACATCCATGTTACTATGGCCATGTACTCCAGCATCAGGTTTTCTGGCAACACTGATCTGAGTGATGAATGACAAATGCCAGCTGATAAGAAAAAGTGGAAAAACTTATGCTTTAGCTTTTTCTTGGTGTTTTGTATCCTTTTGGCATAGGTTTGGTATCAGACTCTCCTCTAGTTGGAGGTAGGAGGGAAGCAGAGCATGTATCTATAGGGACAAACTCCAAAAATGATGAATGGAGATGGAAAGGTGTATGACAGAGTGGTGATGCTTTCTAGTAGTTGAAACAACTCATTTTGGCAGTCGTCTTCCCTGCCCAAGGAAATCAAAACCCGCCTTGCACTGAATGGTCAGGCCATTTATTTGCATAGGAAATACCAGCTTAAAGGCAGGAGAACACTGTTTGTTTCTGCCCTCTCAGCTGCAGTTAGATCTTGGGAATGAGGAGATCTAAATTAAAAGGGGCTCATGGCTGGTAGTTTGCTTTGTTTCTAGACTTGATTATAAAACTATCCTGATAATATGTATACATCTTCCTTCTCCTCTTCATTCTTCTTGCAGCAGAAGTAGCTCTATCCCAAGGAAAAACAGTGTTTCATCCTGTCAGACTTGGATGGAAAGGGAAGGAGAGGATAAAACATGAAAACAATTAAAAATGTTTATTTTTAATAGTGTCTGGCAGTAGTCAGAGTTTTTAAAACTATAAATAAACAAAGGTCATAGTCAATGATGAGAAACATATGCCATGCACATGTTTTTGAAACTATAGATAAGGAAAACAGATAATGAACAGTATTATATGAGCTCTTTTCAAGAAGACTCATCAAAACTTCCATTGCAATTTTCAGTAGTACCCAAAAGCAGTTGTATCCCTTGGCCCCTTCACAGCAAAGAATGTAAATGGAGATGCCCATGTCCTGTTCCTGTCCTTGTATAACCACTGTTGGATTTTGCTTTTCTCTTTTTATCACTTTGGGGGTGAGAGTCACTGTGTCTGGAGAAGGTGTGCACAGTTCAGAGGGGCTCTGCCAACCTGCAGCTCCTTCTGTGACAGTGCAGGATCCATAAATCTGCTCATCTGTGCAAGGTGAGGGACTGTGCTCAGTGATGGACCAGCACAAAAGATCTGGCAAAGAGGACAATAACTAAATTTCTGATGTTTGAGTGAAGAGGAGGGCAACTTAAGGCCTAATAGCAATCCAAAAGTGGAAGCTGGTCTAAAGCATAGTCAGCAACCCGCTCTGCAGTGCAGGGACACAGCTCCAGTTATCCCAGCTATTTAAGTGCACTTGCTCTTGGCAATCTCACTTTGGAATGCTGTTTGTAAAAGGTTTCATACTTTTCTATTAAGCTTCTTAAAGGCGCATTGTGCACTTACAAAAATTCATATCCATCTGGTAAAGAATGTTTCCTGACTCAGTTAACACTGCATGCATTCCAACCTGTGCTGTTCTGGACTAATTCATTATTCCTGATGTCTTTGCATATTAAGGGAGTACATTAGGAAACAGAGTGGGTAAACAGAGCAATTTTCAAAAAGATGACAAGTTCAGTTATTGTCAGAAATTGGAAGTTTTCATTAGAAACCAACCCCCACTGGGCTGCTTTATGGTAGGTTTGGTGTCTGACTCCAGTATGACACAGACCTTTATGAACAGGAGATAGAAATTGTTTCAGTGATCAAAGAACCATGAACCATTTGAGTTAGGAGGGACCTTTAAAGGGCATCTAGTCCAGCTTCCTGGCAATGAACAGGGACACCTGTAGCCAGAGCAGGTGCTCAGAGCCTGTCTTTGCCAGTTATTTTCCTATATGTTATCTTTATTCAAATAGTATACTTTTTTTAAAGTCACAGTTGTTTAAGCTGTTTATAATTATTTTCACAGTGGCCTTCTTGGATGTTAGCTTTTCAGAGATGTGAGGCAACAGCAATCTAGTATCAGCATCAAGTACTGATATCACAAGATTCTGACATAGATGGGATCCTTTAAAAGTGAAAATATTTGTGTAAATCTGTATTATGCTTAGAGGCTATTAAGATGTGTAAATATGTATGCTTATTTTCCATGCTTGTGACACTTTTTAATTGGCTTTTTTCCGTCTTGCTGACATTAGCTGTTGTTGCTGTTCATAGTGCTGTGGCTGTCAGTACGTTGATTTGTCTAAATGCTAAAGGTTTTCTTTTACCCAATATCAAGATGAATGCCATAAAAGCAACACTCCATTTCTCCAAAAATGCATAGGAAGAATACAAGCAAACTCGGACTATTGGCAACTCTAAAAAGATATTGGATGTAGAGGGAAGATGGCATCTAGCTGATATGAGAGGATGTCAGTTTCTAAACCAGCTTCGAGCTGAGGAAGAAAATTGTTTTGAGGAAAATATGAGCGCTCCAAAGGGACTTGAAAGAAATAATCTGTAATAGCAACTGACACAATTTCAAGTAGCTTGAAGTAGGAAATGATATGAAAATGGGAATATGCAGACAGGAAATAATAGATGTGACTTTCTGTGTGTAAGGCAACAGGGACATAAACTTGTTTTGACAAAAGGAATTTTGGAGAAAGATGGAGGAGTGCTAGAATTCAGTTAGACTGAGGGATTATTGATATTAGTACAGTCTTGCACAGCTGTTTGTGGTAATTGGATTTGTTGGCTTTTCATGTTAGGATTTCTGTCAGTTTGGCCAGGAAAAGATGAATTTATTAAAATTCTCTGCAAGTTCAAGCTTATTTATAAGAGTTATAAGAGTTCTCACTTAGTCTTTGTCACTTTTTCTATATCTTTAATTTCTTTGCCATTTAAAAATAAATTAGAACCTACAGATATGTTTGAAATATTTACTGTGCTACACTTGGCACTCATAAGATATGACATAACTGAGTGACAAGGACAACATGTAACAGACAACACACCATTTGACTATCTTTAAACATTTATTTCACAATTAGATTATTATTTTCAATCATTAATCATTTTTATCATTATTTTTTAAGTATTTCAGATTATAAGTTAATTTCCCATGTATTTTCCTTTTCTGCTATGAGTAGCAAATAATGAAATAAATACAAGTTATGCTAATAATGTCATTTTAATTTGCTGGGTGCATGATAGCAAGCAATCCAGAAATGTGTTGAATATCTTTGCCATTAAATTAACTAGAAAGGGAAACAGAGTAAAAATAGTTATTATTTTGCAATGCTTGTATATTGTCACAAAAATGACATTGATAAACTGGTGCTAATTCACCTGAGGGTTAGCAAGATTGCAGGGGGCTGTGGCATGTGATATCTGAGGGGAAGGGAGGAGAGCAGGACAACTTCTCTCTGGAGAAGAGGCAAAGGGAAATCTTCTTGTCCCCCCTGTGCTCTTCTTTGTGGGGCCCCGTGTGGAGTATTGTGAATTGGCTTGGGGCCCTCAGCACAAGACAGATGTGGATCTGTTGGAGCAGGTCCAGAGGAGCCCATGAAGATTATCAGAGGACTGGAGGTAAAGTGGCATTAAGAGACGAAGGCTAGAATAGTCAAGAATACGTGCAAGAATGTGTCATCTTAGTATGGTTTTAGTCTGTTCCCTGAGGTGGCTGAAGTACCTGGTAACAGAGTTGCATTGGTGAACTTAGACTGATACTTGTTCCCATGTAGGTATGATCTGCCTGCTCTTCTGCGTGCGCGTTCTGTATTGTTCGGCCATAACCAAAATATTCCTTTGCAGAAGTCTTGGCTCAGCTTTGAGGAACAGTTTAAGCTTTCACTATTGACAGTCTTATTACTGTAAATATGATAATACATATAATATTATCAAAATACAAGAGGAGGGAAAAGAATGCAACTACACTTGAGGATTTCTTACACCGTAATTTCTCCATGAAAAACAAACAGAGAGGTGAGATGTTTCAGATTATCCTGATGCAGAATAGCAGAGATGTAAATCTGTTCTGTTGATTCCTTCTAATAGGGCATTGTTCCCTGCGGCACGTTATTCACTGCTCTGATTGCTCCAGCTCCAAATGACTCAGTTTCTGTATTTCCTTAAAAGATTACTCAATCTGCTAAATAGGTTCAGGACTGTTTTGCTGAGAGTCTGTTTCTGTACTCAGTTTTATTCAATTCTAACAATTAGTGGCAATTCTGGACAACTTTGCTTATATTGTTCTATTATCTTTGTTAGTGCCCTATGAGAGCTCTGCAAGGAAAAGGACATTCCTACAACCAACACTGGTCACTGAGTGAAGCTAAACATTGCTGGGTACCTTCAGTGTGAGCACTGTATTGAATGTTTTTATTTGCTGGACTTTTTTCCTCTATAATCTTGGAAATAACATCTTTCCACTGAATTCCAAGTGTCCCAGTGGAAACCTGCTCTGGATCACTTTATGTCCAGGTTACTGTGCCTATGTTTTTTTTTCTAGGCTGTATCTCTTTTGCTTTTTTAAAATAACTTTATTGTAAAGGCTTACAGATATATTGTGGTGCTATGCTGATGTGACAAATACCATGAGATGGTGTCTCTTGGTTAGCGGTGGTGAAATACTGGGGTGCTGGAGGAAATGGGGTGTGAGAGCCATTGCTTCACTGCTGTCAATAAAGGGTCAATGTTTGAGGCCTTAAAGGGCTGACAGAGTGCCAACTTCTGGATAAGAAATAAAACAAAAGCCCTGATGGTTTGTGGCTATTAAAGTTTCCATGGCTCTTGTCCAATACTAACATACGATTTTGAAATCCTGACAAAATTCAAATTGGCTTATTTACATTCTGCCTCCCCATATTTCCTTTTATTGTATAACATGTTCTTGTTACTTTATTGCTGTGTAATGTCCTGTGATGCTAAGCAGGTGCTGCTGCTGTTTTGTGCTTGGGAACATGAACTTCAGGTTTACATTACATTTAGATCAGTGAATCTCCTGTATCTCTGCTGCTGATTCCTTCTTATATTATTTATCTTTATTCAGGCTAATACCATTTTAGGATTATCTTAGTAAATTTATTTGTGTTCCTTTTAACATCTACACATCTCCACAGGATGAAATTTCTCTCTCAAGAATTGTTGTAAGGACATCATGTAAGCAAAAAGATGCACCTATTAAAAATCCTCAGTGCTTTTGATACCCAGAAATAAAAATACAAAAGAAAGCCATTCTCTTTCTTGCCAGGTCTAAGAGAATTTATCCTCTGCTTCTGCTATTGAATCAAACAACTAAAGCAAAAAAATTAACTGAAGAAATTAGTTAGCTTCATGTTTTGAGCAAGTTTTAGTTGGTTATGTGAGCAAACAGAGACCAGCGCACATCACATGCTGGGTGCTGACCAAACCCAGAGGGGAAAAAAAGAAGACACATGAGAAGTGGTATTTAGAAGTTTGTTCTTTTAACACATGTGCAATAATGTGGTGTAGGTCTAGAGATTTCAGAGACATTGAAAGGCCGAAGGTCAACTGTAAATTAGAGAATCCTCGCTCAGTTTCTGTTTGACTGCACAGACACCTAAACTCTTTCAGTGTCTTCAACTTTAGCATACATCATAAACTCAGTTCTGTTTTCTCACCTTCATTGCTCAGGTTGGAAACGACCTTAAAGATCATTAAGTCCAACCACAACCTAACCAAACTACCCCAAAATTACACTTTTTCGTATTTAAGGATAACTGAAGCAGGGGGGTGGGTAGAGGGGTGAAGTTTTTTTTTGTCATAAAGCAAGAATAAAATAGGGTGAGATGAATTGGAAAGTGAAGTAATATTTTTCTCTTATTTTTCATCTCTAATGTTGGAAGAAATAGCTCCTCTTTCATTTTTACTGTAGGATTCAATAGATGGCTTCAATGTAAGTGTAACTCTTCTTGTTCTTTAATAAAACAATATCCTTTAAAAACTTTCAGGATCAGTGATTTAGAAAAAACATTAAAATTCTGCTAGCATGTGCTTAAGACTCAGATGGACTGTAAAATTCCATTGCTCAATAAGGTTAACACCCAGTGAGATCCACGCTAAATTTCAATGAATAGATATTCTCCGCTTGCGCTTTTAAAAACTGCATAGGTGAGAGAATTTTCTGAAGTTAAAAAACACATCTGAAAATTGAAATGCTACGTAGGTTTCCCTCATGATAAGGAAGACAAGAATGTAACTGGAGTGCTGAGTGGTCTCATGTAACGCTGTCTGTTTTGCTGTCTGCCAGTACACCCTACTCAACTTTGCTTTTAAAAATAAAAGAACTGAGTTTGTAGTATTAATGGTTCTTTAAATCAACAGCTGTGCAGAAAAAGGAAGTTTCTGTTAGCCTGGAATTTCACAAGAGCACTAATCCTTCTATTGCTTTATTAATAAACTTAGTGCCTAAAGGCACCAATTAGGTATTGGAGAACAGTGATAACAGTCATTGTAAATGTTCAAGACGCATCTTCCCTTAGGGACAATAATATAATATTGTTTTTTAAAAAAACAGTATTTTCTTAAAATAGCTTTGCAGCCATGGTAGTATTACTAATTTTGGCCTGGATTCTGCTCTGAAAATGTGCACTGCAAGGCCCTGTTGGGCAAAGCAAGGCAAGAACACACTTTTTGTAGAAGCCCATTAAAAATGAAAGTCCCTGTTGCAAACTGAAGGTTTTGCTCATAGAATCATACAATTATAGAATATCATAGAATAACATGATCATAGAATCATTAAGCTTGGAAAAAACCTCTGATGTTGTCCAGTCCAACCATCCACCTACCATTATTGCCCACTAAGCTGTGTCCCTTAGTGCCGCATCTACCCTTGAATGCCTCCAGGGATAGTGGCTCCACAGCCTCCCTGAGCAGCCCATGCCAGTGTCTGAGTACTCTTTTGGAGGAGTTTTCCTAATGTCCAACCTCAATCTCCCCAGTGCAATTGGAGCCATTACCTCTCATCCTATCAAGATTATGCTGAGTTGGAGGCTGACTTTCAGCAAAACAAAATGAACCAAGCAAGAAAACTGGGTAGCTTGCAGCTGACACTGAAAATCCACTCTAAGAATTGCTATTTGTATTATGTGAAATACTACTGAGGAGCTTCAAAGTCACGGAGAGCCATAATCAGCATACAAATGCAAACAGAGAAGGCAGCTCTGGATGATGGAACAACCGTTGACCACCGATCACACTGCGTTCAGGCAGCGTCAGTTGAAGTCGGACAGCAGCTTGGGTGCTGGCTGGAGCCCTGTGCTCCTCTTGGTCTGTGCTGACCTTTGCCTGTCAGTATTGGTGATGGGAAAGCAAGCTTTCCCACTTAGGTGCGTGCTTTGTTTTGCTTAGGAGCCAACAGGACAGCTGAGGATTTTCCCCACCAGGGTCCCAACCCACGGCATTTTTCACCGCTTTCCCAACTCCTGGCTGCCCGGGTGCAGCATCCACCCCATCGCTGCGGGCGGACGCGGTAGCGGGAGGAGGGTCCGCCCAGCGCCGCGGCTGCACGGGCTGCGGCAGGAAAGGAGCGGCGGCTCCTCGCAGGAGGAGAAAGAGGAGGAAGGGGGGGGGGGGGGTCCCTCGGAGCGCAGCCGGCCGCAGCGAGAGGCGCGGCGGGGCGGGGCGGGGTGGGCGCGGGAGGCGTGGAGGGGAGCGCGCTGCCCGCGGAGCGGCGCGGATCGGCGCGTGCCATGCGCGGCGAGGCGGCCGGGGCTCGCTCGCTGGCTCAGCATGCGTGGGCTGTGCCGCCGCCTCTGCCTGGTGGCCGCCGTGCTGGGGCTGTGCCGGGGCAGCAGGAACTGCCCCGACCTCATCGTGGACCGTTGCCTTTGCGCCGCCGAGCGAGCCAAGGGGCCCGGCCGCCCGGCACTGCGCATCAAAGTGGTCTGCAGCGGAGGCGACTTGGTGGAAACTTTGCAGCCCGCCGTGCTGCCCAACCGCACCGTGTCCCTGTGAGTACGGCCCGCGGGCGGCGCACCTGGCGGCGGGCGGCGGGAGGGATGCGGGGCGCGGAGGGACCCCTGGGCGCGGCCGTACCGCCACCGCAGGGCCGGCAGAAGCGGCTCCGAGCCATGCCGGGCTGTTAAAAAGTACGGTTGCCTATCTATCTTTTTTTTTTTTTTCTTTTTTTTCTTTTTTTTTTTTCCTGTTTGGAAACTCTTTTTGGCGTTACGGTCGAGCTGGGGAAGCTGGGCTTCCCGTGCTGTCATTTGCGTGCTGCTGTGTGCGGTGGGTTGGGAAACGTCAGGGCTGGCAACACTGATAGAGCTTGTCGGTACACCTTTATGCTGGTGGCAGAGTGGACTGAAAGTGTCCCAGCATTGAATGAACGATGCTGGCGAGCTGCGTGCTGTGAGATGAAGCAGCTTTCTCCTCCTCTCTTGTCTTCTCTAAATAAAGTTTAGGACTTGACATCTCCTCTCTTAGCAATGGTCTGTGTACAACCAATCCAATTCAAACCACCGACTCTTTGATACTGTTCTGAGTTGTAAGTGGGAATGACTCACAGTTCGGTGTTTTGCTTATTTATTTATTATTTTAAGTCGCTTGGAAATAGATGATGCTATTTTGTTGCCTGTTGCACAGACTTGAATAAATGCAGTGTGATGTTTGCATGCTGGTAGAACTTGTAACTGTATTGCCAAGTGTAGGTGAAAGTAATGTCCCTATAAAGGACCCAAGCAGTAACAGATCTGTGACACTCACCCTTTAGATGGTGCACATTTTCAACAACTCTTTTACGGTTGAATTTATTTCTGTTGACAATTCCTGCTGTGAACATCTCCATTGTTCACCGCGTTTTCTTTAAGTCAACACTTTTAGGAGACAACTGGTAAAGATAGTAGTTTATAACAGCTGGGGAGCCCGTGCTGTAAATGTGCAGATGTGCTGCGTATGCTTCAGTTCAGCTCCAGCTCTGACTGCTGAGTGACTTGGTGCTGATTAGCTGTGTGCTGATTGCTCATCCGGGAGGGCTTTGCTTGTTAATGTACAAGATGTAATAACTACACTCCCAGCTAAATTTAATAGACTTTTTAGAATCGCTTTATGAGACCAATGTAAGTTTTGACCTAGGTGGTAAATTCACTCCTATTTTTGTGGCTTATATAACTGGCTTTATAGTATATACTCCCAAAAGGGTATAAAATATTGACACAAACTTTTTTTCTCATTGTTTAAAGATCTGCAGAAACTTTTACACTCAGTTTATCTACAGAGGCTTTGTTTCTAAGCATTGATTTACAGTTGTATTTGGATTTTTTTTTTTTTAATAATCTTTTCCTTTGATTAAATACTAGTAGATGAATGCAGCTGACCAAAGGATCAACAGAAGTATGTATTCACTGCAATGAAAAGAAACTGAATTGGAAACAGAAGTGAGAAAAGATGGATGGAGGAGGTGGTGCGTGTGAAGTGGTAGGAGGGAGGATTTGCTCACTTGCATCTGTGCATCAGGGTACCAAAAGCAAACATGTTGCTCTCACCCTGAATAAGCACATTCCAGGTGACACTTGTTCAGACTTGTTAGGCAGGTTATTTTTTTAAACTCACTTTCAGAAAACTGTGACCTGGTAGCTGGTTAGCCCTACTTAGCTGGGACAAAACAGCTTGGTTTTTATTTGTTCGGTTTGACTCAGAGAAGTACGCAGTACATTGTGTCACCTAAATGTATGGCCTTTCTCTTACTGCCTCAGTTTTTCTCTTCCTCAAAAGCAAATTTAAAGCTGAGTCTTGAAGATAAAAAGGAAGAAGTTAGAATCTGAGGTAGAGATGCAATAATTTTCAGTAGTTGGAACATACAGATGACAAGTTGATTGAATGTGTCAAAGATTTTCCAGGAGAAGCTGTTTTTGATGAATGGAATTACACTTGTGAGATTTGGCCAGCTGCAGAAAATAATGATAAAAAGCACAAACAGCACCGCTCTTAGATTTGCTTTTGTAGCTGCATGGAAGACTTAGGCAAAAGAGAATACAGCAGTAGACACTGCCTATTTCCATTCAGTTTTATGGGCCCACAGAGAGAAAGAGAACTTTAGCATATGGAGCATAACCTTTTGGATTGCTTTAAAAATTTAGAAATATAGATGTGAAAAAAGGAATGCATGTTCAGATACAGCGACTCTTTTAAGAAACAGTGGAATGAATAGTAATTTTTTTGGCAGGTTAAATCATCTTCATATGTATCATATAGGGATGCTGCTTCTCTAGCACTGTTTTTTTTGGAAGGGAAAGTTAAAGCCAAACTTAACTGCTCTGCAACGATGTCATAGGAGTTAACTGTTGTATCTCTTCAGTCATTAAGAGATGAAGTTGTAGTTCTTTAAGTTTTCATTTACATGCTTGGTAATGTTGCTTGCCAGCAAATTTAAGAAGTTATGACTTGTTATTGTAATGATTTTTTTCACCCAGCTCACCACGAACCTCAGCCAAGCTCAGTGATTCTGGCACTTTATGGCATGTATGCACCAAAAGTAGCACTGCCACAAGTACTTCTGGAATTTTGTAGACAGTGGCTAGATAAGTCAACATAAACTAGCATGAAGTCACTGGACAAACGCACATTCTTGACCAGTTGGGACCAATTATTTCTAGTAGGGAAGTACATGTAGTTTCTTGGAAATCAGATGAATCAGATGAATACTAGAGCCGTTCAGTGCTGCTTGAGTGCTCCCAATGCTATAGCACAACACTAGAAATAAAGTCAAAATATAAGCTGATACAGGAACTATTTCTACCCCGTTATTTATATTAAATAACAAACAAACAAACAAACAAAAACAAAAAACCCACAAAGAGGCTTGTTCTGTGTTCTGTGTTTTACTGGCTTTCTTTAGTATTTTACTTCTCTGGGAATGGGATTCAAGTACTTGATCTGGATTGAAAGGAAAAAAACAGCTGTGTCTTCACAAAGTATTTTGTTGTGTATTTTGTTAAAAGGAATTCTAAACTATATTGATTTGCAAGAGGTATTTCTGTGCCTTGTATATTAGGGAGAGGGCAGAAGAAAAGAGTTTCTTTTCTTAATTTTCATGGAGAATTCTGCTGTGGCCTCACAACGTTATGGGAGCTCCCCAGATTCCTCTCAGTGGGTGTAGACCCAACAAGGAAGGATCTTATCTCCCCATGTTAATAGGTTTCTCAGTCACAACTTTATGACCGAATACGTGGGAATTCTTACCATGAACCAGTACTTTAGAAATTATTATTTTAAAATTGTGTGATTGGGTTGTTAAAGCACTAGAGAAAAAAAATGACTGCATTTTTTTTCTTCTTCTGTACTAATGAAAATGTTAGGTTTAAATTTTTGATTGAGTTGCTGAAGCTGGGGCTCTGCAGAATGACATAGTAAGACCAAGTTTGGCACTTCGTTTGCAGTGCAGAAGTCTTACAATTTGAAATTCCAAGGATTAGCAGTTAGGTTTTGTTCTGCATTATTTCACATACATAGGATGCTATATCTGTAGGTTACTTACTAGCTGTACTTTCTTCCTTTATTTTCCTATCAAATGGTGCCAAGGAGTTTAACCTTATAGTTCTTAGAAGTTCCAAGTTCATTACAGCTCTTGATATAGCTAAGCATTATATATTTTGAAGTTACAAAGGTCGTCAGTTTCTCATAGCATCATTACTTTATTTTTCCTCTTTCCCAATTCAAAAGGAAGTCTAACATATTTGGGAGGGTGTTATTGTTACAAATTTTGCCCACAGATATGCCTGGGTACGTCTGTTGTTTTAAATTTCATTGTAGACATGAAAAAAATTAGGATAGTGTATGGTCATAGCAAATCTTCTATTTGACTCTTCATGCTTATGTCTGTGTGTTTATTTTTGATTGTGAGGTTGTCTCAAACTCCTCAGATTCTCAGTTTCAGAATGGGGCGACGTGACTCCAGTGGACACCCATAGGCACAATCTGTACAGCAGGCATATTTCCATCCTCAGAGTGCTTTCCAAACATTAGCAAGCCTTCTGAAAGCAACATTCACCCTGCTTTTCTGCCCCCAAATTACTTTTATGTCACGTTCATTTATGTCATGTCTATTGCTATTTATTTTAACTTATTATATTACTGTATATTTTCCATGTCCAGTCCTGAGTTTTACACTTCTATATTACTTCAGCTTAGGATACATAAATATGATTTAGTTAATGTAAGCATCTTACTGTAAAAATATATCTAAAAAATGTTTTTTTTTTCCCTAAGAGCTTAGACTTTTAAGCTGGCCAAAGCAAACAAAGCAAGAATTGAGGGAAGAATGAACAAAAAATATTATTCATTAGTTTTATCTCCTCATCTTAAAACCTTTTTTTTTCTTTAGTGGTATAAGGTCTTGTGTATTCTTGCTGGTTTCCAAATAACTGGATTCTTAAAGAATGTTGGGTAATTCTCATTGTAAAGGTTTTCACAGACTTTTTCACCTTAGTTAACTTCCTGTGTTCACTCAAAGAGCCAGAAAAAAAAAAAAAAGTATAAAAACCAGGTTTCCTGCTCCATTATTGATGGATGTATACATATTTATACATGCTTTCTCCAAAAGCTCTCAGAAAACAAAGTCAGTTTCTTGTGAAATAAATTCCTATCATAAAGTAAATTGATGCAGAAGACATGGAAAGTCTGAGTGGAATGCTTGGGAAAGGCAAAACTAAGATAAAAGAAAAACAGTAGAGAAGAAAAGTCTTTAAATATTAGTCTAAATTTCCTTGATGGCTCAACTGGAGTGGCCGCAAAATACCATAACTGAAAATATTAATTTTTCTTCATGTTATTTCTGATGAGAGGATGTCTGGGTTTGAGTTGTCTTGTCTGTGTGTCAGTACTGTGAAGGACTCTGACCACTTCCAAATTATGACTTACTGTTAGTGAAGCCAATCCATGGGCAGTGGAAATTGTAACAAGAGAGGAGGGCAAAAAGGTTCTGCTTAGGCAAACAACTTTATAAATGATATTCAAAATTCGGTAAAGGCTGAAGTTCTTTCCCTTTTGATTAGATCATAAATATCATAAATTGAAAAAAATGCCACATATCTTTCTGGTACTTTGAGTTCTCAAGGTAACTTTCTCTGAGGAAAACTGTGAGAAGGAAAGCAGTGAGAATTTTTGGAAACAGATAAAGTTATTTGCTGATATTACTTTAGTTTGTTAATTTGGTAATTTAATGTAGAAACACAGAACTTTTTTTTTTGCTGCATGCTGGGAAATTTGCAGTATCTTACACTTAGTTTCATTCCAGAGATATAAATAAACTGCTGAGATAGACAGGACGATAGCAGTGTATGTGTATATTAAGTGTATATCTTATAGCTGTTGAGAAGTCCTAAATGAAGTTGGGGTTTTATGATATGGTATAATTTGGTTAGCTACTGACCACGTTTGCTTGGAGCAAGGAGACATTTAACACGTTACCGCCTTTCTTTTCTTTCTTTTTTTTTGTGTCCATTACCCTAATATTCATAAAATCCATTTAGTTTTAATGATTAGAAGGTATGTGCAACAGCATCTTGCTTTTGAAGTGCAGACACTTTCATCTGATGCGATGGCCTGGGAGAGAGAGATTTATGGATGTGGAATTTCCCATTATTGGAAGCTGTGTGAGTTGCTGCCCCTTGGGACCTAGGTACTGTCAGCCCTTAAAGTGGGCAGCTCTTTAAATTTGGTAATGTAGTGCTCCCTTTCCCCTTTCCCCTTTCCCCTTTCCCCTTTCCCCTTTCCCCTTTCCCCTTTCCCCAGTTTTAGTTTAAGAAGAAAAAATGAAATATTTCCTCAAGATACATTTTTTTGTTCCTTGTGCCCTTCTCAAAACCCTATAGCAGCTTGAGGAGAGGTGATGTGATGAGGGGGGAATAGCACGGTGAAGGGGAAATAACTATCCAGTAATAGTTCTAACAGTCAGAAGGGAAGGGGCTGAAAAGTCTTACTAACATGAAGCACACAAAGTTTAGTATTCCTATATGTTATCTTTTTTTCTGCGTCATTCAGAGGTTCAAAATGACACACGTAACTGATGCTGTACTGTAATGGTCTTGCTAACACCTGTGACTCTAGAAGCCCATTTGTTCCTCTGCTATCCATACAAACCCAGAAGTACTGCCAGTACTGGGCAGAAGTAGCCAAGGAACACTGCTCGCTTGTGCAAAGTTGCCCTACTTGGGGCCCTCTGTCAGAATGTATTTTGCAGCTGTTGTATTCAGCCACGCTCCACATAATCCACCCCTAGGTTCCTCACTTCTGTCTTTACTCCTGCTTTTGCAGTACAGAATTGGCATAAATCTGTAAGTTCAAGAGCAGTCTGTCTTTACTGAGGCAGAGATTGGATTCTAACGTCCTGTAGGAAACTTGTGTGTATATGCATATGTGTTTATATATATACATATACACACACATACACACAGAAAAAAAAGAAGCTTACACACTTCCTTCATGGACATGAGAGTCAGAATTTTGTGCCAGCTTGAATTTCACTGTTTTATTACTATCTAACAAAAATCTATAATTGTGCTTTTAATTTTTTTTTATTTTTTGAATTTTAAGAAAATAGATTTCTAAGCTTCCTCCTTTTCTTTCTTCCACATAGGTTATAAAAAAACATTACAGCTTCAAAAGTGTGCAGGAGAATGAAAAGGTTGGGTGCGTGCTGCATTAATTGGCTCTGATTAACTCTGGTCAGTTGCAAGTTTGCTGTCTGGTTCTGGATTTCCCAAGTCTAAATCAGCTAAAAACACTGTGTTGTTTATAATACTAATATTTTTTCCATTTACTTTGGAAATTACGTAATACAGAGAAAGTTCAGGCTCAGTTCTTATTTTTGTGGCAGCATGCCATTCTTCACCCTTCTCTTAAAATCATTTCCAACTGTGTTTTCATGCCTGGGACTGATTTGGGAGTACTCTGAAGGTACATTTAGTCATATGAAAACTGCTTTTGCATTTTCTGTTATAGTCTTACAGCCTTGTTGACAGTTTCTTTTCTGTTCTTAGTCAGATATAATCTTATCCGAACAGCAGTATGTCAAATGTATAAACTGTTCTACCAATGAAGTAAACACCCAGTGGTTTATGGGTATTACACTCATAGACCTATTAATCTTCACAAAAACCTGAGAGTTATTTCCTGATCATATGGAATTGAGATTTGCTGATAGCTATGCATAAGTGAGCAAATTCTTTTAAGCTTGTGTTTTAAGCCTTTCTTTGGTAAGTGGCTGTTTTTTGAAATGGCTGGTAATTAAATATCATAAAGGTAGAAAGGCACTGGCATGCAAGTTCAGTGTATATACTGGAGTATTTGTATAACACACAGTGAAGTTTTAAAGGATTTTCTTTGTTAGTAAGGTATCATAGTTTTTGAGTAACTTGATTAGTTAAGGCCTCCAAATTAGTAACAATTACTATTTTCCTAGTTTATTGCAGTACTGTGATTTCTTCCTTCTAATAACAATCAAGATGGTGTCTTTTCATAAAACTCATTTTTATGTTATGATGTAGATTACCCCAGAAAGTGTGTTAGTGCACATTTTATAGATAAACCTTACCTTTCAAATCTATACTTTTATGTAACTTGAGAAAAGAACAAGCAAAATCACAGATGGAAAATAAAGTTAGTGGTAACAAAATCAAGCCTGAAAAATTTGAAGAAAAATATAGATTTAAGGAAAAAAAAATCAAACAATTCACATTTCAATATAGTGTAGGCAACAGTTGCTTGGATATCTACACTTCATCATACATGGTATGAACTTCTGTGAGAGCAGAAGGAAGGGAGAAAAGCATAACCTGCGTGTTTAGAGTTTTATCAATAGAGTTTTATATAAACTTCAAAGGAAGTATACTGAAATGATAGCAAAGGTCCATCAAAGGGAGTCTGCTGACAACCTGGTGCAACAAGAAACTTATTGGCACTGAAGAAAATACTCATTGCCAGTACTGAGCAATCAAACTAACCGGTACTTCCAAGTAATGTGTATTTGCATGCTACTGTGTGCCCTTGTTACTTCTCTTTGTCTTCCATGGGACATTGCGTACACGTGGAGCCATCTCCCATTAGTCTCAGAACCTCGTAATTGTGCACTTTGCTTCTATTATTACTCTTTCATTGGTATTTACTGCAATTTTTTCTCTTACCTGCACCTTTTTATTCAGTGCTGATGTGTAATATACACTACCCTTTGCTATAAATGCATGGAAAAAATTAAAAGCGAAAACGAACTACACCTGTCTCCCTCATCAGCTCTCTTCTTGGTTCTCTTTGTGCTCCATTCTCACTGTCCCATGTGCACTCATTTCTTCATTAGCTTTTGCACTTTCACTGGTGTGTGCTTGTGTGCTGCTGTTTCCAGCTCACACTCTTCACCTCTTCTCTGGTCTTTCATAACTTTCCAGACCTTTCTAAAACCCTCCATTACATCTTCCCTCATTACCTTTGGTCCTTGAGTCACTTTATCCATTTCTTCTGAACTTACTGATTGGAACTGAAATGAGTGAGGATATGGATCCTCAGGGAGATCTGACTTAAGCCCTGGAGTTCAGCAGTGCCTGGAATTGGGGCCAGGCAGATGGAGTTGATCCTATTACACAACTTTCAAAGAAGAAAAATGTAAGGAGGCAGAACAAAACAGAGTTTATCATTAGAACTGCAGCCAGCAGCATAGAGAAGCCTGAATGTGGTTGTGTCAAGCAGTGTTTTTATATTGAACTGCAGCCCATGTTGCTGATAGTTGGAGGAAAATGTCTTGATGGTCAGATTTGCTTCACATCCCTAGAATTGCATATTGCTTAGAAGGGAAGAGGAGAAGTCTAATTCCTAGTTTTCTCTACCCTTTGTGACAGCGTTCAAACAATATTGCAACCATCCTTCCAAAACTGTGAAATGTGTATAACACAAGTAATTACAGTGATATAAGATGAAATCTTGACATGTGCTGTTATTCTTATTGCAGTTCTTGAGCCAGAAAACTAAACTTTTCAATATGTAGGCAAATCTAAACTTATGGGATTGCATTCCTTTCTCCTGTGATATAGCTAGCATTATTCACATGTGAAGTTTATCATATAGCTCCATCTTAAATCAGAACATGTTAATGAACTGTTCTCGGCAATGGCTGTAGCAGTTGACAAATCCATACTCATTTTGCAAAAGCCATGATTTCCCATCCACACTAAGGATGGGATGCAGGAAAGGTGCACAGTCAAAATACATGAGCTTTCATTGCTCAGAAATGCATGGTCACTCCTGCAAACTTCACTCCTTGTACAGGTCTGTGACTGACACTGCTCTATTAAATAAGTCTTTAAAAAAAGCCACCATGTTTTCATGGCAACAAAACAATACATGACATTCCGTCTGTAATAAATGTCATCATTCAAGACTTATTTTTTGTTAGACACTCATTTTGCAGATTGGATGTACCAACTTGTCATCATAATATTTATTTATTGCAGGAGGCCCTGATTAGGTATCTAATTTGTAGCAAGGTAGATATGTGTAAGCAGGGAAGGAAAGGATTTTGTCATATTATGCTTCAGATACCTCTTCAAAGTACAGTACTGTGATCGTTTAACAAAATTTGGGTTACGTGGTGCTCAGAACATGGAGTCAATCTGTGGGAGTTACAACACCAAGTATTCATGTAGCTGTTAAACTACTGGTGCATGTAAGAAGAATTTCTGCATTTTTTTCTCTGCATCTGGTAACAATAAGCTCTCAGAAAGTTAATCAGCCTATAAGAAAAACATTTTTTACAAGGGTGATGAGGCACTAGAGCAGGTTGCCCAGGATGGTGGTGGATGCCCCCTCCTTGGAGGCACCCAAGGTCAGTTTGATGGGAATCTGAGTACCTGATGGAGCTATAGGTGTCCCTGTTCCTTGTAGGGGATGTGGGTTAGGTGGTCTTTCAGGGTCCTTTCCAACTCAAATGATTCTACAATTCTACTTTTTTTTCTGTAATGGTGAGAAATTTTGAGTGAGAAAATAAGTCCACTCACTGCTATTGGGAAACTATCTGTAAGGGTAATTTTAATGTTATTTATTTATTTTTCTCTTGGTCGATATTTTCTTTATTTTCCTTTCATTTCTTCCGTAACAGATGCTTATAGGATCACATTAAATTTTCAGAATTTTAGGACCTTTTTTTGTATACCTGAGGAAGAGTGGAGATATAAATATCAGAAAACAAAGCTATGTCAGTCATAGATACCTGGTGTTTGTTTTATTTATTAGTACAATTTAATGTGTACTAAATGAATGCCAGTTGCTGTCTGTGTAAAATAAAGACTTATCTGGCATATAGCTTCCTCATGAAGCTGTAGCAGATACCGTAGAGGCAATGCCTTTAGCTTAAAAAGAGAAAAGAAACAATGAGATCTGCTAAAAAGGGATGGTAATTTTTCACATGCTTCTCTTTGTCTTTATTTCCTCAATGAAAGGATGAATATTGAAATTCCTCACATTTGAAACGTGGAAAAAGCCCACAGAGAAATGTCATTTATTGCTGAAAATTCATAATCCTCTCAACTTTTTGCAAAATTACTTGTTATATATAACAGTGTATAGTCAACAATATAAATTCACAAACCAAAGAATAACTGTAAGTGCTAAATTAATGTAATAAATTCTAATTCTCTAAATACCGAGCAAATGAATTTATTGCTTTAGAATACTTCATGCTTATCGATTGTCATTATAAACCTGTCTCTAATTAACTGTTCTTCCTGAAACAATTCTTAATTAATTTGTGCCTATATTTAATAACTAGTCCATTAATAAATTTTCCCATAAAGTGGTCTTCAAAAACAATTCGATATAGTCAGCAATTTACTCTCTAACTACATCATCTTTTTTATTTTTTTTAAATAGATAAGACAGCAGTTCTTGGTAATTGAACTAAGTGATTTCAAAAGAAACTGCCCTCCATATTTTTTCATGTATTGTTAATAAGAGTAAGGAAATCGACTGCTTCAGTGACCCTAAATGCTGTTAAAGTTGTGGTTTTTTATTTCTTTTTTTTTTCTGTATGCACCTTTGAACAACTGGGGACACTACTTCAATATCTTTATTAAGGTTATTTGGTTATAAAGATATTTGGTAATGAAGAGGGATTAGATGCCAAACCCAAGTTTGGAATAGATTAGAGCAAATAATTTTTTAATGCTGGCTTTCCAGATCACTACTTTAGCTGAGGCAGAGTGATTGTTTTAAACAAATAAAATCCCTTAAGTAATCATTTATTAAATAGCTCTGAAGTCAAGGGTTGGGGCTTTTTTTGTTGTTGCTGTTTTTTTTTTTTTTCGTCTCTCCCTTTTTTGAAAGTAGCTGTCAAAATGGTGGTACTGAGCTATTTGTTGAGTTGGTGTTTCCATATCACTAGTTAGTCTGTAAGCTTTTTCAGATTGTTGGTGTTTTTCAAATTGTAACAGCTAATAAAGGTTCTGTACACTGAAGAACTGCAGTTGGCTTTTCCATGGTTTTATTTATCTATTTATTTATTTATTTTCACTTGCTGCTCTGCTGTTTTGCTCAAATTTTCAGTTTTTAAATCTATAAAAACATAATACCTGGACACTAAAAATATTTACATTTCTGCAGCTTTTCATTTGCTGCAGTCTGGATGTTTGATAAAAACATGTGAGTAGCTGTCTGGACCATACCACGGCCATGTAGCCTGGTATCCTATCCTGTTGTGTTTAGAAGCCTGGTGCGTAGAGTAGTGTAGCACTGCAACTTTTCCCATAAGGACCTTCCAGTTTCCAGCCCATCTCAGAGATGTAGTTCAAGTGTGTTTAATTTCCCAAAATGGATTGTTCTGAACCCTTCCCAGATCTGCTTTTGTACCATCTCATAGCAAGAAGTGCTGCAGCTTAACTGCGTGCTGGTAATGAATGACTTCCTTCTGTTTATGTCTGAGTTTGAAGAGTTCAAAACTCTTTCTTTGGAATTTGTTTCTGCTGGAGTTGACATGGTTATCAAACTCAGGAAAATGGGCCATGTTCAGTCTTTAAGTGGAGAGCCCATCTCTGTGCTTTTCTGGTTGTCCTTTTACTTATCGTTAATCACTGTCAGTAAGCTGAAAGGGAAGGAGGTGATGAAGTTTCAAGAAATAAAATTAATTCATACTATTAATAGTATTCTTTCTTTTATGTAATTAACATTGTGGTTAACTTTGTGAAAAGAGTGGTGATAAAACTTTTTCTTTTATAAGAAAGTCATTACATTTAACTCAACCCATGGGGAAATGCATTGGTATTGTAGAGGAAAAAAAAAAAAGAGGACACCCTATAAGCTCTATTCCAGCTCTTAACATTTTGGATTAATGAAAAATGAACAAACGCTTAAAGCCAGATTTCTCATTGGTTGGCCTAGTTTTTCTTGGCAGATTGATAGATTTTTCTTCTTCCCTCTGTATTCCTTAAAAATAAGTGAATCTTCACTTTTTCTTGTACACTGAGGCATTTTGTGCCTTGCTTAGTTATTGGTTCTGTGGAAAGGAAAGAGAGAAGAAGGTATGATTGAGAGAAAAACTATTAAAGCACAGTAGCACCATGCCTGTGAAAATAGGATTTGGAGTAAGTACATGATTTTAAAAGGTACAGAGCACTGCTGGTTTGGTCTTGGTTTTTTTTTTTTTTTCATCTCAACTAAAATCTTTTTATTGGTATTGATGGTAGCAATTTACTTGTGCAGAAAGACCTCAGCATATTGTTTCTGCTTGTTGCTGCTTCACTCATGTTAAGATTTAGTTTTCTTCTGTGGGTCATTTAGATCACAGCTTTATGATTAATAATATGCTAATAGTGACTCAGTAGATTTTGTTACTGACTGTTATTGACTGGTGACAGTGTATTAATCTGACTGGAAATAAATGGTTAAAAGGAACTGGAAGTGGAAAGGTTCCTGTTCAGTGGCCGAACTTTTGGAACCAGAGTGGAAACAAAGGTAAAAATATTGACAACATTATTTTAAATTGGTTTATTCTTCTTAGCAGATCTACAAAAGTGGCCTTTTTGGATGCCAACTTACTTGAGATAGCCTTTCTGTGTTGTCCCTGTGCACGGGGACTCGACAGTCCTTGCAGGTTCCTTCCAACTTGGGGTATTTGTGATTTCTATTATGAATTCTTTTGTGTAGGTTGGCTATGAAGCCTGTTTTTCATCCATGTCTCTGTCACAGAGCAAGCTGCTACTCTCCCTCCTTTTAGCTATTACTTTGTTCTGCATCGTTTTGCTGATTTCCTGCCATACTGATGACTTCTTCATTTATAGTTGTGTTGTTTTTTAACTGGTAAATTATGGGAATCATTTCCCAGGAACTGGTCAGCATGAAAGTCCTCTTCCTGGGCCTTTCTAGGAAACCATTTGCCTCTTTGAGGTTGCCTAGACTCTGCCAAATTGACCATGAAAGGGGAAATACTTAGACATAGAGATGCAACATGCATAAACACCACGTACTGGATTGGCACTTTTTGCAAAAGAGGACTTAGATCACTTCTTCACTGTATTGATCTGTGTGAATAGTTTGAAGATTTACAGACCTCATGGAGGAGATACTACTCAGTCATCAGAGATGGATATGCTCTGCTGAGCAATTTTTCCCTGTCTGGACAAGTGTGTCCATTGCTCACAGTCAAAGGCTGTGCAGAAGCTGCAGAGGATGCTGTGGGACTTTCTGCTACTGAATGGTTCCTCAGCTCTGACTGATGATGCAGTTATGGGGAAGGCATTGCTTGCTTTATTCTACAGATTGCTTTTTTTTTTCTTTTTTTGACTGTTTGGGCACTGTAAGGTAATAGAGATTATTCTGCAGAGAAAAAAAAAAAACACAAAAAACTACCGATCACTAACCAAATAATTTTTTAATGTTTGTTTGTACTTAAAAGAATGAGGCTGCAAGGAGGGGTTGGGAATGTGAATTGATGTCTGGAATGTGTGAATAACTCCACTAGCTATCTATTTTTTATTGTCCTTCATTTTTTCTGGGATTGAGAAGAAGATTCTGATAATGTCAGTATTTATGAATGGTAGATGAAAAGGGGCACGTAGCACCTCCTAACTTATGTACTGGTTGATTCTGAACTTAGATAGTTCTCTGACAGCTCAGCAGTAGTCAACATAAGTAACAAGAGAAAACATCTTGTTCCCCCTGTAAGAGCAGAATTATGCATCTGCATCTCAGATGCTGTGTACTTCCATGTCAAACAGCATACAGCAGGACAAGATGAGGTACAGAAATGGGCCATAAATGTGCAGAGGTATGGAATGATGAATAACTGAGAGAGTTTATCCTAAAAACCCGGATGGTATATTAAAAGTTAATAGAGAAGATTACTCAGATTTTTTAAAAATTGTTTTCTTTCTTTTTTTTTTTTTAAGGTTTTACATATTATAGGACTGAGGCAGCAACAAATAATTGGATTGGAGTTTCTAAGAATTAAAACTAGTTCTTCATGCCTTGCATATGTTACCTGCAGGGCTTTTTTCTTTAGTTCTTACATTTATGAATCTTCTCTTGACTGCTATCAAAGATAGAACAGTGATCTAAACAGACTTCTGTCTGACCTGCTCCTGATGGCTTGATGCTGTTCAGTGCATTTATTCACGATCCAGATGGAAAATGTAAAATCCTCAGAAGGCAGTCTGGAGGAATGATTGTAGCCTGGGGCAGTTCTGTGGAGTAACCAGGATCACTTGGCAAGCAGGACTCAATAGATCAACATTCATTTTTACATGGCCAAGAACACTGTCAGATATCCAGAACAAAGAAAGTAGTTTGCACTTGCACATTCCAGAAAGCTGTTCCAAAATTGTGTCACTGAAAAGCAGTTAATTATAATGGTGCATAATCAGTTAAACAGCTGTTCCTGGTGTGATATTATTACATGAGCACTGATAGTACTGCCTTGGATCCAAAAGCAGGGAATGAAAACCAGAGTTAAGGAGTCAGTATTACCTTTGTTTGCCACTGCTGGAAAAAAGCAAACAAACATACAAACAAAAGAGTACTATGTATTGTTAAAATATATTTTGAGCTTTCAAGCATAATTTAAAGAATAGAAAACATGTGTTGTATGCTTAAATCTCTTCTCATAAATTTCTTGTTTCGGATTAAGAAGTTTTCTGATCATGTGCCCTAGATGTTTACAAAGAAGAAAAACGTTTGATCTCAAAATAATTTTATTTGGAAAATAAATGAGAGAGTCACTGAGAGCTCAAATCAAATGTGTTCAGTGTAGGAATGCAAGATAAAATGTAGGTAAGAATGAGTAACCTTTGGAAGACATGGGAGGAAGTATCCATCATGACTCCTTTCTTAATTTAGCACTGGATATGGTAAAAACTCAACAAGAAACCGAGCTTTTGATACAGTTTTTACTGGTAGAGGTTCTTTGAATTAATTGACATGTGTACAATGGTCTCTTCTGAGAGTTAAATGTTATTTTAGTCTTTTATGGGTAGGGCACAGAATTACCAAAAGAATCCATACTTTTTTAAAGGGGAGAAACTGCTGATATATTTGTATACTAGTAGATGTGTGGCTCTTACGTTTTGTTTAATACAGAAGTAGAATTGCTGTAGTATCAAAATAATTGTTTGTTGACTGTACAGTAGTACACTGTGTATTTGGAAATAGTCAGCACTGGAAAGTTTCCAGGTGTCATCTGGCGTGCCACTGGCAAACGTGTTCACCAGGTGTACTTCATCTGCGAGTACTTCTGCTTTGAATTTTTCATAATGCTATTACTCTAGTTTAACTCTTGAGATGTCAAATCCACTGATTGTAATGACGTCTATTTGTTATTGTTACCCAATTATTTGAATTCCCAGTCAAATTTTACCCTCATTGTTTACCTTCAAAATATTGACAGCAAGGAGGAAGCCAAATAAGTTTACTAGCATAAAAAGCTGCAGTTTAAAAATAATCAGTGTGTTTGTATGCTTCTGCAATTAACTGTGTATCTGTTTTCCCTGTCTGTTGCTGCCATGAAGATTTTTACTGGGGGGTGGGTATGGGTAAAAAAAGATGCTACTAAAAACCACTATAGCTTTAAGTTACTTCATAGCAGCTTTATTGCAGAGATGAAAGTCACAAAGAACTCAGTGATTTGAATATTACTATCCTTTGATCTTTAAGTTTCTCATTAAGTTTAATGTTTCAGTAGCAACTGTATTTAAAGTGCTCCCCTGTACCCTACATTTTATGTTTTGTTTTGTTTTGTTTTGTTTTTTAAAACGATTTCTGTAGTTTGGCAATGTTTCTTTCTTGTTCTAGGAAGTGTGATTTTTCAGCCACACTGAAATGATTTCCTCCTGGTCCTTTCTAAAAATTTTTAGACTTCATACAGCAATTAAGCAATTAAAGTAGTGTCCTATATAGTATGCTATAATTTACAAAGGTAGGCTAAAAACGTTTCATGTGTGTTCTTTACACATTGCATTCAATCAAATCTACAGTTAGTTGGAAAACAGAGGAGTCTTATCTGTGAAAATCATGTGATTTATTTACTGGCTGAAATGACAACTGTTTGGAAGAGCGTATTAATCACCCTGAAGACTCACTGGTAAAGCTTTATGTAATCTAGGATTATTTTTTGTATTATTCATGGATAGTACCTTGTGCAACGGGTATAACATATATGTTACATTATAATGTAACTGTAACCTAAAGGGGCAATCTGAGGTATTATTAGAGGAAAAGGAGGAATCTTCAAGGTGGCAATTTGTTAATCACAAATGCTTTCTGGACAATTGCTTCATTTTGTAAAGTAATTGGGAGGGGGATTTGTAATGCAGCTTTCAGCTTTCTGCTGTGTAGAGCATCCCCATAACTCATTTGGAATTGAATGATAGTACAATGCATAGCATTTGGGAGCGGTGTTTATGATTTAAAAACAAAACAAAAAAAACACCACCAACAAAAGAAACTTAAAACTTAACTTAAATCACTGGAAACCAGCAAGCTTTTTTCTCTTCTGTAACTTCTGTGACTGTCCTTTCCCAGGCAGTGTGCAAACTATTATAGAAATATTCAAGACTAAACTCCTTTGCCAGAATTCAGTAGCAGGATCTTGAAACGTTTTTATGGCATTCATGCTGCAGGCATTAAAGGAAGCTGCTTGCTCCCTGCATGTGTTCAGGACTCTTCACTTCATCCAGATTGTCTCCAGAGTATTAGGCTGGGATTGGATCTACTGTGATGATTGTTGTCCATTTCTGTAGTATTTTCACAGAAAAAGCCCTTCTCAGCCACACCCCTTTAATGGTACTGCTAATGAAGTCTGGATGCGACAATTCCATGGTACCATAAGTATGATCAAAAATTGCTAGTCTTATTTAATATGATACATATTTATACAGGATTTTGATGGAGCGTATAGTCAAAAATCACTGTCAATAAAACCTTATGGCAACCAAACGGAGAAAATACAAACCTACAATAGCAGATGGTACTTGAGTAACAAAAATTTCTATTTTGAGAATTTCTAATAAGATATAAAGGTATTGAATGACTTAAAACATGGGTTTTTGTCTGAATTCAATTCTTCCCATGACACATCAATCGTACCATGTTTTATTTAGATGTTTAAATTATAGGCCTGGTGAGAGTGATAACTTTACGTTATCACAGGACTTACAGTGAGAACAAGAGTACAGAACAAGTTCTCTGTCCTTTCAAGGTGAATAAAATCTTATTTTATTTTTATGAATATAGAAGGGGGAAACATCATATTATTCTGACACATATATGTCAATACAGACTTTTGTGAAAGATGATAGCCTAGTACTTGCTTTAATCATACAAGTGAGAGATGAATTCCTATTTTCTGTAGTGAGAAATTAGTTGTATGTAATTGGTTGAGTATTCAAAGTCAAGATCAATTTTTTTTGTTCTGAATAATCCTCACTGTTTTGCTATTTCTAAAGGTACTCAAAATACAAGTTCTAAGTTACCCATAAGAAACATTTTGCCAAGTCTGTGACAAAAAATGCAATACTGCAGCAGTTGTTTTCTGATTAGAGTACCCTGGTTGACGTAATCTCTCATCTGGTCTAGAGCTAAATCTATGCCAGTTTTATCTGTAATATCTGTTGTTCTGGGTGTGCAGTAGAAAACAAGTTAAAATCAGGTTGGATTTATGGTAAAATGACATTTAGAGTCAAAGTCCATTTTGCACTCTGATAGCTCAGTCAGTCACCTTCATACTAACACTACTGTGTCCAGATGTGGAGTTCTTAGTACAGTAGAGATGTTGGAGCATGTCCAGAGGGGGGGCATAAAAATGATTCAAGGGATGGAGCACCTTCCCTGAAAGGACAGGCTAAGAGAGCTGGGGCTTTTCAGCCTGGAGAAGGCTCCAGGGAGACATGAGAGTAGTATCCAAAAAGTGACTATCAGAAAGAAGGGGATGGATGCTTTAGTGGGATCTGTTGTTGGCAGGCCAAGAAGAAATGGTTTCTGATGAACAGAGGATGGATTTAGATTGGATATAAAGATGAAGTTTTTTACAAAAGGGTGGAGAGGCACTGGCATGGGCTGCTCAGAGAGGTGACAGGTACTCCACCCCTGGAGACATTCAAGGTCAAGCTGGATGGGGCTCAGAGCACCTGATGGAGTTGTAGGTGTCCCTATTCATAGTGGGGGAGTTGGACCAGAGGGTCTTTAAGGGTCTCTTCCCACTCAAACCATTCTAAGGTTATATGGTGAAATTTTCAGAAGTGAAAGTCAGTGTTTAGGAGCATTAAAAAAGGCAACTCCAAATACCCTACTTAGACAGGCCATTCGTCCTCTAGGCAAATATTCTCGAAATCCTGTCATTTTGAAAAGTATGAATTTAGGTTCCAATATTATTATTTTTGAGAAGATATAGGAGGGAGAAAGAGAAAAATGAGAGGGAGAAGTGTTGATGTAGAGCTTGTAGGAAAGTCATAAACTGCTAAATGTCATACAGATTCAGATTAATATTGTCAATGTAGTGAAATACTATCCTTCAAGTAGGTTATGGATACTTCTCTAGCTGCAGAGGGAAGGCTCAATTATTCATCTGCACTTCCTTTCAGTCCTATTGTGTTTTCACATCTATCTACCATGTTATTATTTTCTTTCTTTTCATTACAGTCTTGCAAAGAAGAGACATTAGACTAGATTTCTTGAAAGTATTGTAAGGGATATGGCCAGATAACTTATTCTCTTTATGCCTAAGAAGTCACAGATGGCAGTAGCTTATTCTGTAATGGCAAAAATGGGAGATGAAGTACTTTAAGGAGGTCTATTGTCACAGTTTTTTAGCGTTTCCAAGAAGTTCCTGCCAAGCATGGAAGCTCAGTAATATTTAAGTAGATTAATTGAATATCTGCTGTGCTTACTTCTGCCTGGATTTTAATCTGATATCCTCAGGAAAAGGGAGAGGTGAGGGTGGCGGTGAACAAAAGGAAATACTTGACCTCTCCACTGTGTAAAATATAAAAGCTGCTGTGATGAAGCTTAAGGGCAAGAAGGTACAGCACTTTAATCTGTTTAGAAATTTGCTGAGAGAAAATACTGTCTGTCCACTTGGGATTACCCAGCAAGGATGGCTGTGAGCAGGAATGAAGCGTTTGTGCAGTGCTGGCCTCACTGCAGTGCTTGAAGTAGCTGGTGCTCAGGACTGGATACCCCTCCTATGGAGGTTTCAACTGTCGCTTCATGATAGTAAGTGCTGCTGTAGAATTCTGTCACCCATATTTTGTGTGTAAGGCAGAGTGTGTTTGTATTTAATTTCAGACTAGCTCTAGTCTAATCTCACAGAATGAATGCTCCTTACCTTTCCTTATGAAAGGCATTAGGTGCATTCCTGGAACAGAGCCTGAACTTGATTTCACCTGCAAGAAATCCCATCTGTGTGCTCTGAGGCTGTTCTGTGCTGCAGACCAACGCACAGAAGTGGGGATAAGAAGGAGGAGGTTGCCTTCAAACACTGCTTGTGTCCTGAACTAAAACACCAGTGTAGGCAACCAGAGATGGCAAGAAAAGTCTCCTCAAAGACCAGAAGTTGTGCAGATTCCGAAAACCCAATTCACAAAAGCAAACAAAACATATACCTCCAAATCCTCACAAACTGCGTGGAAACAATGATCAGGAAAAGCTCAGGATTAAAACCACTTTATTTGTGCTCAAATGGAGAAAGATTCACAACTTCACAACTTTAGCCAACTAGCAGACCTCTTCACAAACTTGAAAACTGTTTGGTGAAATTTTATATATTCAGAAACTCAGAGATTCCATTTTATTTCTGCACACCAGATTCTTCAGGGTTCTTGATTAGCTGTGTAGTGTTTACACTGTGACATGACTGAGCTCATGAAAGGGAAGTAAACACATGTCTTGGAAGTGCCTGGAATGAGCTGATTGTGGTGTTTTCTAAGATCAGTTGTGAAATATTCACTGAAAGTTTAACTAAGTATAATAGGAAATAGTGGCACTGATTGGTAATCAGAAGGGCTTAAAAATCACATAATTTGGTTTTGTTTGCCTGTATTATAGGCACTGTGTTTTGAAATGATCAGGTTATATGAAAGTCACAGAATCATCCTAGAAAAGCTCAGGTTGGGAGTGACCTTAAAGATCATCCTGTTCAAAACCCCTGTTGTGGACTGGTTGCCACCAGATCAGTCTCTCAGGGCCCCATCCAACCTGGACATGAGCACCTCCAGAGATGGGGCATCCACAACTTCTTTGGGCAACATGGAACTAGCTGTATCTTCAAAATGCTTCACATACCTTAATACTATTATTTCCTATTACTTCAGTTGATGAACAATAATTAAATTAAAAGTCTGAGCACAAAGGGCACAGTCAGAAACAGTGAGACAAAAGAATGGTTAAGTACAGCTGTTACTTAAGCCTACTGAGGTGCTTCTGAATTTAACACTTAGTGGATTCATAGGACAGATTGATTTATATTAGCTTGATCTACCACAGTGAGTTTTAATTGTAACATCATGTTATATCAGATACAAGATACATGAAGTTTTTGAACTGACACATGTAGGTTAAACATCCTCCTGTTGAAAAAATGATTGTAACCAGTGTTATGTCATCAGAGTTTTCAAGTCCTGTGCTATTGCAGGTCAGAATTCAGAGTTTTGGGATTGTCCTGGCTTGTATTTGAACCTTTGGCAGGATACCAGATTTGACTTTCAAAAGTCACTGTTGCTTCTCAAGTGTTGCCTGTAGAGCACTGTTGAAAAAAGCCCTTTACTTTCAAGGCCACGTGTTCCAAACGGATGATCTTTTAAATAAACACACTCATTTTTTACTTAATACATTATGACTTTTGTGTGAAGTTTCCTTAGCGGGGAAGGGTAGCTGGCATATTTTTCTGTTTCTGAAGGAACCTGTGAAATTCAGATTACATATTAGGAATAATTTCTTCTCAGA
The DNA here is from genome assembly GCA_035772895.1 of Perdix hodgsoniae. Classification (NCBI taxonomy): domain Eukaryota; kingdom Metazoa; phylum Chordata; class Aves; order Galliformes; family Phasianidae; genus Perdix; species Perdix hodgsoniae. The sequence continues at coordinate 13,486,009 of JAPSGF010000013.1, forward strand.
AAGAGTGATGATGAATTGGAACAGGCTGCCCAGGAGGCTTGTGGAATCATTGTCTCTGGAGGTGTTCAAGAAACGTGTAGATGTTGCATTTAGTGGCATGGTGGTGATGGGTTGGTGGTTGGACTAGGTGGTCTTAGTGGTTTTCCTAGCCTTAAAGATTCTGTGAAGATGGTAGGAAATTACTTCCCACCTCCTTATTCTTTTTTACCAAAGTGCTTTCAGATTAAAGTTCCTGTGTGCTACCACATGGTCTTGAGCTGCAGCTGGAACCAATCAGTGCAAGTCTAGCCTATTTTCTGCAGCAGTCAGCCTAAATGTAAAACTGTCAATTACAGATAACTGTGTTGTTATCACTGTGTTGATGTTATTATAAACTGGGGCTTTCCAGTTATATTAGGAATCAAATTGAGTTTGATATGGAAAGTGTCTGTTGTATTCTGATGGTTGTTTGTATCTCAGGTCTTCCAAACGTCTGTATAAAAACTGCCCATCATCTTAGGCCCTGCTGCTGATAATCCAGATGTCATGCCAGAACTGTACAACTTGATTCACAATTTTCTTTCCTTTTGCTTTTCTCTCATCCCAGAGGCTTTTCTCAAGACCCAGCCTAAAATTATGGCAACACAGTGCCTGCTGTGGCCTGAAGGTTTCACCTCTTGTTTGAAGTTTTTCTTCTCACAGGTTGTGCAGCAAGAGAAAGAAGTGACCTTTCCACAGGGTTTCCACAGTGACTCAAACTTGTGCATTTTTGGAGAAAGTTCATGTGCTTGCCAGCCAGTCATTCTTGTGTTATACTCAGTTACTGGGGAGAAGTCATCATTTATTGGTAATCTGTCATGAAAATCTATGGGATTTCTCAAATAAGCTGAGAAGTAGGAGGAGATTGCTTTATTTAATCACCATGGTACAAGTTGTTCAGTAGACTTTGAAGATAATACAGGAGAATTAAGCCATCAAATACACATTAATTGTAGTAATAATATTTTGAAAATCTGGAGACCAGAAAAAAAATTTCCCCCAAAAGAATCCAACAATTCCAATGTATTAACCTTCAAAGAAGTATTTCAAGCAGAAGCATAAAGATATAAGAAACACATTGGATGGTGGTAAATCAAAATCAACTTAAATTTTATTCTGATACAATTATAAGAACGTGGATGTTGACTGCCTATGTTAGGAGGGAAAAGGATGAAGTGAAGAATACGTTCTAAAATACTTTAGTGATAGGACTGCTTCTTAACACAAATGAGTCATTATGTATCATATATTATTTTTGATAATTTTATTAGGTGTTTATACACTGATAAAGTAAAAAAGAGGTGTTTTTTTTTTATTTCTTGAGGTATAAGAGGATAGTGTCAAAAAGCAGTATTTTACTGGATAAAGAAATTTTATCCTTGATAGACAAGGATTGCAAGATTTGTTCTATGCTTGTTTTTTTTTGGCTCTGGTCACATTTTGTACTTTGTTTTTTGTACTAAAAAAAACAATCACTATTAACCCGTTAGGCACTCCCAGATATAAAAACAAATAATAATTTTAAATAGGCATGTATAAACTACTTTTATATGCAAATTTGGGAATATAATAATATTTCTGTTTACAAAAAAAATACCAGGACTCCATTAAAATGGTTCTACTTAATCAATGAACTAGGAAATATAACGCTTCAATTTTTCCTTTTACATGCTGCACTGCTGTTTTGGAGTTCTGACAAAGAAAGGAGAAACAAAACAAAACACTTGATGAATTTTTACACTCTGACTGTATAAAGTCTACTTATAGCACTTCAAATCTCCTTTATTTTTTCTAAACACGAATGAATCTGAAAAAACTCACTGCTCCGAACTTCAGAGAATGATTAGCAAAATAATCTCCAGTAAGCAAAGAGTAATTAACATGGATGCAACAGAATAAAGAGTGAACAAGTTAATTGAAAGGATATAATGAGCACTAAGCTTAAGAACACTAAGACAGATTTTAATGAAACTGGAGAGGAGGTGAAGGAAGTAAAATTGAAGTATGACACAAATATTGCTTATGAAAACATCATTACATTAAAAAGTTTACTTTTGCTAGATATACTAAAAGAATAACTAAAAAGGAAGGTTCAACAGTCTGAGACAAAGTTCTTTGATTGAAATAGAAATGCCTAAGTGAAGCAGCAAAGTAATTTAACCTGAAAAACAGGTTTAAAATGGGTCAGATGATCTAATACTTACATAAGCTATATTCAAATTCAGAGGGCAGAATTTGTCAAAGCAAGAATTGTGATGATTTAAAAGGAAATTTAGAAAAGGAAATGTACAATGAAGAAAATCTGTCTACACTAGAGTAGATTAGAAGGGCTAAAGGCTTACATTAATCAATGCTATGGATTTATAACCTTACTGAGCAGAGAATTTAAACAATGTGGAGTTTCTATCATTCCTTTGAAGCGTGCAGTGCCTTGTGCAGTCAGAAACAGGGTTATCAATGTATGATAAAATTAATCAACCAGTAGGATAATTTCTATATTTTCATGTTGTTATTACCAAAAGCAATCAGAAATGTATTTCAAATGGTAGGAAAATGCAAGAAAACCTTGATGAATACTGATAAATGTAGTTACCATATGCTGCTATATTTGCTTTGATAATTTGCTAAATGTTGATGCATTAAACAAAGTTCATATCCTTTTTATTTATTGGTGCTTGCCAGCTTCTGTTTTAATATAGCATATGCTTAGAACAATATATGCAGGGCAATATTTATTTTTATTTTTTGTAGGTTCAGGTCGGCTGCACATTTTGTTATTCTACTTTTTCCTTCCATCCACTTCCCTTAAGTCAGGAACCATAGCTTCCTGTAATGTGGTTTTCAGATATTCTCTAAGGAAATTGAATTTCTAGATTCAAAAGCTTCCCATCTCAAGTTCAAGAGCTCTTCTTTCTTCATGAAAACATATTTATGAAACTATATAGCTTAAGAAAAGTTTAATCAGTCTTATGAAAGTTCTTTCTCTTTAAACATAGTATGAAAGCTGAAGGAATTTAAAGATAAAGGCACATTGTTGAAGGTTAGAAAACCGTCTTGAAGGTTCATAATAACACCATAGGATTTAGGAATTTAAATTCCTTTTATTGCAGAATCAAAACCACCCCTAAGCATATAAAATACTTTGCCTAGTTTGCAGATTTAACATTCCAAGGCAGTATGGCCAAGAGCTCTGCTTTTACTTTGAACTTATGGAAGTATTAGAATAATGGTAGCTTTCTCTGGGGGGGCAGAGTGAATGTTGTAAAGAACTGAGTCCAGTTGGAATCCAAGCTTAGTGGCTTTTTTTTTTTTTAAAGTTATGCTGCATGTTAGAAAGTAAGATATTGGAATTTTCAGTTAAGTGGTAATTCATATGGGAATGAAGGAGACCAGTGGTGTCTTGCTGCTGATTTTTGCTGTTTTTTGTTCCTGAAACAGTGCAATTGTGATGCAAACAGAGCAACAAGAAATAGCACTCATCATATATGCGCCTTGGGCCAATATAGCTTATAAAATGTTCCAGCAAGCCTAAAGAAATATAAATGAGATATGCAAGAAATAATAGCACATGCATTGTGCAAGCTAGTCGATATGGACTCAGTCTTTTAAGTCACATTCAAGCTAAATAAGAAGTCTGTTAATCTTATTCTTGCATACCTCTTGAAGCCCACAGTCATTTTGTATGTATTTTTAAAAAATTATGTAATAAATTGCTACCTAAAGTGTGTAACTGCTGACTAGTCAGTGGTTAGTTGATGATTTACAGATGGGAGTGAGATGATTGAGATTGTAGGCCAAGGAACTTTTTATAGTTCTGGCATATCATTTGTATAAAATTACAACTGTGGATGCTTTAGAAGGAGGGACATCAAGTAGTTAAAGTGAATTACCTCTTGTTTGGTTGCTTATCCAAAATCCATTATTCAAGTATGGGGAACACTGTGGAAAGTGCTGGGGGATTCAGTGAAGCTTCACTTTCAAAGCAGAAAGGAATACTGAAATCTGAAAAGTGTAAGAAAGCAATAAAAAGTGAATTCACTTTTGTCACTTCGGTCTGATCCAGTTAAATATTTGCCACAGTTGCTTGTCCATTACACAAGGATGCTGTGCAGTTTGCTCTGTCTTCTCCTACTTCCCTCTTCTGGTTCTGTTTATAGACCAGAATCTGACTTCCACACCTGTACTTCAGGTGAGAAAGGGTAAAGCTTTTTCTGATAATTTCTAATGTAAATATGTAGATACTCCATTGATAAAAATGGCTACTCACCAAGAATGCTTTGCCTCCTTGCAGATTTTGTGAAAACTTGCTTAAGAATGTGACAAAGATGTATAAACTAGCCTTCTAGATTTCAGAGCAACTTGTATAATTACTTGGGACTTTTCAAATGAATAAGCGTGACAGACTCAGATATTTAATCAGTATAATTCAATGTGGGTGAAAGTAGCATGCTCAAGAACAGAGTAATTTTAGTTGTAGTTCTTAAGTCTCTTTTAAAACGATTCTTTTGAGTCACATAGGTACAAAAGCAGAAATAACGCCTGAGATAGTAGAGACATCTTAAAGTGAAAAATAGCAAAGTACAGAGTCTCCCTACAATTGTTGATTTACATTCACAAGCAAGGGAATGGTACAACTCGACGTAGAAGCTGACTAACAAGTAAAGTTGACAACTTGACTTATTTGATAATGTCACTAGTATTATTAATATGTAATGTAGAGATCTCTCATATATTCAGAAACTGAGATAGTACAAGCAGTAGTCTGTTACAGGAAAAATGGGGTTTGTGATGAAATTCAGAAAATCACGAAGGTACGTGCATTGTTTGGTCAGTTGGTGTTAATAGCGCTTTGAGTGATTTTCATATTTTGTTGGTATTCTCTAAATGAGATTGGCTTTGACTATTTTATCCAGTTCAACTCTAAGATACCTCAGGAAGTTGTTAAGCATTAATTTTGTGCTTTTTTTGTTTTATTCTGATCTCTCCCTATCCCCCACTTTCTTGATAGTTGAACTAGAAGAGATGGTTTTGAAGGTATCTCATTTCAGGCTCCGGCGTTAGTTCAGAAATTATTTTCAGAAAACAGTGTTTGAAAGGTTTACAGGAGTAACCATCTTATTTTAGAGTACAAGTCATAACTGCAAATGTGATTTCATCTGCATTTAAGGTAAATTTGTGGTCATGCAAACTCTAGTAATAGTGATTTATCACAGCTGTAAAAGGCTGTTACAAGCTCAAAACCTTATTCAACATGGAATGTTTTCTTGAGATTTATTGCCAAGGTAGTTACAGAGAGGCTTTTTGTTTTAAGTATCACAGATGATTTAGTTGATCAGAGAGAGAGTGGGGTGGCAATTCAGAATTGACAGATTGAGCAACAGTTTTTCTGTCAGACAGTATTATGTGTAGATGAGAGGTCAATGAATGCCACTACAGTTTTTCACTGCTTTTGGTAGCCAAGCATCTATGTAGGAGTCAGGGTTAGAATTTCAGCAAGATACTTTTTTAACCCTTCCTGGGCCAGTTTCAAATGGAACTACTATAATGAGTTCTGGTGAGTGTTGAATTAAAGCACTCATCATTAGCTGGGGTCACTTGTCTTAATCTTCGGAATGGCTGTAAATTTTCCACTATGCGCCTTTCAAATAGAGATTATCTGTTAAAAAAATGTTGACAGTGAAAATCTTCCTTTCAAACCAAAGTACTTAAAGAATTCTGTAGAAATGCCACCAAGCCCAGCAGTCTTTTTTATTTATCTCCTACGACAGCGGAGGAGCTGACAACACAGTGAGCATCTGATGCCTTGATGGAGTTGTTTAGATGTGGTCTCTGGCAGGATTTGTTTTCTGCTGTTTTTAAGTTTATGATGAACTGTGTGAATCAGCAATCAGATTTTCTTGCAATAGCTATTAGGTCTTTTAGTACACAGCATTTGCTAAGTGAGAAATTTCAGGCTTTACAGCTTCACTTTGCACAGTCAGTGCTCTGTGGTGTATTTTCATTCTTTTAATTTTGTCTGCTGAAATCACATCGAGCTTTCAGTGAATTTCTGTCAAGCCATACAGTTACAATTAGCGAATACCCCTTTAAAGCTCAATTGCAGACTCCTGAGGGTTTGGCAGCATACAACAGATACTGGGTTTCCAAAGAGGCCTGCAAAACACTTGTTCTCTGACATTAACAGAAATATGATCTGGCTTGGTATCTGTGAAGATAGCTGCACTTAGTGACTTTAAAAACTGTTACACTGATGTGGCCTGTAGGTATCTGAGCGCTGCTGAAAATGGGAATGGCTGTTACCCTCTCTAGGATTGCTGATGCTTGCTGAAATGATGCTCCCAATTTTTGTCATGGTATATTATGAGAATAATGTGGTTTATTACCTGAGAAAATCTGTACGTTCATCTCTAACAAAGGTAGTTAAGCTTTGTGTCAGATGGTGATTTATAGACGGAATGAAATTGGTCTTTGCTCTGAGGTTTCCTGTCCCCTGAGGATGCTGTTCAGCACAGTCATCTCCCATCCAGCACCGGGTCATCAGCTCTCCCTGGAAGGAACAGCCGTTCTCACTGAGTTTCTCTTCAGAGATGTCATTGCTGAGATAACATTCCAGTTGGGTTTCATACTAAAGCACTCAGCACCATAAAAGCTTTCCCAGAATGATTAACTGGGGCTGTCATGCAACCTAACTGGTTTAATGGAATCTGTGAGATGAGTATATGGATATATTTTGGTTTTCGTACATAGTAATTTAATGAGAAGCTGAAGGGAAATTAGCTTTGCTTAAACAAGTGCAGCTGGACTTGTATTAAGATTCTCTAGGCTGGCCTGTACATCTCTGCTAATTCCTGCTTACAACTTTTGTTCTTGTAATTCTCAGCTACATAATTCTTATTCAACCTAGAGCTCAGGTTGAAATCAGTGAAGTGGGAAGGAGAGTCACTTGCTCAGAGCTGCAGTGTCAAACACCGGAAATTTGATTTTGTTGCCAACTCAGCCACAAGTCCAAAACCACATGAATAATTCTCTTTCTGGTACTTTGATTCACTGTCTGTGAAATAATAATACTTACATAAATGACTGTAATTTTAAGGGCAAAGCACAGTCAGATGTACTTTGTACAATTTTGTACAAAGAACAATGTACAATATAGCTTCCATTTGTTTGGTTCTGGTGAAGATCATCTTGTTTTCTTTTATGACAGTGTTCTGGATTTTGGTTTTGATCATAAAACCTATCTAAATGTTTAAGCTTTTTTTCCCCCATTATTCTTTTACTTGTGTTTTAACTGTGCTGAATACCTGTATTATTTTGCACCAGAAGTGAAGGAAGCTTGAAATTCTGTGTTTATTCATGGCCTGTATTCTTATCCAAATAGATTATTACAAAATAAAAGTAATATTAATTCCATTCCACTAAGCTGGACAATGGAAAATAACCTTTGACATTCAACATCATTCCAAAGACACTCTGCCATTTTAAATATCTGGAAATCTGTTTCCTTAAAGAAGGCTAAGAGATTACAGCTGGCCAAGTAAAATATCTTCCAGAGTAAGGGGTGATATGTTTATATATCCTCTACCATGCATAATAGAGGACACAAGGTAATGGCTTTTACTTTACTGAAGTTTTCTTTTGGCTGTGATTGTATGAAATGCATACACAAAAATATTCTCCTGTGCATCGCGTGATAACTGTCTTTAGATGCACGTGTATCACAATAGGTGGCTGTTACCTTGTTTGTTGCTGTAGATGTAAGAAAGATGAAAAGCAATTTAAAACTCCGACAGTTTTGACTCTACTGAATCCCCAAATAATATCTGAACACCTACATAATAGTGTCTGAAAAGTAAACATTACCTTTCTTGGAGTGACTGGTCTGACAAAGGAATGTTTCTGAGTTGTGAGCCTCCAACAATGTGTTGCTGAAATGGAGTTAAATTTACACATGGAGTCTTTGCAGATAAGAGGTTTCAACTGTAATAATAGCATCAAGAAATCTATTTGCCATTTATTTAGTAAAGGAATTTAAAGTCCATGCTCTAACGAGTACTTTATTATTCATCAGCAAATCTATAGCTTTTAGGTAAAATATACTTCAGAGCTAACAATTCAAGTAGTCTGCTGAGAGAAGGGCCCTCCAGGAACCACGGGCACTCAAAGTCGTGCTGCTTGATGAGATCCCCAAATCCTTACTCCAGTTCTGACTTGCTAGCTAGGGAAAGCTCTGACTGAGTGTGAAAGTCCTGTTGATGTGTTCTCAGTCATCAGCAGCTCCCCGACAGTTTTCCAGTCCTATACTGATGGGCTTGTACCCTGTCCTGGTGCTGCTTGCATGCTCTCACAGCCTAGTCCTCCCTTTGCAAAGACTTGGTGATTCTGAAGGCTTTTGGTGAGAGAAGGCTTTTGGTCCAGAGAACCCAAATGGAGGGGACTACAGAGGTAACCATGTGATGCCTCCTGCACAGGGAAGGATGTAGCTCCCTTGCTATTTCATGGTTCCAAGATCTGTTTCAGTATTTGCTTATGATATTAAGAGTGTGAAGGAGGGAAAATTCATGTGCTCAGAAGTCAAGGGTCAGAGTTTGGAAACAAAAATTTAAACCCCTTTATTCTTTGTATTCCTTTACTTAACTAGCCATTTTTTGAACCCATAAGGTGCACTTAGGGCAGCATTTTAAGCTTTTATTTTTATTTTTACATTCACAGTAGCTGGAAAATTCTTGATTTAAAGAAAGTTAAAAGTGACAATCAGGATTTTTAGATGGAAATTAAAAAGTCAAATCCCTGAAAAACTTCATTTCCAGACCTGTCATCTTGGAACAAGATGCATTTCATATATATAGAAACATTTTTGAAAATGAAAGGAGAAGAAAATCTGAGCACAAAAGGGGAAATAATACTGCCACTGGCAGACAACTCACTTGAATGCCTTAAGCACAGTTTCAGGTCTATCCGTCATATGGGAGGGTGTCATTATATTTCTGTGAAATGCTTTAAGGCAATCTGTTATTTTTTGCATAAATATTAATATTGCTTAGACCAGAATCATTTATAATTAAGATACTGAGCTGTTCTTACTGTTTTTTTCTATGTTCTGTGCTGAATATAATTGATTTCTGTTGGAATAAATTGTGCAAGGGAGGTGCTCCATGTACCTGGCTCTAATTACTTCATGATCACTGCAAAACTCTGAAGGACTTGGAATAAGAAAGTTTTTAATTTGTATCAGGTTTTTTTGTTTGTTTGTTTTTGTTTTGTTTGTTTGTTTGTTTTTCACTGGGATTAAAATGAAACATCGTAGAAGGGTAAATACTACTGGTATTAAATTCTATACATTAAACTTCCTGTTACAATTTTGAAAGCGTTTACCTTTGTAAATGAAAATCTGCTTTTACTTAATCTTCAGTACACACCATTCACTCAGCTCTTTAGATGAGGTCTTCTGATACGTTTTAGCTTTTCTGTGGCACTTGTTTAAACTAATTTAAGATAATCCCTCAATCTATGTCAGTGCTTTTTTGATATTCTCTAAGAACTTGTGCCTGACAGGTTATACATCCTCCATACTTTCCAGTACACCAAAGAATGCATTACCCTTAACCCTTTTTTTTCTTCATCAGTACTCATAGGTATGAGTACCTGCCCTGCTCATTTTGTTTTATTTTCTGCATTTATTTCTTCTGTTTTTCCTGTGGACATTCTCTGCTTTTATGAAAATGAGTGCAACTAGGCTCACTTAAGCAGCCTTCCTTCATGTCATTTCAGGCATCCCTGAATGATGCTATCGCTCTTATTATTTATTCAGGGTTCTGAAGACATTTCTGAAAAAAATGAATAGATTACTCTGTCAGAATTTTTTAAGAAAACTTTGAAAACCACTAAAAGAAATGAAAAGGGAAACCATTAGGAATAACCGAGCTTCACTTAACATAGCTTTGATAGCTTCAGGACATGATTCCCTACAAAGGTTTTGGAATTCCTTGTGGACATTGCTGCCAGAGTTTATTACTGTAAAAGTGATGTGATCAAATACTGTAGAAGTAAATGTCTTAGGAGTCATTTGGCAGAAATGCACCCTGTAAGGTAATGCTGAATACTTGCAATCAAGTATCAAAAAAGGTGGTTGAATGAACTAAACACTGACTAATGTGAAAGAAACAAAGCAAGACTGGAGAAAGTTACTTGTCTGATGGAAGTTGGGTCAAAGTTTAGGTGGGTTTTGGTTTGTTTGTTTTTATTATTTATACCAATGTTTTGAACGGTTGTGTTGAAAGCCTTATTTCAAAGATTGCAGATATAACTAAAATGGAAAGAACATCAAATATTGAACAACACAGCCTTGGGAAGATGGGAAGATATTTAAAGTACCTGAGCTGATAGATAGCATTTGAGGCTAAAATTAAAGAAAGACAAACCCTAAGTAAGACTGTTTTTGGCCACTTTAGCTTAGAAGCTGAGAGGTAGGTGCATTCTGAGACGATGATTGCTTCTGTTTGTTATATTGTGTGAGAGCTGCCTTCCCAAACTGCTTTGGGGAATCTTAGCTTTTAGGCTCTTCTTCTAAGATAATCATACTGCCCTTCACCAACACAAAATCCATTTGCAGGGTAAGAAACAGCAGTGTTTACGCTCAAAAGAAGTACTTTTATCAAAGTAAAGTGAATCTTCTACCTGTTAATTCAGTGTACTGATTTGGCACAACATAATATATATTCAAACAGAAATTAAAAGCTGAAAGCCTGATTATTTCTAGAAGGTAACATAAAATGCTTGCTTCTTACTGAGTGTATACTCAGTATACAGAGTTTTTCAGCATACTTTTAACATAGATAGGTTTTTTTTTAAAGTAATGTCCTTAAGTTAGTGCTGAAAACAAGAGAATTTGATACGGATTAAAAGTAAGACAGTATTAAATATATGTTCTTTGGGGCTCACTGTTTTTGAAATGGGTGCTGAAGATCACAGTTCTTTTTCATTGTGATGTCTGAAGCCATAGTAATAGGGTCCCATCATAGCAATACTGTGAGCAAGCTGGATGCCTGGGCATGCCTCTCCTCTATCTCTGGAAAAGGTCAAAACCAAAGTGAGCATGTTACCAAACAGCCTGATTTCCCTCCTTCATCCCTGATTGGATCTGGTGTCCCTTCCTATCTAGATGTTTTGGAGATAGTAAATTAGGTATAATTAGACATGTCTTGCATTTTCTGCCTCAACTGGATGCTGTCCTGAATCTCAGTTTTTAAAACTATTTTCAAGCCATCACCAAAGAACTGTAAACTGATATGATAGCCTGTGTGCATTATGCAGGGATTGCTAGTTCTCTGAATTAAATATGAATAATCACCAGCTGTTTCAAATTTCAAGATCCCAATCTGCTTGAATGTATACTGATCGTTGTCTGCAGGACTTAAGAAAAAACTTTTTTGTCACTCCTTGTTTGCACTTAAATCTCTGCCCCTCTGTCCCCTTTGAAACCAAACAGAGTGCTAAAGGAGTGTTCTGATGTGTAATTCTAATGGCTGAGGCAAAATAGAGCAAACAATTCAGATTTAGCAGCCTTCCTCTTTAAAATGTCTCCTTCCGAGAGAAGAGTTTCTCTTAAAATTCATCTAGGAATTATTTTCTGTTGTTAGATGAGTTTCTTTTCAGGTTTTCAGTTTTGAGATATTCTATATCCCAAGGGATATAGAGTAAGTTTTGTATTTTATTGAATTATCAGTTTACATATATCATCATTTAAGAAAGTACTACTGCGGATACCTCTTGCAAAACACAACTACAGTCCCAGCAGAACCTATGAGTTAGAATATAACCATCATAAAAGCAAACCTGTTTGGGAGGAAATCAAAACAAATTACTACAGTGAGAAACTTTAACTGTTTTTCTGGCTTTATATTCAGCACTTTTACTATTTATCTGTTGGAGTAACCGAGACATGCATTTTTTGAAGACCATCCTGATCGTGTTTTTCAGAAATAATATGGAAACTCTTCAGAATGATGTTTTAGAAATACAAAAATGGCAAAACTGGGAAAAGCAGAACAGGTGTTTATGATTTTAAAAGAAGGGTGATGGGCTGAATAAGAGTAATGATGTGGAAAAGAAGCTGCAAAGATCTTATGAGAAATAAATAGAAGATAATATAAAAAGTGTATTAAACAAGGAATGATGACTCAGGAATTCTTAATCTTTTTCAAAGTGACAAAGGTTGTAAAGCTGATGGTTATTTGTCTAAGCTCTATGTTTATTACAATGAATCACTGGGGCAGATTACTTGTGGTAGCCTTAACTTCATTTTGAAAAGGGGATCCTAAATGAAAGCCTTGGTCCCACTGAAATAAGTGTGAAAATCCCTGTTCTACAGGATAAAGATGTGCTTTTCTGGCTCTTGGCTGTCTCACTGATGCTTGGCACACTGAAATACTCAAATCTGCACCCTGTTCTCATGCACTGGTCACTCACTTGCTCCTCCTGGTGTTTGTGCAATCGCTACTGGTGAATTGTATGAAAGTATGACTGGGTAAAAGATAAGGAAGTCTTTCCACGATAATGCCACTTGATCTCAATGAAAAGCTAATTATCCTCTAATTTTCCTATAAACGATGACTAGGTGAAATTAATTTTTATATTACACTGACTGAGCGAAAAACCTTTTTTTTTTTAAATTCTGTATCAGTCTTACTTTTCCCATTAAACTATATTTTAAATATGTGTATGTGTGTATCTATTCAGTAGAGTCTGTGCAGTGAGCCAAAGGCAAAAGCAGGAGTAACAAGGCATGCATACCCGCACTGTCATGCCTGCAAATGCTTTCAGAAATGATATTTTTGAAAATTTAATGAAAAGAATTTCCTCCTGATTGATAGATAGTTTTAAAAAATTCCTCTTTCTCGAAAAAAAAAAAAGTTGACAATAGAATCTTTAATCTTCAAAAAATGAATGCACGTATATTTAATTAATGTGAGTAATTCTGATAAACTCAATAGGACTCACCATTGAAAGTTAAACACACACGTCAGTATCTCAATTACAGATCAAGCATGAGGTAGGTGTAGTGGCATAGTCTGAAAATTCAGTTTTCAAAAGATGTAATGGAAATGCTGTCTTATCAAAAGATAACGCTACTTGCGCTCCAGTTAAAAACATCTTAAAGTGAGATTTATCTAGACAGTTTAATGATGCTATAAATCCTTATACATGTAGGAAAATAGTAATGGTTCATCATACTTTTATATCCTCAGTACTTCAATAGTCCATGATTTCAGTGAAGTAGGACTGCATATTTTTATTATGTATACTGTTTATATCTCTACAGTTATCCCCTAATTAAATGTTTTCTAGGTGTTGAATTTATTGAATACAGCTGATTGAACTTGAGCCACACAATTGCTGTATGATACTTGAAGTCTCCACTGAGTTGTGGATGTGACCTTTACATCTTAGTTTTTATGAAAAATGTGCTTTCCTTAAGAGGATCATCTAGTTCAGAAATTTGCCAGTGCTTGACAGAAGTAATAAAATAGACAACTGCATTTATTTCTTGCAGTACTTAGAGTCCTATTAGTAATGCTTTGATTCCTGCTGTTTCTTTTCCCATTCAGTTAATGAATATCACACTGTAGTGGAGGGAGCTTGTTTCAAAGCTAGGAGTTCTTTACCTCCCCCACTGTTACAAAATTGTATTAAGATTTCTCTTTGAGAATGGCCTTCCTGCTTCCTTCTTCTTAATACAATTAATACCTTTGAACCAGTATAAGAGAGTGTGACTTGTGTATCCTGCGATGGATGATGATATTTTGTTTTACTGTTTGGTTTGTGATGTTGCTTACACAAAAATGCTTTTATGTATGATTTTTAGTCAACTAAATCAGTTGTTGCTATGATTTATGCAAGAACTCTTTGGCTTGGTTATTTTGAATATCACCTGGCATTCTCTTGTATAACGCAGGAGGACTACTGGTGAAAAGCCACCAGTTTCTTCACTGTTCAAACAAAAATAAGAGTTTCACCTTATGTTTTAATTTACTGAAAGTGAGGCAGTTGAGCAGTGTGTTTTGACAAAAGCAGTATTGCATTTCCATAATATGAGTGGTCAGATAATGAGCCACATATTGGAGTGCTCTAGTTTCTCTTACTACATTCTATCAAGTGTATGATAGATAATAAGCATTTCTTTGCACATTTGGAAGAACTTTCACTAAAATGAATAATTATCTAGAAGAAAATTTCTCATTGCTTACAATTCTGTCACTTTTTTTGCTATCAAATGCTGTGAGGATCAGGAAATATCTTTCAACTGATGCTGTTCTAATTGGAAGCACAATTAGTATATTGGAATTGATTTCGCTATAGCTGTTCACTCTTTTTCACCACTTGTATCACTACTTATCTACACTTAAAGGTAATTTTGATTATTTTCTAGTGCTAGAAAAAAAACAACTGGAGTTTGGGATGCTAAGTGACCAGGTCTTACTGCTTGCATTATGAATATTGGCTACATATAGTTTATTTTGAAAAAAAAAAAACAAAACAATATAGGAGTTCATAATTATCTTACTTAAGAGAGATGTTGCTTGAGACATTATATGCATCTGTACTATTCTGATAACTTCTCTTGATGCTTTTTTTTAAGATCTGGATATTCTCAAACTCAGACTCAATAGGAGGCACTATGAATTACTGTCTTAAGTTCTAAGTATGCAGACAGTACATAAACTGATAACACTTTTCTCATTTTTAGAAGTTTTTCCTACTTTCTGTTTGCTTACCAAAATACGTATTTGTCTGACACACCCTGTTCATTTGGTGAGCTTCAGTACTGTTCTTCAGGCATTTTCTCTTTTCACATGTTCAGTCAATTTGTTACTGTTCTACAAGTTTTCTCCCAATATGAACGTATAGTTCTGGTATGATGTGTTAAAGACTTAGGTAGTAGCTACAATTACTACTGGTATGTTTCTGTTGAAAGCTCCTTCATATATATATATTTATATATGTACATACATATATATATATATATATTTATATATGTACATACATATATATATATATATATATATATAATGCATCTCTCAATGAATTATGCATGTTTTGGTTTACCAAGGAGGATTTTAAAACCCTAAAAGTTATTTTTAATTTTACACTGTGGTATTTCAGTATAAACAATTCCAGTTTTATTTTGACACCATGAAGAAATGAAGTACTATTTTCACATGTATTTTCCACTACTGTGTCTGGGTGTTTATGGGATGTCTGCTCCCACACCTTTTGTATCTGGACACATAATAACTAAGAGATGAAACAGCCTATAGTTTTGCATGTCTATTGTTATCAGGGTGCCATGTAAAACAATTAATTATTATTAGGTTTTTTTGGTTGCTGTTTCTGTTTTGTTGTCTTGTTTTAAATTTTAATAAAAGTTATTCTGTTCTGCTTGAACTGAAGTTAGTGTATAAGTGTAGCAGAAATGCTAAGTCACAGCCTGAAGCAGTGATTGAGCACCTGGTGGGAAGGCAGGGCCAACTCAGGGGAGCTCAGGTGCGTGTAATGTATCTGTGTGACTGGAAGGAGTGGAGCCAGGATCCATCCCTTCACAGACTTCGTTTAAGAGTCAGCAGTGGAGGTAGTTATCTTATGGGAGATTCCTGCCTCTGTGAGGCCTTCCAAAGGTATGCAGATTTTTTTTTTTTTGTTTCTCTGCTCATAGCTACTGCATTTGGGCTTGTTCTCATCTGCTGCAGCTATAGACTTTGCCACCCCACCATTACTGCTGTACTTCCCATCACGTTATAAGTTCCAATAAGAGAAGCTGCAGAACATGAAGAATTTCTTCAAACAGCTTCTGCACAGAGGTCCCAGACCTACTGTCTTCATGGACTGAGCTTTCTCTCTTTTGTCAAATTATCTTGGTTGTCCATCTCACACATCTTTTTAACCTATAAAATGGGGAAAAAAGCAACAGGAATTAAGAGGAAGTGTACAGCAGGGGCAAGAGTGGTTGCTCTTTTCTGCTGTACTTCAGTATATGTTCAACTGGGTTTGGAGCACACTGTGAATGAAGGAGCTCAGAGGAGTTCATTTTCTAGATGTTGGTTGTTCAGCTCATCTATCAGCTAGATACAGATCTGGGTTAAGTCTGGTCTGAACTATTTCCTAGGCTGCTCAGTAGAAAATCCAATGCGATTTGACATTTTCTTAATCTTCACTTAAGAAAAGTAAATAAATGTATTTTTTTTTTCTGTGAATATTATCAGAGGAAATGCATATTTTCAGCAATGAGTCACTCTTCCTTCTGTGTTCAGTATGCATTTGGGAACAGTATGGTCCATCTAAATTTTTTGTCTTTCTTGGGCCTGTTTATCTGAAATGGGGTTTTTCCATGGGATTTGCTGCTGTTTGAGCTCACACTCTCGGTTTTACTGAGTGGGATGCGGCATCATCTTGCTGTAGAGGCCTCAGCTGTGGAATTTGTTTATTATGATGAATGAATCTAAGTCCATTGACTTTAAGGGCATGGCATAAGGATTCTTTTGTTCTGCTTGAGGGGTTGTAGGTGAAGTTTGTTTGCATTATGATTGAGAGGTTTTTTTTTATTCGATGCATTTTGAAATGCTATGCTAGTTTTTTCTGGATGTGTTTTGTACCTGAATAAGACTTTGTTGCACATGATTACATCTTTCTGCAGACTCTCTTTCAGACTTTCACTAAGGCAAAACTTATGGAAAGCCATTTAAGATAACTGTGTTAGAATTAATTGAATGCAAATATTAAAGGAGGGACCAGGAAGGTATTCAGTGGAATGGGTTGTGATTCATTAAACGTACTGGCCTTGAATATCAGGTATTTGTATGATTTTTTTTTTCCCACCACATTCACTTCTTCCAGAGACAAGGGGAAAGAAAAAGGTTTCCATGTAAATGTGAGCCTTCAACTTTTATATGGGTAAAAGGGAAAAACTGAATGACCGTTTTGCTAAGAGGGCCATGATCAGGCCTAAGGAGATAAGGGGCACCAGTTGTGTGATTATCTCATGGCAGATCTTTTGTGCTTTTGAATTGCTTTCACTGCTGGTTCTTGTACCTCCTAGATAAATAGTATTGCCGTGTAAAATTGAGGCTGGATGATTTGCTTCCCATGCAGTATGGATGAAACAGCACATAGCCTGTGCTGCAGCTCACCAGAGAAGTGTATTTGCATCATATGTAGATAATATGCCCTAGAGTATAGCTACAGGTCATGAGAGAGAATTTGAAGGATACCTCTTCAGAGCCTGTGGGGAAGGACAAACCTGGTGTAGAGTTACTGTCTTCTGAACACCACCCCTGGGGCAAACGATCCCCTGGAATGTCTTGGGAGAAGGAACCATAAGATGCAAAATGGTTAATGAAATTCAGTAAGGTGTCTGGTCAGGTTAGTGGTGCTGTTTTAGTTAGATGCATTCCATGAAACATAGGACTGAGAGTACTATCAACTGATATGTTCGGTTTACATTTTATCTTCTGGTTCTTTTGGGTTTGGATCATGACATATGTTGAATACTAGAGTTCAATTTGAAAACTGAACTCTTAAATAAATACCTTCACAGAAGGCTTCTCTAGGAAATGATTTATTTATTTTATTTTTAAAAGAAAAGTAAAACATTGAATGGAATTTGGTTTAGGAAAATAGCTTCACTGGAATAAAGAGTACTCATTTTCTTAGTGTTTCTCTTCTCAGAATAAAATATTTATAATGTGAGATTCTTAACACATGGCTAGAAACCGATAATTATTTAAACCAGCTGCCTAGCTGCAATATTTATTTAGTCATTGTGATTAAATGACATAAGAGAAAAAATAACACAAGTGAAAATGCTCTGAATAAATAAGATGTGAGAAATACTCCATAATAGTGTGTGCACAGAAGTGATTTGTTTAAAAAAGAAAAATCAAAATTATATTTAATCATTTATTAACTGGTTCATTTTCTGATGTGGTTAAAACTACTTTTACATCTGGAAGTGATCCAAAATCGAACATATGAATAGCAGCGTTTTCCTTATGTTTATTTAGTAAACCTTTGTGTTTCTGTTAGTATGTAAAAAGGATGTTCTTTTTCCTTAAATTTTTGTTGATCTCTAATGGCATTTTGTAAGCAGGTGACTCTATTTAAGGAAAAGTGATAACTAACTTAAGTTATAATTCTTATTTTTTGTTTACATTCAGTTACTTTTGAAGAAGTAATATATAAAAATATTCAGTGCAGCATTAAGAATCAGAGCAACAATTTTACTTGGCATTGATTCCTTGAGAGGGTTTCTTTTTATCATCTGTAGTTAAGCCCTGTTTCTGTCTTTGCATTCTGAACAATGTCATTTTCCTCCTTTCTAGCTCCTACTCACAACAATTGTCCTTGGAAGGAAACAGTTTCAAGAGTTCCACCAAAACTTTAAGTGATTAACTGCTGTACAAAAAAATGTGATTTACATTTGCTAGTGACACAGTTTCTCATATTCACAGAACCGCTCCATTGGTATAAACCAAATCCATTCTGATAACAGCCTGTTGCAAGCTCTTGGGCATGGCTGAAGCTAATTAAAAGCAGGTGGATCCTTCCCATTTAACAGACCAACAACCTCAATGAAATGTTAGGGAATAATTATAAATTATCTACAATTAATATATTTTCCCCACAAACCTTATTGGAATGTTGGGTTTCTCTAAAACCATGATTCTTTCACGTTCTGAACAGAAAAACAATTTTATTTTAACAACAGTATCCATACTACCGTGTTTATAGAACTTGCATTTTAGTTGGCAGTGTAAGGAGAAGGCCCTGAAGGAAACCTAAGTTTTGAAACCTGATCTCTGTGTGAAAGTCTCTGTGAAAGTCTGGTGTAAAGATTTGAAAGAGTTACTTTAGAAACACAAACCTATGTAGGTATGCTCTGTGATGCTTTTTAATTTTTTAGTGTCTGTTATATTTCTCAAGACTTAATTTCTCCTTCAGAAAAATGAAATAACGACCCAAGGAGATGGCAGCATGGCTCATGTTTTGCAATACTGCCATGTTTACTGAATGTTCTATTTATGATCTGAGTGTTTTGCTAAAACTTATTTTATTATTAGTTATTTGCTAAAACTTAATTTATTATTAGTTAGATAGTTCCTTTCATTTCTTTATTTTATTTTGTTATTTAGAGTTTATTTATGTAAAAGATACTGCTTTCTGACCATGTACATAGAGGAGACCCAGAGATGGAATAGGAGACACGCTGCTGACTTGTGGGACTTTCATGGACTTGCCAGCAATGTTCAGACTGCCTTCTTTTTGTAGGCTTGCTGAACAAAAGTCTGGCAAAAAAAAATTGGCACCATGAACGTTTTTCAAAGATGGAAATAGTTGTATCTAAGCCAGATGAGAATTCTGAAGTACATCTTTCTTTGCAATTCAGGCTATGCAGAACAGTCCAAATATAATATTTATACCTAATGTCATTGTAATAGACCTTAGAGATGGTCTCTCTGTAACATAGTGTATAACCAAATGACCCAATATGAAATGGAATTTCATAAAATGATGTTAGTCTTTTTAATCCCAGCCAATTTTTATTTTCAGACTTCGCTTTTTTTTTCTTGAATGATCCAAGTGCAGTGCAGCCTCAGAAGATAGAAACAGAATATAGTAATAGAAAGTATTACATATTTGTTTTCCTATTTAGATGTTTATAATTTTAAAGCAGTTCTTCAGTTTTGTCAGTCACAGTGTAGGTACCTATAAAGTTTAAAAAAAGAAATAGTCTGACAGATAATGCAAATTGAAACAGCTTGCTGCCTTGTGGTCTTGTCATCGCTGAAATGTATTGCTAAGATTGTAGGAAGGAGTTCTTAGAGAAATACATACAATCTTTTTTATCTGAGAACTGAGAGGTGGATCTTGTGAAATATGATTTCCTAGTTGATGACAGAATAATGCCTGTGTGTAGCGGAGCTGTATTTTTTTGGTGATAGAAATAGGTGCTTTCAAATACTTGGGTTTAAGTGTTTGTCTGATTTCAAATTGCCACTAGTGTTTTATAGTGATGTATTCTGGTTAAGAAGTAATGCTGCCCAGGCATATTCATGAACACCTTGGTGTAGTAGCAGATCAACTCCTAGCTCAGAGTTACTCTGCTATTCATGTCTTCTGACAGTGAGTCATCAAATTGCATCAGGTTATTTGTACGTGTCCAACTCTTGCTAACATTTTAAGTGTCCGATAACAATTATATTGTCTTATCAGTGTTATTGTCTCTTGCATGTGGACTTGAAAGTTGTTCTAAGATATATGTGCTGTGTAAATCTCTTGCTGTTTATATGTAATAAGAAATACTAAGAGCCAGACAAATTAAGATAGTCTTGTGCAACATATTTTAAAACATCACAAAAATAAAAAGTTGAGACTTAATGAATCAAGTTTGCTAGCTAAGAGCATAAGGTGTTTTTTGAAATTTTGTTACTAGCTTTAGCACAAGCAGTGTCCTCTTACTTTGAAGTCATCTTCTGTGCACTACTAAAATGTAAATGCTACTTAGGAGAACCCATTTTTTAAGCATTTGGGAAAAGATTTGTTAGCAGAATTTTCTTCTACACATTGTACAATCCTTAGATCTGTTTTAAAATGATTTATTGAACTTTGAAATCAGTTAATTTTTCTTTTGTAAATCGTAAAATTTTAATAAGTACCATCTTCAGAGTGAATTGCGTGTTCATATTGTACTGCTTCTGAAATGTAGCAATGAAAAACACCGAATTAGGACCTCTTGTGAAACTGACAGTTGGAACAAGAAGAGCTGACACATTTTTCAATTGCTTGCATGCACTGTGAGTTTGCACGTGTGCTTCGTGGTTGTGAATGGGACAGATGAAGCTGAATTTCTACTATACAAAGGATAGCGTCAGTCTTTGTACATCCCTGCTGCAGCAGCTACTGAAAAATGACTAGATTGTCTTCCAGTAACTGTGGAACAGTTTTTAACATGTCTCTTGCTTGATCAGCCTTTTGCTGGCTGGGAAATACAACAAATATATTTACCAGTGGTAACTTTCAATCTGCAAGGACACTTAGCAATGTCATACTTTTCAAGTTGCAAACAAAGGTCATTTGTTGACATTCTTGAGAGTGCATTTATTATTTAATAAAGAAGAAACTATCTACTTCAGAAACTGGTAGTCTTTATGAACTGCTATGTTGGGGAAAATGCAAATGAAGCAGAGAATTTTGTGATTAGTATTTTACAGAGCAGTCATTTACTGTAATTACATGTTTTTAATCAGTAGAATTATCATGTTCTATTAACCAAATTCTTTCCTGATTTCTTCTAGGATTCTGAGTAACAACAAGATCTTATGGTTGAAGAATGGCTCTTTCTTTGGACTGAGGTCCCTGGAGAGACTGTAAGTAACTGATCAGCCTCTTCCTTCTTCAATTAAAGTCTCTTTATTTTGAATGTAAAACCAAACCTTGGATAAGAAAGTTGAGGTGTTCTGAAATGTAGTGCACAGTAGATTTTCTAAGCAACTGTCAAGTTAAGAAATTGAATAGAAATGAGTGAATGAGGATGGACGTGGAAAATACAGGAAGGCATTACCATCAATTTGAAACTAAAATAAACATCTAGTCAAAGACTTGTACTACGCTGTGTACACTATCACAGGGAAGACTGGTATATGTAACAGTAACACTAATGTACCTGACATATAGTTTGGGTTGTTTAATTCACTGGTCTCCAGTACTTCCATTTTTTAGTTATATTCTAGACAAAGAAACTGGAAGCATTCCTCACTAGAGCAGACAATGACATTGACAAAGCTCTGTGATCATGTGTTTGTAGCCAGTGTTTCCATCTAATCTGCTCAGAAGCAAATGATAAATTAAGAAGGAAATATTTAGAAGCTTCAGTGCAATAAGTGCTTCTGTAGTAATGCTGTTTTCTGTATGTGTAGGTCACTAGTTTAAAAATAATAATGCTACCAAGTCTAAAAGTAAATATTTAATATCTATGGGAAATTTTACTGTTGTGTGTAAGACATGCAA
Organism: Perdix hodgsoniae; assembly: GCA_035772895.1. Classification (NCBI taxonomy): domain Eukaryota; kingdom Metazoa; phylum Chordata; class Aves; order Galliformes; family Phasianidae; genus Perdix; species Perdix hodgsoniae. The sequence continues at coordinate 13,508,083 of JAPSGF010000013.1, forward strand.
TTAAATTATACACATCTTAAGTTATCTCTTGCAGATTGGATTAAATTATCTTTGTCCCGTCCTGAGAATATCTTTGCTATATAGAGCTGTTGATATGAAGTAGTTATATTTGTGAATTCGTGAAAGTATTCTGAGATATGAATGTTTCCACATGCAAATAACCCCAAAATAACACCCCACATTTAAATGAACTACAGCTGTCTGAACAGTCTCCATTAAGGAAAAAAAAAAAAAAAGAATAAATTATACAGTTACAGATGCTTCATTTAATACTGGCAGTATTAAATGCTGTGGAATGAACAGCATTTTTATTGTATGTTATATACTCACTGGTGACCTTTCAGTTTAAGAATGATTGAATGTTTATAAGGACATTTGCAGATATTTTAGAAGAAATCTGGAGTAAGGGATAGAATTACAAATCAGTAAATTAAATCCTAAGATATTGCAAGTTGTGTTTAGAAATAAAAAAATATTTCCTCTGAATTTCTTTTTTTTTTCCTGTGTTTAATTTGCACTTTTACACATCCTCTGACATGGGAACTTCAAACAAGGATGTGTATAGATTCATAATGAATGAAACTTGAATATACTGTATCTCAGCAATAGTACTGAGCATGTACTCTTAAAATGTGTATTAATCATCTGTTAGGGAAATACATTCAACCTGAAGAGGCACCGCAGATATTATTGAGAACAGTAGCAAAACAAAATGCCTTGGGTGTATCATCACCATCTAAACCCTAATATTATGGTATTGACTTTTCTTTATACAACACTGCAGATTAAATGAGTCTTGTCTCTGTATATGCTTACTGCTATTTGGCCATGATGCTAATACAAAATCCATAAGTTGTCCTTGAAGGCTAGGTATGACATTCTCATTAGATTCAGATGCTGTGTTGCTTGTTGTCTGTCCATATGCACTTCTCATTAATACCTATAGTAGCCTGGTTTAATCTGGGGAGTTAGAAATGGCTTGGGTAGTCTTCTAAGAGTTGGAAATGGGGGGTGTGAATGAACTACCTCTGGATGAGTGCCCCTAACACTTAGACAAAGGTTTCCCCACTGTATTCTCCTTGTATACAAGCCACTTCAGAATGGTATTTCAGGTGCTTAAGATGGAGGACCATGGCAGCAACTGCTGGCATCGTTCATGGGTCATCAAAGTGGACCAAAAGAAGTTTTATTCCTTGCCTTAAAGGTGGGATGAAGAATCCTATGAAATGTATTAGCAGGAAAATCCAGTTGAGGTGATGTTCATTTCACAAGATCATGTGATTAGAAATGTGGATGTGCTGGAGTTTAGTGGTATTCATTCAATTTAGGTTATGGTCTTACTGGGAACAGAAGGTTAGGGAAGTGAATGGCATAGATACAAGAATCATGCATGTCAGTCATTCTTTTGTAGTTACTGTGAACCAGAAAAGCATTAGTTTGCATGGGCGATGAAGTAATTTAATGTCAAACTTGAAAACTTTAGAGTTTAATAATAAATTTTGCTTTCTAAGACATATCACAACAGGATTTGGATTACAAAAGTGTTAGTCCTCCCAAGCCCTGGTGATTTCCCAGCAGTGTGTTGCCCAAGTGAGACGCCTTGCTGAGCAGTTGCATAAAATGAAGAATTCTAGTTTGAAATTACTGGGAAGCATTAGTTGTTTACACTTGAACTGACTGTTCTAAGAGTAAGGCAGTAGCTATTTATCTAAAGACCATGGTAGATTGTCTCATATTGTGCACGAAGCACGTGTTATTTATTTTACTTGTGATTATTACTGTAGTTGGGTCTTGTCTTATTTGTTTTTCCAGGCTTCTCAAAATACTTTTTTTTTTTATTAAACATAGCATTAATATAAGTTTTCTATTTCAAATTGTATTCATTTGTGTTACTACTGTAAAAGAAAATCTGATATTAGCTTTTATGGTGATACAATCAGCTAGGAAAAAAAAATCACAGATTTGAGAATAGTTATTTCCCTTGTTGTGGTAGTAGAACGATATTAATGAAGTATTAGTAAATACTTTATTATTAAAAATAAAACATTTAATAGCTTCTATATTAAAGATTATAAAAGTAAAAATTATCAGAGTACCTTTATGAAATATTAGCTCTTTTACTGGAAAGCTTATAAAAATGCTTTGAAAAACCCTATTTCACAAAGGGTGCTCTTTCTGTATTCTGTGAGCATGACCAGTGACTCATAAGAGTGCTCTGTAGAGGTGGCACACTCTCTCAGCACTCAGCTCGAGTTTTCTGAAACCCTTGTGCTCATTTGTGAGTCAACCTTTACAAATGTGTTTTAGCATCTGGATCATGATGCACCTCTGTGCCTCTGGGTTTACTTTGTAGTCTAACTAAAAAGAGGTGAATACTATTACTTAAATACCATGTGGGAATAGAAACTTTCTGTAAACTTAGGTTTTGTACTGTACTCAGTTATATAGACTTTGACTACTCCCTTTGTTTTGGATGAAAATCAGAAGTATGGGTAGAAAAATAAACATTTTTGAAGCGAATGTGGTAAGCAAACTGTTAACACCTTGAAGCCATTTCTGTGGTACACCCTGTGGAGATGGCTTCATATTCAGGGAGCTCAGAGTTCAGTCTTGATTTGAAGCTTGTGGCAAAGACTTGTTAACTTGTAATGGTTTCAGTTTCAGTGCCTTCTTTGTTGATATCCAGTGCCTTATATTCTTATGAGATGCACTGATCTGAGCAGGACAGCATCAGTTATCACAGTCAAATAGGTTTTTCATATGCTTTGAGTACCATAAAAGAATGGGAAAGCAAGTTTTCCAAGCCATGAAACAGGTGCTTTTTTTAGGTAAGTCTTGTAGACTCAGAGGCTTTCATTTAAGTAAGTGTGATTTTGGAGGACCTGAATAACTGAGTGTGTATAGTTTGTATGTAGTTCAGTACTTAAAAAAAATATTCCATAAATTGAAACAAAACAAAATAGAAAATTTCCATTATAATCTGGTTATTTCTTCTAATTTTTATTTTTAACTCATTGCCTATAGGCATAACCATTGTTATGACCTGTGGAATCGCAGTCTTAGTGCAGCTTACCACATTACTAGGATGTAGTGTATCATGGCAGTGTACTGCATGGATCCTGCTCCAACAGTGTAGAGTATATGTATATTATGAATAACAGTAGTGGCAAATTTCTTTATGCTTGATAATACCTGGCCTCTAAATAACTCTTCTGGAAAATGTTGTTATCAGAATCACGGAGAGGACTACAATTGAGACTATTGGGCCGGATGCTCCAGCTAAGCTGGACCCAAAGCTGAGGTCTACATTATGAAATTACATGTTTTCCACTCATCCTGATGTCAGCTGGCATAAAAGAATGTGCAGCAAGCTGTTAACCACACTATTCTTGTTCTTATTCTCTTCAACTTTGCATGGATAGCCTGTTTTGTGCTGACCCCTATGCTACCTCTAGCAGGAGGCAATCTGTTGTGGCTTCTAGTCCCTTGTGTGTTTCCTGGTGCTCACTAGGGTTGATCTCGTACTTGTGATTTTTTTTTTCTAAATGGGTGTATGAAGTCTCTGTTTCATAACAGAATGTATGTTTTTATGAAGCTTACAGAAGCATAATTACCTCTGGGACTGCTGCTACGTTGTCCCATGTGGCTGAAAGTCTTTATCAGGTTCAGAAGTTATTTGGAGAGAATCAACAAACAAAAATAAAGAAACATACACAAACAGAACATGATTGCATAAGCGGCGTTTCCTTGGGAAATCACGATGGAAGATCACTACGCAAGATTACACATATTTTTCACAGTTGACCCAGAACAAAAGCATGCCAGGCAGTAAGACTTCAAGTTTCAGTAAGACTGTTGCTGTTACATTTTCCTCATATTCCTGGACATGTTTCTAGACAAAGAAAAATTCTACTGAAATATTTTCAGTATTTATTATTTTTTTTAACTGTATACGCCAGTTCTCACACTGATTGTGCCTTTATTGAGTGTTGTGGTATTATAAGGCTACCAATGAAGTAGCCAAGTGTTGTCCTCATTTAATACTAGATAAGACTGAATTGTAGTGCAATTACTTTCTGCAATTCTGTATTGTGCTATGCAACTGAAGTAGTAGCACATTAACTTGAGGGAATGAAAGAGCAGGAAAGGCAAGCACAATGAATTAGATCATAGGAAAAAAACAACCACACTGTTAAACAGCTGTTGCAAAAATATGGTATTGGTTATTCTTCAGCAAAGCTCAAGTGATGAAAGGTCAAAGTATGAAGGTTTTACATTTCAATATTCTTAAGTGCTTCTTGTGACATAAAATTTACATTCTCTAAGATATTGGCCACTTTGCTTTTTTTCCTGCCTATTCGTGTAAAATGGGCATGTATACATACAGAAACAGGGATGTGCATCTTAGACTCTGTGAAGGACTGGAAGAATGCCTAAAGAAGTGCTGTAACAATTTAGGTTTCAACTAAATTAACAAATTAAATTTTGAATTACTTGTGGTTTTTTTTTTTTGAAAACTTTTAAAAATAGGTAAAGACTAGTTGTTACAAGTTAATATTTTGCAATGGCATCCAGGATTCAATTGCAAAAGTTGTTTTTTTCTGAAGAGCTTGCAGCTAAGAGTGTGCTAAGTGCTAAGACTGTAACTTCATGCAAACATGTTACACAGAGTGGACTAATTAATCTTGGAGACCTCAGATAACCACATTAATTCCTCTCAAATACAGCTCAGCCATGTTTTGAGAAATGCTGTGACGTTACTCAGGGAGAGGATGTTTTAATACGCACTTAGAGCTCTCTGTTGTGCAACTAGACACAGCATGATTGAAAATATTCACATTTATTTATTTGGAGAAATAAGAAGGGAAATCAGTACAGATTTTTCAAGCAGCTGAAGTCTTGACATTTTTTGCTTTTCAAATCCTGCATGGATTTAGTGAATTCTCTTGTTCCAGTTGACAACCATAAAAAAACAAGCTTTTTGTTTAAACTCACCTTTGGTATTCTAAAAGAATAAAAGTGTTCGAGCAGTTATTTTTCCTTGACTAGCAATGTGTTGGGGGAAACAAGGAATTTTTTATTTTAAATTTCTTATTGTGTTGGCTTGTTGTAACTGTTTGCGACAATCTCATTATGCTAAAATACTAGATGAAGTGGTTGAGTATATCCCAGCAGGTGAGGAAGGTCAGGAACGGTTATTTGGAATAATGTTTCTCCTGCTGTACCTTGTGTAATCTCTCTAAACTGGGCTGAGAACAGTTCCAGTAGCTCATGTTCCTTTCTGTGCTCATTGAACTGAGTCACCCTTTTAGTCTCAGTATATGAATGAGGGATGACTACGGTGGTGTTAGCTGAGCAGAGTGATAAAGGAAAATCCTCATTCAGTATTTATTACCTTTTATTTGTTTAAAAATAAAAGAAAGCAAAAGCTAAGCTATTGCATTGGAGAGGGGGAAGGGATAACAGAAAAACCCACCACCACTTCTGAGTTCCCCAAACTTCAGACATCATGTCTTAGTGTGCAGTATCAGTGAGAGATTTAGCATCACATCAGGAATTATGAAACTTGTTAGCATGACTGTCAGAAACAGAGGAGTTAGAAATTAAAAAATTATATCCCTCTTATAACCCTCTTTCTAATAGGAACAAGTACTGTATGTCTTACAAGCATGAAGTGCCTGTCAGGGAACTTGTAATGCAATCTGACAGAAAGATAATGGATTTTTTCCTCTAGTTAATTATTATTTTCCAGCACAAAGTCACAATATAGACTACTAAACATCATATGCTTCATATTGTTGAGGATGAGGCTACTATCATCTGTAAAGAGCCTCTACAGCACAGCACTGAAAATGAACAGCAGTTCTCAAGGGAGTTGATGCTTCCTTTTGGATATTACAGTGCCATTGAAAACCAGTAGCAATTAACTCTGGAAAAACTGGCTAGCAAAGTCAGTGCCATAGCTCTAGTTCAGGATGTCCAGAACCAAGTGTGATTTCCATCTTTTTTTCTACCTTAAGCCTATTATTGATTTGTCTTCAGTGTTCATTTCTCTGGATCTCAGAGAAATTTTTCCTGATAGAAACAGAATGGTCTACCAGGCCATATCTATACTCTTAATTCTGGGCTTCAGAGTGAGATGTGGGGCTTGTCACCACTCATTTGCTGCTAGGAATTTATACCATGCTAAACGGGCAGTTAGGATTGCATTCTTCCAGTCCTGGCAGTGAACTATAGTTTCAGCTTGGGCACAGAGCTGCCAGCTGCTGGTATATATGTGCTATCGTAATGGTATTTTAAGACATCCGTGGTTTCTCAGGTTTCATTGCTATGCTTGTAACATTTTGCATTTCTTTTTCCCTAACAACGCACTTCTGTTGGAAATGCCACATGCCAGTATAAAAACATTTTCTAGGGATGCAGCAATTTAAGGAACATCTTTGTCAAATGTGTCAGTACTTCAAGTATGTACTGTTTTGCTTCCACACAGCAGAACCTTTTGCAGTGATAAAGCCGAACTATATGACGAAGGACTGAAACAAGCTGTGTACCTTTTTGGTAAAGAAATGGCATGCTAATTGTTGGAGGAAAACCAGAAGTGCAGTTTAAGGGCAGTTTGTATGCAGTCATGTTGCGGTGTGCTAGAAGCCAAGCTGGTAAGGATTGGTGCTAGCTGGAAATGACTGAGTTCTTACCAAGTGAGCTGTGAGCTAGGTTGCTAGCAGTCCTCTGTTCAGTATTCTGTGGTTGCAATTCCTCAGCTGTAAGCTGTTGCTTATGAGGATGGAATAATATATTCAGATTTCAAAAAGTATTGCAATATGTATTGTATTTACATGCAGTGTGCTCACTAACATTTTTACTGTTCATGTGACCAAAGGTGGTCGCCTCATTTGGTCACACCTGGGCATAAAATGTGAGAGAGCTCAGGCCCTGAACAGGAACATCTCCCTTGTGTATCAGGAAAAAGCTCTGAAATCTCCTTCCTCCTGAGAGCTCTTGGCCTCTACTGAATCACTTACTTTTTTTGTTCTCTCTATCTCTGACTTGATATTGAATGGTAGATGTTTCTCGCTTGCTTAGTCAAAGAAAAAAAAAAATGTATAAAACATATTCTCCTCCAGAAGCTTAACTGTGCGGACTTGTGAGGTCTCTGATGATCTGCTGTTGCTTGCTCACATTACAGTAGTGTATAAATTTGCCAAGGGCAGCCATTGGCCTTTGGAGATCATAGCCATCAAAATTTTTCGGAATGCCTGCAGAAAGCATAGCATATTTTCTAGCTCTGTACTTGACCAAGAATCTTTGAGGTGGTAAAATTAAAAAAAAAAAAAAAAAAAAAAAAGGAAATTAAAGAATGAACCACATTTATGCCAACTGAGTATTAAACCAAAACAAACAAACCAACCCAAAAACAAAACAGAAATAAGTTGTCTAAAATAGTTAGGAAAGCTGATGTAACGTTACAACTGTGGGCAGTTTTTCTTCCCACTTCTTAATATAGACACAATTGATTAGTTGGCTGTAGCATAGTGCTGCGTATGTCAAGTAGGTACAAAATAGTTGTTCTCACGAGAAAATTGCATGCAGACTTAGCACATGATAAGCTGTCTTGCGTTAACACAAATTACCTCGTTCTTGAAATGGAAAGTGACTGGGAGAGCTATAGAGGATGTTTGTGTAGTCTGAGCTATGCACATATTCAGTGGAAAAAAAGGAATTACAAAATTCCTCCATGGTCTACTTTAGGAAGTGTTTTGTTGAAAGGAACATTGTGCTGGAAAAAAAATGTGAATTTGTATCATCCTGGGTACTGAATGAATAAACTGAAATTATTCTACACAATGATACTGAACTTCATCTCATAGAAATAAGCAATTTTAGTTAAAAATAAGCCACTTGAGTTAGCGTAATGCAAGAAACTTGTCGAAGCATAAATAAAATGTTTTTATCATGCTTTTATAACCCAGAAAACTGCCAGGGGGGTGGCTTGAAACTCTTCATTACAATTCATTTCTATGAAAAATTCTGAAAGATGCTGCATCAGGAAAAATGATTTTAATTGTAGGTACTAGGAAAAAAAATATTAAAAAGCATGCCCCCTCAACCATCACCGTAATGCTTGTGCTACAGTGCTGTAATTACTGGCCAATGAAAGAAACTTTTACCACTGATGTACGTTCCCCAAACACATGGTGCATTGGTTATTTTCCGTGAGTATTCTATTTCTTTATGTTCAATATTCATGTTCTTGTCAATGCAAAGCAAGTTAATGCTTTTTAAAAGACCTTAAAGACATGCATTTCAGCTGAAATGAGAATTTAAAGTACACTGTGTTCAGAACAAAGCAGTGTTTTCTGTACTGTGTCAGCAGCTAAGTTGAGCATTTGATAGCTTTTCCCCCTTTGTACCATTAATTGCTTGTACATATTTCTGAGAAGTGCTGGTGCCTCACTAGGGACAATTCTCCCAGCTGAGTGAAGTTCGAGTACTGTATTAAGCTTTTCTACTGTACAGAGTTATGTGAGCTCACAAAAAATATTTAGTAATGTGAGAGCAGAAGTTGCAGCCAGGCTGTTTCCGGGGATAAGAAGAAAATTTGTTCAGTGCTCTCTGTCATAAAGTATGCCATAAACTAACCATGCCATTAATTGCTTTCCAGCACTCCATTAAGAACTCTGAAACGTCAGTTCGAAGTAATGTCTCTTAAAATTATAATGTGTCAGGGAAGATGAAGTCATCATGTCATGTGGTTTTTTTTTCGCTTTCTTTTTATGTTTCTTTGCCATTGGAACACATAAATCCTTATCAGTCCAAACCCAACAGTTCCTTTGACCACAAGTGTGCCAGCATAGGCACCAACATTTTTGCAGTGCCTCACCAGTTCAGGTTGCCAGCACGTAATGTACAACACTCCCTATCTTGACCTTTTTTTGGGCGTTTTAACAAAAAAGGAGGAGTTGGAGAGGAACCTCCAGATCCCATGTCCTGCATTGAGTAAAGGGTAACACATTGCTGCTGAACACTGCAATGCCAAGAGGCTTCTGCAGTAAAGATGCAAAGATTCATATCACAAATGGTGTTTTCTAACTCCACAAAAGCCCCAGCCAGGCACAGAATTCCTTCTGTAGCAGCTTCAAACAATGTTTTGAGCAAATAATTTAAGGGCTGCTCCAAATCCTTTTTTTTTACCTGTATTAGCTGCACTTTTCTTCTGCATTACTTTTACATTTTTGATATGTATCTTAATGGCCTGCTTTTACCCATGATGTTTTATAGGACTGTTATCCTTTAAACAAATTCCTTTCTCATTGTGGTGTACACCACTAATAAACAATGCTGTAATATTTACTTTCTTCGGCAAAGCAAACCAAAACTAGGCTAATCTCAATGACAGCATGAGAGTAACTATGAAGTGTTTGTATTTATGGGCATAAAGCCTAAAGTGTATCTAAAAGTGACATTATCTGATTTATTTTGTATCCAATAACTGTATATATATATTTATAGTCTAGCAAGTGGATTTGTGTCCCATTCATTGAATACTTGGACAAGAAAAAATTAAGCTTGGTTTAAGATCAGAAAGTTATGCTCATACTGTAAGGCTCACATATAGCTGAATAAAAGGAAAAACCATTCTTGAGTGTCCACATGCAGAAAATACTCTCTGGAAATTTATTGGGATATTCGGGCTTAGGAGATCTGTATAAAGCTGCTTTCTCTGGTCTTGTGTAATAGTGCTGACCAAATTGTCATTTAAGCCCTAGGGAACTTGAAAGCTCCCTACTGATGACATTGATTTCTACTTTCCTCCTTACTGTTCTGTTCTCCCTGAATGCTGAAGTTCCCTGAATGGGGGAAATTTTTCTTTCTGCTGTCTCTAAAATTGTAAACTTGGTAAATGAAACTTATTTATTTTTTATTTATTGGAACTGTCATCTGAGTAGAGATGGAGGATAAAATACAAACCTTTGTCTCCCAGTTTCCATGTGTTCAGGTGCGTAGGTAGAGCTTTGTAATAAACACTTTGTAGTTTATGTAAATCAAATGAAATTTTTTTTTCTTCCGAAGCAGAAATAGACATCTAATTTATTTACCTTTTTCCTGCTGGCTCTGTTAGTCCTCAGCAGCTGCTCCCTAGTTTCATACACCTGCCTGCTCATGTATTCTCTTACTGTCAGAGGAGAAAATTCACCTTAGCTAATAGCTTTGACATAGTTTCTCTTTCATTCATCCATTTCCTATTTTTTCCACTTATCTTGTCCTAATCTATGTTAAGTAGTGATAATGAAAGGAAAACCATTTAGCTTAAGTAAAAGAAGCATGTTGGAGTCATAAATATTATCAGAAGAGTAGAAGATGCGTGTAAAATGTCAGAAGGCAACTGCCTGTTTGGAAGGGGTTAGCAACAGCATGTGTGGAAATGATTATGCAAACTTTCTGTTTTCACTGATATTGACATAATGAAATTTCTGGTCTTTCAACCTCTGTTTTGGGTCACTGTGCTAATGGATGCATGTTCTAAATTTCTATTTCCTAATTTCAAGTCTCTGCTCTGTGATAATTCCCAGTGCTACTCTTATTTTTTTTTAAGTGTAATATTCGTTTCTTAGGCATGTGATTCCAATGAGATCATTTAAAGAAAAAAATTGTCATTGGTTACTGTATTTTTGTCCTCGCATCATTCTGACTATTTATTCATATACTAAGACAGGTACTTTATTCTCACATTAAATATCTGAATAATTATTTAAACAGACCTGTAAGTGTGCATGAAGTCCTATATTATCTCTTAGTTTTGGCTCACTTTACATACATCCATTAAAACATTGTAGTGTGAAAATTCCTCAGTAGAACAATGGAGCCCTCATTCTTATGTGAATGAACTAAGCCAAGTTTTATATCTTCAGCCTTCCTAATGCCTCTTGGTAGCCCTTGTCTTTACCTTATGCTATGCTATGGAGATGCAGTTCCCTGATGTTCCCATCTTTCACAGGAACTACCTGTGTTTCTCCCAGAGGTGAAGCTGGCATGAGGCTGAGCAGCCATTTTGTTAGCAAGCATTATAGAAAGAAAGGTAGCTTCAAGCTGAGAAGTGAAGCCATCTCTCTGGATGAGGTCTACACAGAACATAATGCTGTAATTTACCACATAAGTCTACTGAACTTGTGAAGCTAAGCACATGCCAGCAATCGGAGCACGAACTCCTCAGGACTCTGGGCTTATGCCAACATATGCAAAAGCCCCTACAAGCGTGTCGTTGTCAGCGTTGTTGTTACTTCAGCTTGTGGAACTTGCGAGCACATGGTTTGCCACACTTTCTTTTGCTGAGCAAATCCACCAAATATCTTTCTTCAAACATTAGGTGTGACGACTGAGCTTTGACAGAATAAATCCTTAGGGTTCTGATAAACTATAGGAAATTAACTGTGAGGTTATTTTAATGCTTGCATGTTTCTGAGATTGTAAATCTGTAGTGAAATTACCGGTGATACATTATGAAGTCCCATTTATATCCGTTGTTGTTAAGTTAGTCTCTTATACGAGTAGATGTGGGTACTGTTTTCTTAAATTGGATTTGCAGGAATCTTCTAAGATACCTGTGAAGGGTAAACAGCATTTGGTGTTCTGCAGTCAGACTTCCATGAAGAAAACTTTCTGAAACCATAGCTTTTCTGATGACCTATTTAAGTCAATGTGTAGTTCAAGAACATTTAAAAGATGATATATGGGATATATGAAAAACAAACTCTAATGAGGTGTGGTGAGCCAGCAGAAGGCGGACAGGATCATGCAGGGTATTGCATCCTTAGCCTTGAAGAATGAGTGAAAGAACCTTTTATACCAGCTTACAGATTTTACTGTCAAGCTGTAGTAATAGGCCAATGTAAGAGGAGCAATCTATTTGCAGGCTGAACCAAAACTTTACATTTCTTGTTTTGTTACAGAGATAGCAGTATACCTGGCCAACTTGTATTGATCTTGACTTTGTGAACAATTCTTTTAAATGCATAATTATCTTGATAATATTACCTCTAGCTTCATTGCTCATGAGCCAATGTTCTGATATTAAGAATAGAACAAATCATTGTGTATTTCTGCTGCACAGCTACACATGAGTGCACTGTTTGCATCACTCGCTAGGATGAATTCAGGTTAGCTAAACATGAGCTCATAGAAGACAATAATACTGCCAGTTTGGCAATATTTATTCTAGATGTGATTACTGTTCATTTCCCATTGAAGTTCCCAACTCCTATCCGAGACAGAATGACTGTGGATTCAAAGAAAATGATGAAGAATGCATGTGCATGTATGTATCAGTGCCAATATGCCAGCTCTGAGCCTGAAGGAAGTCAGGCAGCCTGCTCCAGCACTCACCCAGAAAGTTAGCTGAACAGTCAATCAGCCAATTACCCAGCAAGCCAGCTACAGCCCAGAATGCTAAAAGCCAAAGCTGTTTTTTTTTGTTTTTTTTTTTGGTTCTTAACTGGCATTTCTCCTTTTGCATGCCAGCTATTCCTGGAGTTTTCTGTGTTACATTTGCAGATATGTCAGCTTTGTTTTCTGGCTTATTCATCTGATATTTTTTTTCTAATAGTGTATTTTTATATATTATTGCTGAGAACAAGGGACTTCAAAAATTTACTTTGAAAAGTTAGCCTAGGAATTCCCATTTCTTTTTATCCTACCTGACTTTATGGAATTAAATTAAAGGTGTTCTGTTTTACTGCTTATTCTCTTCTTTCCTAGCAAGGTCAAAGAAAAAAAGAAACATTTGAAGAAGGGGTTGATTGAAACACAAAGTGTGGCACTGCCACAGATCATTATTCTGTGCCCAACTCTTTACTCCCTCCATTCAGAGACAGAGGCAAGAGAAGTGCTTAGAGCTTACTGCTCCTTGCAGAGGAAGGCAGCAGTTTGGATAAACTTGAAACCACCCTTCAATTATTTGTCTTTCCTATTTTTTATTTTGTCTAGACAAACAAAAGAGGTAACCCTTGTTAGAAGATGTTTTTAAAGCTAATTAGTAATTCTAAAGAAGTATTTTAACCTGAACAAAAATCTGTGCCTGAAGAGATGCTGGAGATGAGTCCAGCCTTGAGATAACAGTTTCAATCAGCCACAAGTACATCTGCCATCATTTGATCTGCCTGCATTTTGCTTAAAATAAATATACTTAATAGTTTTATGTATGTACAACTTCTGGAAGGTGGGTTTGTTTGTTTTTTAGTACTCTGAACACTCATAAATTTGGGTACCCATTCCTGGTTTGGTTGTTTGCATTTGACCATGAATTGTTCCTTTTTCCAGGAAAAGCATCTAATTTACTTTACTGTGGAACTCTTCTAAAATATGCTTCAAACATTATCTTTGTAACTATTTAAGGGAATTTTTTACTGTATTTTCTTGGGATATAATAGATACTCATACTAAAGTTGGTGTTGCCACTGATGTATGCGTTTCTAAATTACTTCTTTGTCCTGGAAATAATATTATATAGATTATTAATATACTGTCCTTTAAAAAATCTTCCAAATGCAGACTTAATTTCTCAATGGTATGTTTAGAAGGTTTAAACTTTAATTTTGAAATCTCTTTGTACGAAAGTCTCTTCGGCTTAGGACAGATTTGTTCTAATTCTGTATTTTTAATCTAATAATTTCATCAGATCTTTTGGTGGCTGTTGGGCTGTTTAATAGGTTAAGCCAGAGGTGAACGTCTTACAGAGATTTGTTAAAAAGCAGCTGAATTCTTTCTGAGGACAAGTGGAAAAGGGATTTTGATAGGATCTAAAGAAGTTGTGCAAAACAGTGATTTTTATCTACTCACTCTCTCTCAACACTGTTACATTCAGATTTGAAGCATTCAGACTTAGAAATTTGGTGGAGATTTGTGTCTGATTTTTCAGAGGTGGTCCTTCACAGTTTAGTAATAATCTGTTTTCATCTGGCTGAATTGCAAAGTTTTAAGCAGTATCCCTTACATTTGTGCAAAGGCTTACATAAAACATTAAATTATTCTGCAGTGTTCACTTTGTACATTATCTGTGTGTCATATAAGTAATTATTAATCATTCTTACAGTAATTTGATACAGTTGTGTACTTTTAAAAAAAAAAGAAAGGAAAATGAGTTCAAAGATGCTTTGAGGGCTCTGTATGATAGCACAACAGTGTATGTGATTGAAAGGCATTGATAGAAAAATTGTAACCTCATTAATTGTAGAATAGACTGAAAAATTATTGCTTAGATGTACGTATTTGAAGAATATGTGATGGAATTTTTATATCAGTGGTTTAGTTTGCCAATGAAAATTGAAATGGTGCACAAATTTAATACAAAAAAAATTGTGTATATAAAAAATCCTCACTTGAATATCTACTATCATATGATTGCTGAAAATATGAAACTTTGCAAATGCTTTATTGCAAGGAAATCAGTATATGTGGTGACGGGTGGCTCTATTAGTACCTTTCATCTTAGTAGAATGAATTAAGAAAAATTAAGTCTAGGATGCTAAAAAGTAAATTTTAGTATATATTAGTTTTTTATGTTGTGCTTTTTAATAGATTTAAAGTAGCAGTGGTTTCAAGTTTGCTAAGGTTACACAATTTAATCATAAAGAACCTTGACATTTTATTCATGACGATGTATCAGATATCTTGTTCTGAAAAGTATCAAATAAGATATTTTATTTTTCCCTGAAATCTAGGTTTTATAATGGAAATGCTCTTATTTACAACATGCAGGTCAACTTCATTGTCTTTGCCCATGCTGGGTGGGGACACGAGTGTATGAATAGATTTTGCATTGTGGTATGGAATAGGTAGTAATACAACATGCTATAATTACAAGAATATTGAGCAAAGTAAGCTTATACTAATATAAATATGTTTTACCTATCTTCCCAAAAGTTTGATGCCACTACCAGTTAAGTTGGAGTGCCTTTGTGCCTGAGATTTCATATAATAAGCATATGATCTAATCTGTCACTCTAAATGTAATTGTAATATATCGTGAACGTGAAAATTGGTAGGGAGAATGGTAGTACCCATTATTAACGTCTAACTAAGCCTGACACAGTACAGATGTGGTCATTCACTATAAAAATATTCTGTTGTCTTGAAGCCAACGGTGAGATAATTACATTGGGTTATAGAGAATTTTATTACCAAGTAATTCTAGGATATGAAAGTCAAACTGAAAACACTAAATATTTTGCTACATCCATTGGATTTACTGTAACAGGAAGCTAGATGGTATTGGAAATCAGTGTATAGGAAGGCTGACTATCAGGCATTTGAGTATTCTGCATGTATCACGGAGTTTCTCATCCATGCACCTTGTCACAGTATCACGTCATAAGGCACGTTAACAATCAGGAAACCACATGTGCTCAACCAAATGGGAGATGAAGATGGTCTTTGTAGAAGGTAGTATTGTTAAGTCTGTCATTAAGGCCTCTGCCATTAAGATGACCAGTGGAAAGGGTAAAAAAAACAAAAAAATGTGATAAAAACATTTAGCAGGAGAAATGGAGTAGGAGGTTAAATAATCAAGATGGAAGGAGGAGAGTTATAACAGGCTGATAGGACACAAATACCGGATGTGTTTTACTGTGTGATGGAATGCTGATACTAACATGAGGAGAAGGGGGAGTACTACTGAAAAAAAGTGTATACATCTTTTTTTTTTCCTCTGCGTCTATTTAAACTGCAGGCATGGTGTGCTCACTTGAGCAGACACTGCTTGAAAATAATATGCTTCTGATCTGCACTGAACAGAGGATCTGGCAAAGAAGTGGATTGTCTGCACTGCATTGCATTTAGGAGTGTCCAAAGAAAAATACTGAAAAAGATTAACCACTATGGAGGGCAATTCTTACACAGTTATTTGCTCCATTGCAAAACTTTTTCTTTGCAAAACTATGCTAGAAGTCTACTGATGTGAAACTAAATCCTCTCTTATTCTCAGTACTGGATTGAGTACTGAGGATGCGTTGATGCCTGCCTGTCTTCTGCTTGAAGTCAGTGCTTTTTACCAGGTGCTGATAGCTTTCTGGCAAAGCACTTGAACAATTACATGATTCTACAGGGGACAGGCTCTTTAGCAGGATCTGTTGTGATAGGACCAATGGAAATAGTTTCTAACTAAAAGGAGATGTAAGGAAAATGTTTCTTATGATAGGAATAGTGGGGCACCAGCACAGGTTGCCCAGTGAGTTGGTGGGTGTCCTGTCCCTAGAGTCATCCAAGGTCAGGCTGAAGGGTCACTGAGCACCTGATGGAGCTGTAGGTGTCCCTGTTCATGGCAGGGAAGGTGGACTAGAAGGCTTTTTAGGGTCCCTTTCAACTTGAACAATGATTCTAAAAAGAGAAAAATAAAGTAACTCCAAAAGCCAAACAGCTGATTTAGCCACAGAATGAAATGACAAGGGGAGGGGCAGTGGAAGTGTTTCTCTTTTTCTGTGAAAATAAAAGAACAGGATGGGAGATTAGCGGCATTTGTGGAGCTTGTGAGACACAACCACTATGAATACTTTTAAAGAGAAGTTTCTTCCTTTGAAATTCAATGGACAGTAGAAGAATTACAGTAAAACCTGCATCATAAAATTGATCATAAAGGAAACGATCTGCATGTTTTTAAACTGCAGTAGTTGTGGATAGATCCTGCTGAAGTCATCACTGTCCTATGCTGACTTACACAAATCCAGGGCTTAGCTTCCTGTTTGCAGATGTTCAGTCTGATAATTTTTCTTTCTTAGTAGTCCTTCTCTACTTGCATTCCTTACTATCATTTGTAGGCAAGGAGCTGTTCAGGGTGCTCCTTACAGGCAGGTAGGAGATTGTAGAAAAAGGCTGTGACTGAGGGATGTAGCATCATTTTTCACTGGGACAAAAAATGCAGAAATTCAGAAGCAGAAAATGGGCAACAGTTGTGAATATAGATTACAGCAGGCGCATTGATTTGTTTTTCATCTGTTCAGGCCTTTCTTAAAAAGGTGGAATTTTGCAGTAGCTGTTTTTTGGTCTGTAAAATGCAAGTTTCTATTTCCTCTGGAAAGGGATTCAGTTTTAAAAAAAAAAACAAAACAGCAAGATATCTCTTCTCATCTTTCTTCCTTTTCTTTTTGAGAGTTCTGGCTATTGAACTGTAACACTGGCCACATGTGCATTAAAACTATAAAGTCCTTATGAATCTTTAATGAGGAAATGTTCACGTGCGTACAAAGTAGATGGTTTTAACAGAGGCACCTCAGTCACTTTTAATTTTGTTTTCCTCACCATCCCCCAAATACCTCAAGGGCTCCGTTCTGCATTCCTTACACATTTTGCTTGCTTGGGAAAGACTCTCATGCAAGTTGATTGAAAGACATCACCTCCTTCCTCCTCAAAAAAGCTCTGCATGACAAAACCAAATTCCATTTAAAGCTTGTTTTGATCGCAAGAAAGTATATAAAGAGTTTGTATCTATTTTGTTCTCTGAACTTTTGATATGATTTAAAGCACAGCTCAAAGAATGACAGTGACTGCAGAAAATTGCAGAAGTGATCAGGCTAGTTAGTAATGTTTGTAAGGTTTCATTATAGGTATGGCTGTAATTAAAGAGGGGTGGGAAAAGGGTGAAAGCAGGGAGCCTGTCAGGTCCCATCTCGAGGGGTAGTGAAATGGCAGAGACAGAGTTGCTTCCCCTTGGCTCTGCACTCAGCCATGGGTGCTGGCATCGATGGATTGATGCAATTTTAGAAATAATAAAGGTCAATGCCATTAAAAATAGCATGGGAGGAAAAAGCTAGTCTTGCAGGAAAATCTCACAACATACTATGTGTATCTTAATGGTGAGTTAGTATAATATTAATGAAAGGGTTATCTTGTTTTTCAGAGCTATGTGATGAATGCAATTAATAACAGTAGGACTGTATAAAATCTCATTTTTTCATTCATTTGCTTTGCTCAGGAAGGTTGTCCTTGCTTCACTGTCTGCATTTCAAATAGCTGTTAATCTTAAAATATAGTTCTGGTTTTTGAAAGGAAACTGGATAATGAAAATGTAATACACTTTGAAATCCATTAAATGCTTTCTGTATTTTATTTTTCTAAATAAGTGTTTCCATGAAAACATATTAACATAATAGTGCTTATAGTAAAATGTAAAACAAACAAAACCAAACCCCAAACAAACACACATCCAAACCAATCATTAACTTGTTTTTGCTTCTCGAAAAGGCTAGAAGCAGTTGTCTCTCAACTAACAAGTTGTTTGTCAAGGTACCACTCTGAAGTATTTGCTGTGTCTCAAAATGAGCCATGATGATGGAATTGCTCATACATTGCTATTCTTAAAATCAGGTTTTGAATTTTTTTTGTCATAGCTATATGCTGTTTCAAACGTAGTTTGTTAGAAGTAAAGGCAATATTCAGAGCAATACACTGTATAAAAACTCTTTAAATTTTCTCCCATTTCTGGTGGTGTAGATACCTATTAAATGATAACAGGGAAGAAACAGGCTGTGCTTGTTACTGTCATCTGATTGTGTGGGGTTCAGATAGCAGTAATAAATTGCAGCCTGTCTCACTGAACCTTCCATGAAGAGTGTTAAAGACAGGCTTTCTGTCAAGCAAAGAAAGTTGAAGGTATGCAAGAGTAACTGCTTCTGAACACTTGTTTAAGCATTTTGCTGTTTTGGTTTTGGGACTGAAACCAATTAAGTGTTGATAATCAAGCTGGTAAAGGACCTTTACTTTAAAAGGGTGAGTATTAACAAAGTAGCAACCTTTGCTGCTTTACTTATTTGTTCATCTTGTACCAAATTGTTATTTCTGAAATCCTGCAAATGTTAATTTGAATGCCCCTTGGGAAAGGATTGTGCTTTGCAGGATGAAGATTAGGTGCCATCCAGAAATAGCTTGTAGGACTGTACACTGAATTTGCACTAATCTTCCACAGGCTGTCCCAGCCCTTACAACAATCTGAAAACCAAGCAGTATAAAGACATGCAACTTTATTTGCCTCCAGCAGGCCATTTAACTGTGACTATCTTCTTCCCAGTCTAGTCATGTATGGTACCATAGCGTGCAGAGATGAATTTCATTTCTTTAGACAGTTATTCTGATTAAATGTATATATGACTAGAACTGATAAGGCTTGGATTGGCTATGACTTAAAGAAATCAGTACTTTGCATGAAGTTCCAGGATTTAAGCTTTATCTGTGAAAAGAGGATGAACACATGGGGCTCAGCATGTCACTACACTGACCATAGCTAAGCAGCATGACACCACATAGTAATGTATTATGCCAGCTGGAATTGCTGGCAGACAACTTAATTCAGCTATAAGATCGTAACGGAGGTTAATAGTTGCAACAACACCAGGCCACGCAGCTGCTGCTGTCCGTGGAAATCTGTCATATGTCGGTAGGGCTTTCTAAATGATTTGAAATGCCAAAGAGTTTGATGTGTGACAGACACTCTTGGGGTGTGTTGTGCCAGGTTGTATGCAGAGTGTTTTACAAGGTATGGAAATATAACCCAGATTTTCAGGGAAAGCCTAGCATTCTGAGTAGTGCAACACAAAGGAATGAGAAAGTCTGTCTTCTGGCAAAACTTCATTTTACTTTGCTTAGTACATTTTTGGCCACCCAGGAGATAAAGCAGATACTGTATCAGTAATAAAAGTAGCCTCACTTACAGGTTTGAGGGTTTGTCAGTGAAATATTTATTTTTGTTGCTCTGCTAGACTGAAGGTTTTCACACAGACAGTGTGTTCTGTTTTTCTCACATCATCAAATGTTTAACGTACAAGCTGTCCGCAGTGAGGATGTAAGGCTTATGAAATCCTTTGTTATAGTGTGTTGCAGTTGTAATTCTAAATATTTTCAGCTTGGTGGGTGGCTTTAAATCTGATTTAGTTTTCTGTTAGTTATGAGCCACACCGCTACTAATTCAGATGATATTGAGCATTTTTGTTGTTGTCTCTGCAGAAAACAGTATTTGGACAGTTAACTGACCTAAATAGTTCCTCATCTGCTCATTTTACAATGGAGTTTTATAAGGTGGAAATTTAAAATAAGACTGTGTCATAACAACTAATTGCTTGAATGTTTTATTTATTTATTTTTATTTTTTTTTTAAATTAGTTGTGGTACTCTGAATTCTCTGAAGGAAATAAAATCAGGAATTTGTGAATTCAAATGCCCAGTGTAGCAGGAAGTTGCATATCTTACTGTGCAAGCAGCTGTTTAGCTGTTCAAAAGATTGCAAATAAATATGTTTTCCAAAGTTAATCACCTAAATTTTGATAATATGAACGCTGAGAACATCTAACTAAAACTTTCAGTTACACATATTATAGTAATATCTATTATCATAGAGTAATATGAGTTGGAAGGGACCCTTTAAGGCCATCTGGTCCAACTCCCCTGCAATGAACAGGGACACCTTCAGCTCCATCAGCTGCACCAGTTTGACCTAATTAATCATTATATATTATTAATATAATTCTTTATGTAATTAATATATAATATGTTAATACATAGCAATGTCTGTAGATACCTATTAGGCCATGCTTGTTCATCTGTCTACCATTTCTGAATTGAAGCAAGGTTTCCCTTGACAAAGACTGCTTCTCATTGTTAACTTGTGAATAAAATTTCCAGAAGTACATACAATTCAAGCGATATAATTGTTGGTATAACGTTTCTTTTTTGTTGAGAATTTTATCACAAGGAAACTTGCTAAATATAATGCAGTAAAACTTCTTTTGTTTGCACTCCTGGGCTAATTTATATCAGACACTAGGGAAGATGTTTGCTTGTAAGCAAAACCAACCTCCTGAAAAATATTCTGAAGCAGCTGTGCATCACCCCGGCAAGAATGTGTTGTCTAAGTGAGGAATTTTAAATTAGTCCTAGCCAGCCATGTATGTAGACTTGCAAAAGAATGCAGATGAGGAAGCACATGGGAATGTAGTATCGAGAAGTGTGTGAGTACTTTCTTTGTGCTCCCAGCCACCTCTTGTACCACCAAATGCACTCACCTTGGTATTGAAGTCCCAGGAGGGAAAGTGCCCAGTTACAGACCAAAGGTTTTACAGTTGGGAAGTGAGGAAAATCTGCTAGTATTACTTCAGATAATGTTGAAGTTACCTCTTTGGATGTAACTTGCACTTTGGGACCTTTCACTCAGTATTTTGATATTTTGCTTGTCAAATTCAATCTGGAAGTAATGGAAAATGGAATCTTAAGTTAGGAAAGAGAGAAAGGGAAAAAGTCAGAAACTCAGACCAGAACAAGCATGGGGCTGTTTGCCTATAGTCATTAACACAGTGATGAATATAATTCAGATTTGGTTTTAGTTAAGGTTGCTGAAAGATTCTTCCACACTAGCTGTATTCATACCACTGGGAAGCATTATTTACTGAAGCACTGCATACCATTCATACATTTGCTCATTGTGTTTTGTCTATAGCCAACTTTCCTAGAATCGCATGTTACAAATTAGAGCTATAGTTGCCACATTAACAAATAAAAAATCAACACCTTCTTTTGTGATACCTTTGGAAGAAAACAAAATAACTGAACTTCTACTATTAATAAGAACTGTTGAATTGCCAGTGGTTTTTCTGATAACTTTGTTATATTACTGCCAAATATAGGTTTTACTTAAAAATTTCTTCAGGGGCTATTCTTCAGCACGTTAAAAGAATATCATGGAATTCCTATTAATTTTTATCGATGTTCATGATGTCAATCTCAAAGAATACTTCAAATATGTAATTGGAAAGCTTATTGAGACATATTGGTTACATAAGTTAATATGTTGTTAACAGTATTTTATTTGGGAAAACAGAATTTTACCCTTGTTTCCCCAAATCTCCCCTGTTATCTTGGTGCTAAGCAGAAAAACAAACCCAACAACCTATTCTCTAAAGAAATATATCTTTTTTCCTATGTTGATATACTTCCATCCCATTAGAAAACTGTCTCTACTTAGAAAAAAAAATCAGTTTAAGGAAAATGATGGATGTATTTAAAAGGTCTGAATGGGGAAGGAGTGTGTGTGTGTGTGTGGGGGGGGGGGGGCGTGGGCAGCACCAAGAATTGCTCTAAGTACATTCCCTACTACAGTAATGAAGCTGTGTGACTGTCACTGTCAGCCTGTTCACTGGAGTGGGGTCTTATGTGTGATGGAAAGTACTTTTCACATGAAAGATACATTCTGTTCTCTGGATTTCCAGAAAGTACTACTGCAAATGAACACTATGGACATCTATGTAGATGAAAAAAATAGTTTGTCCTTTGTTCTTTGTGTTTTAACTGGTTTCATGAGACTTTTCTCAATTAACTCCTGTTTCCTTATTTGAGATGCCAGTAGTGTGTTTTGCTCATCTTTGAAGATATCCTTAAATATGGGCAGTCTTTGTTTACTTATAAGCAGATTATCTGAATTCCAGATTACTTCTGCAATGTGTATTTCTTCAGGGAGAACAGTGTGAGCATACAGCTATATGGACTTGATGGAGTATAATGGTTTTGTGTGGTGCAAAGTTTGAGCTCAAAATGTGTGCTGGATCTCTGCTGAAAATGGGAGCGATCAGTAATGAAGTAATAAATTTTTAGGGGAGTGACAGCAAAGTAAACGCACCCAGGGATGAGTACAGAACTATATGTTGGCTCCTCAGTCTCTCAGAAGGCAAGAGTCCTGAGAAGGGCATTACAAAGACATTTGAGTATCAAGGACTTGATAACTTGATGGCATTGGGTTTTTCTGTATTAGCCTATGTGTTATCTCAGTTATTATCCAAAGTTTAATTTGGTGTAAACTCTGCAGTTCCCTTTATCCTGGATTAAAGAAACAGCTTTGTGACCTGTATTTTTCAGATGGATATTTACTGGATTGGGAATGAGGATTTACTGAATAGGAACCTGTTAAAACTCATCTTTTTTTAGAGATCGTGTTGCTTGATAGCAAGTCATTCATTTCTAAAGACTGTGCAGAAAATCTGAATGAGACCAAGCATCAATTTATTTTTAAAATATTTTGCAATTTGCCTTTCTTTTTTTCATATGGGATGTAATTTTCAGTTTTTTCCAAAAAACTTATATGCAACTTTGCAGATTGTCCTGCCCATGAGTTAATGCAGAGTTCAAGACTAAAAGTTTAATTATCTTTCCAATGTTTCCTTAATTATTTCCGCTGATTAATGCAAGGTCACTGTTAGTATTGAACTTTCAACTATGTTTGGCTGTAATTTTTCCTCAGTTAACATAAAGCTGAGAAGAGCAAGTGGGTTATTAGTTAAGGAACAGGATTATGGATGGTTTTGTGTGAGTTGTGTATGCACATGTGTTGGTAAAACAGTGGAGATGCATGGTGTACTATCTCTTGAAAACTTTGGGTAGTTGGGTAGGCATGTGCTCCTGAGATTAGTTCATTTGTAATTTACGTAGTTTGTAAGTAGTATTTTTTTCTTATGATTAGTCATTTAGAACTGTAAAAGATGCAGTAGGGGAAGACAAAGCAATGTTTCGTTTACAATACCCTATTCATTATTCTATAAAAGTTAATGTTAGTATCAACATGAGCTGTAAGAATTGATCTTTTCCTTTTCAGTATGTAAAACTCAGTATTTTATTTTGACTTATGGCAGAACTTTACTGAATTTGGTATGGCTATTTTCACTGTTAAATGCCATTACTGCAGATGTCAGACTTAGGAGCAGAATAGTTTTATAGGAAAATTTAGAAGCATCTGAAGTCTCAGAGCAGGAAAGAAGCACTGCTACAGCCACGTTGCATGGCTCTGTACTTTTTGGAAAACCTCAGGCAAAAATACGGTATAGATGTAAGAACTGTAGTACATGCCCAGGGAGTGTGTACTGTGCTTTTTGCCTGTGTACATGCAGTAAATCCATTGGGCTAGGTTTCTGGGCAAACAGTGACCTCAGTACAAGGCGAATAGTGCTGGGTACAGTGTGTCCTTGAAGTGTCAGGTCTGTTCTGTGCACTCGTAGACACCTGAAAGCTTTGGAGAAACAAATATTCATTATTATGCTGCTGTTAAGGTAAAATAATTAGTGATGTTTTTTGTGCCTTCTGTTTTCCTCTTTATCATTTTAAAGTAATTTTTAACATTTTCTGTATTCAGTGAGAGATATGTATTTTGTAGAAGTAAACCTCAGATGTGGCACTGTATCTCATGTATGTGTCGTGAGAACAGGCATTGTTGCAACAAAAGCAGACTTGATTTTTTTTTCTTTCAGCAGCTATACACTACTTAAAGTAGTTTGATGACTTTAAATTGTGACATCAACAACATCTTGAGAAATATTTTCCATTGTCCATCAACATTTTAGATTTGTGGGCAGGAAATGGTGTATACATAGAATATCCAAGGAAGAAAAACTGTCAGGGAAATAATTCTTGATGGTACATAATATGGAAAATATGACAAATGGTCTGCCAGACCAATTTGTATTTCCTGACCTTTATTGCTGATGTCATCTTTGTATCTGATTTCCCTAGTAATGGCAGATATAAATTCATGATCCTATATAGCAGAATAGAACAATACAGGCTATAGAATTGCTGTCTTTTGACCGTGGTTCAGACTTCTGTCATCTCATTGATTTAAGTCATGAATTGTTGGCAAACCAAAGTTGTCTCGGTAATACTTATTTACCTTCTCCTCCAGAAGGTTTTGCTACTTTAGACAAACAGAATGGCTGGAGCTGTTTTCCCTAAGTGCAGCCTTCCAGATGAGGCTGCTTGTTATCTGCATTTCAGCTTGAATATCTTGCAGTACTTTTAACTTCAGGTGATATGAAGGTGTATACCCTTAAGCAGTTTATGCAGTATACTTTGTATTTGTTGCTTTTTAAACCTAAAAGAAAATTAATACAAACTTTCCTACTACCAACGGTTGCAACACATCTCAGAAGCAGAAATTTGCCTTAATTATTTAATAAATTAAAAAGTGAATAGTATTTTTTTATCCTTCTGTTAAAACAGCAGAGATAAAAAGGTCAAGATGGAGGGCAGAGTTGTTTCCTGCAGTGACCAGCACAGACGTCTGGTCTTGTCTAAGTCATGTTCAGCTGCAGCTGGAGCTGATGGTGAAACCTTTACCACTGTATACTTTTGATTAATAGCTATACTAGAATCCTAAATGTGTTGGTTAACTCTGTGACCTGTGTCAGTTTTCAGAGGAAAAAATAATTGCTATAATTGTGTTGTCTAAAAATGATGTGGACTTTTTATGACAAAAAATTGCTGTGTATAATAATGTTAAAATGTACATGGATAGGGAAGATTTCAGTGTCCACCTAAAAACAAAGAAACAGCATGGAGTTAAATAACAGTAACAGTATTTGTGTCTATAACAGAATGACATATACGTCAGAATACCTGTGACAATACCAGTCAATACAGTAGAGGTGCTATGCATCCACTGTATTGCATGTGTAAGTCTTAGACAAAATCTTGTACTGATTTAAATGTATTTTTAAAAAATACTTAGTATCACTACTTTTTATTTCAATTATTATTTTGATACATAGGATTGGATCCTACTGGAAAAAAAAAAAAGCAAAAAGAGAAAAAGCCCGACAACTCTGATATCTGTGACTAAAAGTAGTGCCTAAAGGTAACAATTCATTTGGAACTCAGCTAATGCGATTAAGGCATGAAAATACACTGTTGAATTATCTTCTTTGCTGAGTAATAGGCATGGCCTGATTCAATGGAAAAAAGTAAGAACATCTGTGCAAATTTCAGAGGTCTGTAGGGTGTAACCCTCTCTTTAATGCAAGCCTGCAAAAAATGCCTGGAACCACAATATTTTGAATACTTTCGGTACTTTTTGGTAGTTTCACTGTGGAAACATCTGCTAAGTATTCAATAGACGTATTTCAAACTTGCTGTGTAAATTTTTAATTCTCAATTCTAGAATGGCTAGGTAAGCTCTTCAAGTAAAGTTAGGAAATATTCCATGAGTAGTTGTGCATGTATAGACCTTTTTGTTTCATAGCATAAACTTTTGTTTCAAGCCATTGGCTCTTGGAAGTGCTGTGGGGTGTACAGTTCACTTTGGCTGGTACTCATTTTAGATAACTCAGATGTACAGCACTATCATTTAATATTCTGGAAAACAAGTACAAGCCTTGTAGTTTCCTAGGCAGAGCCACTAAAGGGAGCAGCTGAACAAACCATGTTCCTTATCTGTTGCTTCGTAAGACTTCAGACACGGTAGAATAACTGTTTAAAGTGTCTGACTTAAGATTGCTGAGCTCATACAGCCAAGATGTTGGCAATGAAAACATTTTGGTATAGTAGTCTCTTGTCAATCAACATGTAACCCTTAGTCTCTCATACCAAACTGAAGTTGAAAATCTGTTGTGAAGGAACGTTTGGATATTGTTTTGAGTGACGTGAGAGAGAACTTGCATAGTGAGAACTACTGGTGATAGTTGGATGGTTGGACTTGGTTGATCTTGTAGGTCTTTTTCAACCTTGGTGTTTCTGTGATTGTGATGTTCCTGGACCATTGCAAGTCTACTACTTTTTGTTATTTATTAACAATTTTGCACGCATGCGTACAAGTGTCTGTGTGTATATATATATATATATATAGTACACATGGAAATTGCTGATGGTAGTGAGGTCAAAGCAGATGGTGCAGGGAAGAAACATAAAGTTCTGTGAGGTAAAGAAGATTACTAGCCTCTGCAATGGTTCCTCAGAGAGCACCGTCAGTGAAGGAATACAACGTGTGCCGTTTAAAGAGTTTATTGATTAAAAGAGAAGTTGATTGTGTCTCCTTTCCTGCATGGCTGACCGGATAGAAACAATGCAGTTGTCTTTTGTGCCAGTAGTTTTATTTTAATAGGATCAATTTAATCGATGTGAAATTGGATTCAGTTAATGGTGATAGTCTTTCACTCTCAGATGAGAGGCCATAATTGTCTATGAAGGACCATAATATAAAATCTAGTGTATTTCTACTGCTCTCCTATTATGATAAAGTATGTGCAATTGACCAAATTCTATATATAGTTTTATATAGCAGGATTACTATTTAATCTTAAAAAAAAAAAAAAAGAAAATTCAATACTTGGAAAATAAAAGGTCATGTTGTCCCTTCATAACTGTGATTAACTGGCCTCTAGCAATTTTTTCCTTAGACTTTGCTGCTGCAGGATGGAAGCGCTGAAGCTTATTATTTCCAATAGAAACGTGAATTTAATGAGGAGCATTTCCTGCCCTTTAATCTCTAACTTCTTTGCTTCTCTTTCTGGGTCACAGGACTAACTGTTACAGGGCTGCAATTTATATATATCGTATTTGTGCATTTTGAAAATACACAAGTGTTTATGGAAAATAATGACCAATAGGATTAGGAGCAAACAGATAATTTTGGCTCAAGTGAAGTCCTGGAAGGAATGCTGCTGTACTGGGGTCTCTGGTTGCTCTTGCTTAATCATCATACGTTGTACTAGGTAAGGATAAGTTGTTGCCAAACTGTGTTTATCAAGTAAACACATCAAGAAGGAGAGATTAATTCAAAGAGATGTTCATCCTACTAACTTTAGTCTGTCTTTTTGAAGTATAAGAAATTTTTCATTTTGTGAGATTTGCTTGAACAGATGAATCTGAACATGCTTTGAGAGGAAAAAAGCTTGATCTAAACCCATGTTTTAAGAGTATTACAGTTGAGTGCAGCAGCCACCTTGTTTATTTATAGTTCCTCTGTCTAAAGGTATGCATTTCACTTGTGGCATATCTTACATAAGTTTGCAATTTAGTTTAGAATATTCATATAATACTTTCAATAGAGAAAGGGAAGACAAATGACCTTGCTGAACTGTTTTTCCAAGATACTAATTAATAGTTTATCATCTTAAATAGAAGTCAGTGTATTTTATATTTATTTCCCATTTTTGTATTTTCATTTATATTCATATATTCTAATGTTTTTGATGCATTCTTAGTGAGATATGCAAATAGTTTGGGGACATCCATCCAACAGTTTACAAGCAAGATCTACAAATTACAAGCTTTGTAGCTGATTCCTTTGAAAACTTGAAATACAGAGACTTACTTAGATACTTAGTTCTACAGAGAGATAGTGTTCAGTCAGTTGCTGCAGAATCTGCTGCAGCAATTTGCTTGCCATATACTTTACTTTAAAAAGCAAAAGGGGGGGAAAAAAAAGACTCAGATTTTTCTGGTTTTAGATATACTATTCTGCATGACAGAAACAGTTTGTAACTTTAATACCAGTTTGTAGTAAAGTGCAATTCAGGAAGTTATGAAGTGCTGTTAAATACATCACCTTGTGACAACTTTGTTTTGTTAATTGGATCAAGAATCATTTAATTCCATAATGAAAAACTTCAATGCTGGGATTTAATGAAGTCCACAAAAAAGATACCAAATATGTGGCTGAGAAGGATATTTGGATGGTTGGTAATAGCTGAGATTTTTACATATTGAAAGTAGATGTGGATTTCCTAAACTAGAACAGAAAGAATGTAACTATCAATGTCTTTCCTTTGGTAAAAGCTGTGGATTACAGGCTGTGAATGGGGGAAGTACCTTCCTCACAGCATAAAGTAGGGAAGTTTATGTAATGAATTAGTGGTATCATTTCTGATTAACCAAAAAATGTGCACTGTATGAGAGTAGACTTTGAAAGATTTTCATAGAAGTATTAAGATTGAAAAAGGCATTTAGGATCATCCAGTCCAAGCATCTGCCAATACTGCCCATTAACCATGTTCCTCAGTGCCATATCTACCCTTTTACTGAACACCTACCTACCTGATTCCTGATTCCATCACCTCTCTGGGCAGCCTGTGCCAATGTATCACCGCTCTTTTAGAGAAAAAATGTTTCTCCAACCTGAACTTCCCCTGATACAATTGGAGGCTGTTCCCACTTTATGCAGTTGGGCCAGCTGTGAATTCTGGATTTTGTTCGCCTCTCACTAGGGTTGAATTCTGCAAGTTGTTTTCATCCCAAAATCTAACCAACGTTGCTGTTGGTAGTCCACACTAGCAAATTGCAAACAATTCCTTCTTCAAAATTCGTACAGCCTCCCTTACATATGAACCTGGTTCTCAAGGGTTGGAGAAGTTCTTCACAGAGCTTCGCAGTATGGTTTGATGTACTAGTGATCGTTTAAAGGAATCAATGTTATTCTCATCTTCTGTTCTTTCTGCTGTGCTTCTGAATGCCAGTAACAATGGGAAAAGACAATGATCTCCCATTGCATCTGCCATCTCTGTTTCACCATGTCAGCATGTGCTCTGTGTAATCCGTGTAGGAGGGCGTGCTTCTGTCTCCTCTGAATGACTAAATTATGATGAAATACATGTGGTGCATCCAGGTCAAAGCTGGGAGTGTACACAAGGGAGGCTTCCCTCAGTATCCGTTCCTCGCAAGCACTTATTGTGTCCACTACTGGCCACAGCTGAATTCAGGATTCTTGGCTGGATGGATTTCTAGTCTTGTCCTGTCTGTGAATTCTTGTATTCCTACTGTGCAGGAGCCCAAAGTGCTACACTTGAGGCTTTGAGTGCAACCAGACATTTAAAGCCTCAGCACTTGTCTTCATAGATAAAACCCACAGAATCCTGGAAAAGCAGCATGACGCTCACTGACAAATCTAATAATATCTTTCAGAAAACTGAGGCCAATGTGCCAAGTGCTATAAATGCACTGTAAATACGAGGTTCCAGCTACTCTGTCTGCTTTTTTTGGTTTTGTAAATGTTACTGTTGCTCATGAAGAGAACTAAAATGAATGAAAATACAATAAAACAAATTGCAGTTCTAAAGGAGCAAACTCATCTGGGACCAGCAGGCTTGAGTTTTCAAAATAGAAATACAAACAAATGATTTCTAATGAAAAACTATGTAAAAATAATTTTAGATGTCTTCTGTTTTCTGCATAGGGTTGGATATTTCTATTTTTCTTTTTTTCTAATGTTTAAATGAGAATTATCAGGTTTGATTCAGTGTTTTAAATGCAGTTGACAGTTCATTCCTGTCCCAGTTCATAGAAAACTCATGTATCATTAATACAGGATTTTCATGAACTTGGAAGAATGCATTCTACACTTTTCCAGCCGAAAGTAGCCTCTTTAGTATGTACAAAATGTTCATTAAATACCTTTCTGTGTTTATACAAGTGCTCATGTCTCCATTATTCATTCAAGCAGAACCTAACACAAAATGTGGTGCATCTGCTGTAGCGTGTAGAAGTAACTAAGTGGAGTGTGTGGGGGGGGGAAACACCACCAGACCTGAAGAGGAGGTCATTCTGCTCACTTAAGAGGAATTATCATGCATGATTTTTTCAGTATTTGGAATGCCATCTAATTTCTGATGGGTAGTGGATGACATGAGAGGCCTACATGTTTTTAAAAACTGGTGGCAAAGTATTTTCTCATTTAAAATGGAGTTGTTTTTTTTTTTTTTGGAATAAATACACTGATGGCACTTGAAATGGGAAGGATAAAGATTTGAGAGTTGTAGCTGGAACTGCAGAGGGTTGCTGGGGCTCCCTCCTGTGACTGATTTGGAGATGTTTCTGGCTGAACTAGTCCAGTGCAGAAGGCATTTAGTTATGCATGTGAAGAGGAACAGTTTTGGCAATTAAAACTGATGAGGCATTTGTCTAAGATCAGGGAAGTGCCATACTCAATGTTTACTCCACAATGAACAGTGGTGGCCCCTCCCTTTCCTGTGTCCTCCTGCCTGGTGACTTCTCAGCTCTTCTCTTTCTTTCAAAAAACATTGAGTAATGGATTTATCTAGTGTTGAATGAGAAAACAGTACTAAGCCATTGCGTATGAAAGGGTACAGGGATCACATTCAGCTGGATGTGCATCTAGCCTCCTAGAGGATCCTACTCTTGATAAAGCATACTTACTGCAAGTATAATGCAGTGTAAGATTCTTCTTGAAGAAGGTGATAGTTCTGTGCAGCTACTTGTGCTACAGCAATTGATACAGACATAAATCCATTAAACTGTCACAAAGTCTTTGAGTGCTGATTTATTTATTTATTTTTAGGGGGATACAATCAGGCAAATTGAGAAACTCGTACAAATGCAGCCTTAAAATAACACTCCATTTTGCCTTTCCATTATGTATTTCTGCTGTCAACAGTTTATTATTTTTTTTGTGAGTTTCTTAAGTCTGGAAGAAGTTTTCTAAATCCTGATACTTTAATGGAGGCCATAGATGAAATATAATCCTCATCTATTCATAACCAGTCAAAAATAAACAATTTTTTCAAGGCATTAGAGCAAAGAGAGTAAAAGTTCATGAACCAATCATATGGGGCTTTTGGCAGACCATACGGAACGTTTCTAACAGCTATTTATAAGGTCCTAATGTGTTTATTTTCACAATAAATCTGACTTATTGCTGAATGTGTTGGTTTCATAGTAAAATAAACATTGAAGATTACAAACATAACCTTTTGTAAAGTCTTCTGAAAGCCCAAGGCCTAATTTAATAAATGTGATGTACTCTATATTGTCTGGGAAATGCATGCCAACTCTGGGGGTGGGGGAGGGGGGGAGGGGGAAGCAACAGCAGCCCAAGCCCTAGCTTTAAATTACAGAATCATTTATCACCAAGTTTACATTATGTTTGAGCCATTTGGGTTGTAAATAAATAAATAAATAAAACAATAGATTCATAGATATAAGAACTTACAAAAGGTAAATTAGAGGTATTTGCTTAGCCTGATTCTGTAATTTCCTAACGGAATTGCAGGTACTTGGACAGTTTTTAAGTGCTTGGGAATCTTTTATGTTATGGATCGTAGTTGTTTAATTGGAGGAATTTAAGTCATTTTTACCGTAAATCAGGTTATTTGTACAATTTCTCCATTATTTCACCCCTTGCCAGTGTTGGAGATAAGTATTTTACTGAAGTTGGTGGCTCTGTTACCCATGTTGTTGAGGCAGGATTTCAGCTCAGATGTGTCATGAAAGTATCAAATCCTAAAGAAAGGAAATGAAAGCATAAGCGCATAAAGGTTTCTTTTATGTTAGTTGTTTTATACTGTGCCCTCAGAAATCCTGTCTGATGTGTATGTAAATGTCCTCATTAGGCATGTATTTCCTAATTCTTTTGGTGAATCCTACTAAGCTCTTGACCTCAATGATATGATTCAATAATGAGACAGTAGGTTAATTACATATTATGTAAAAGTACTTTCTCTGACAGCTTTAAATGTATTGCTTTTGAACTTCATCAGATACTCCCTTGTTCTTGTAGTATTAAAATGTATCACTGCCAACTATCAAATACACTTTTCTCTTGGATTCATTGTTTTATTTGTCCATTACTAAACATAATTAATCTTTTATTCTTCATAGTGAAGCCTCTTCATAATTTCGCCAAAGGCTTTAGTTTTCGCATAATGAAAAAGTTGCTTTATATAAGTTTTTTTCAATTTCTTGTAGCTTTAGTAGTATGGGTGGGGAACAACCTTGGCTGCAATTTGCTGCAGTGCTGAGCATATAACTTAGCATTGCTTCAATATATCATTTATTCTCAAAAGAACTTGAATCGTGGCCACAGAATGTGCTTTATATGCATGCTTTGTTCTCAGATTGAAGCCTGCAGGATCTCAAACAATTAAAAAGAAGTTGTCATTCCAGTTGCTGAAACGCTGGTGCTTTGGGGATACTTTGGGAATGGCTCCAAGGGACATGCCTGGGAGGGTGGACCTAGATAGCAGATTGTTTTTAAGAAAACATCCTTCATCTGAGTATGTAAAAGAAGAAAGAAACCATTGAAATCCATTAAAAATGCTTTGTATTTTTGGAAATGTTTAAAGTTTCATTAAAAAAAAATGGACCAGCTGGACTAAGGATCTTAATACACTATACAGTAGATATCTGTTTTCTGGGTAACACTGTGGACATTTATAAATATCAGCAGTGTTGTTCTATGCCAGGTTCTTATTACTATTTTCAGGAAAGGGACAGGCTTTTTCTGCTACTGGGAAAGCTGGAAATTTCTGACGCTTCTCCAGTAATTATTGTCTTGTAGAGCTTCTGTGAATATTTTGTTTTTCCAGTTAATCGTGTAAGCCATGTTTGATTAATTCAAAGGAAAGATGGTTATAGCAATAAACATACATGACACATTCTCCGTTTTTCTGAATGTGATTAAGACGTTGCTGACAAGAATTTACACTGTCGTAGACTATAAATCTTGTACAGACTCTTAAGTACTGGTGTCATAAATACGTTGCCTAAGAAAGAAGAAGCAGATTCGTTGGGAAGGAAATTTTTAGTTGAATCAGTATTGTGAAAAGTTTGCACCCAGTCAAATGCTCACTGTTTATAGAAGTAGCTTAAATTGAACACAACCTCATCAAAGCAATGTGAGTAGTTGTTGTTTGCTTAAATCTTGTTTTATTTAAGTTTTCTTTCAGCTGCTACTTAGTATTCCTGTTGTATTTCAAATCAGGCTACAACTTCATTCTGGTCTCACAAAGGTCAATGTCAAAATTCTTGTGAATATTGTTCTGATCTCTCCTGTGCAGGAACCATAACTTCTGTGTCTGATCCTGCAAATGATTGTATATGGGTGAGCTTATGTCCATATATATGTCATTCTGTATGTACATATATTTCCAGAATAGAGGAAAAAAAAATAATCTGTTAGCACAGCACAAAAGACCTCCAGACCTGACTGGGACCTTCTGGAGTCTTCTGTATAATAAACATAACATTTTGCTGTCCTTGTTCCTGGAAATGAGGACTTAAGCCAAGAGACCAATATACGTCCAATTCAAGTCTTATTGATTCAAATGTTGAAGTTCTTCTGGTTATCATCCTCTGTATTTTATTTATATGCAAAGGGACAGATTTGTCACTGTTGTAGAATACATTATTTATTCACTAATAGCCCTGTGTTTTTAGATATGAGTTTCTTGAGGACTGATACTTTTCCAGTCTGTTAGTTTATCAAGAGTAAAAGTTTAACATTAATGTTGACTAAATGTGGCAGCTCTAGATGAATTGCAATGTTACACCTGAAAAGAACTCACGCGCTAAAGATGCAATTGAATTACAGCAGTGGGAGATAAATCACAGGTAGAAATGGGCTACTTCTAGTGTCTTGCCAAGAGACAAAGTTTAAACCCCATACTAAAATTGAGGCTCATACTCTCTCAGAACCTACTGTTTTATAGAAATTACCTTTTTAGCCTCTTAGCTTCTCTGCCTATTAAATAATACAACATTCTGAGCTGGGTTGGATGGGGTCTGAGTACCTGATAGAGCTGTAGGTGTTCCTGTTCATTGCAGGAGAGTTGGACCAGATGCTCTTTGAGGATCCCTTCCATCTCAAATGATTCTATGATTTTCTTTCAGGACAATTATCTGTTCATGAGTCTAACTTCCAAACAATAGCAAACTTTTCTTTATGATCGTGCTTGTAACTTGTTTCTTCAGGTAAAAAGATAATTACTTAAGTATTGTGTTCGATTTGAATCGTTCTTCATAATTACATTCAGAAGGAAATAATCTTTTCTTGATGTGAAAAATATGTATTGATGGATGAGCATGTAATCTGTGTGAAAAATGTTTTGTTAAATCATTAACACTAGGTTGTTTGTCTGTTGGATCAATGACCTTTTGATGGCAACAGAGATTTCACTGTGATAGTTTTTAATATTCTTTTCCCATTAGGACAAGGAGCAACAGTTTTAAAGCAGCCTCTGTTTCACTTCGATATGAATAGATAAATTGTCAAAGCTGCCAACAAGAATGCTTCCGTATTACAGGGTATGTTGTAAGCAACACTGCATGCAGTGTTCTTGCTGGTAAACACAAACTGTGCACATTTAGTGGCACAGCTCAGTTCTCATCCTTTAGCTGAATTTAATGAGCTGCAACACTGTGATGAAATCTTAGAGAATTGGGTTAGTGTGTGCTGAGTGGGAGGCAGATAGGGGGTGGCATTTTTTTTTGTCAGCTGCCTTTTCTCACCACTTATCAACAGAGGGGAAGGGATAAGGGTGGAATATATGCATAGCGCATATTGTTCTGGAAAATACTGTCCTCCAGAATTAAATCTCTTTCAAATACTCTATGTGGGAAAGGAAACGCAAAATCATATCTAACTTTATGCTGCACATCTTTCTGAAATTAAGGAGAATGATTTCTTTTCCAAGTCCTCCCTGCATAATTTCTGAGGGATATTGTACTGTGGTGTTATTTCTTAGAGATCTGAGCTGCAGTCCCAAGTACATACCTGAGCTCTCTGTGTTGGAAGAGAGCATGTGTCACATTAATTATGCACTCAGTTCCAGTTTGCTACTACTGTCTTGTTTGGTTTTTACTTGCTGGTTTGAAGAGAAAGTGGGACCTAGTGCTAGCCTATTTTGAAGCAATCTGAAAACATCTAAAAAACAATCTAAATCACAGCCAAATGGGTAGTAAATAATACATACAGCTCTTAACCAGAAAATTTAGCAGCTTGGTAGCAGAGGAAGTCACTAATGCTCCCATCATCAGCAAGATGCAGTGGACTTAGTGGCTTCTGGCACTGTCATGCATAGCATAAATATCTGGCTTTCAAAGTGTAGCTCTCATCTATTCTTTGGAGGCTGCTGCTCTGTTTGCAGCGAATGGGAGGAATTAGGTGTGTAACGAGAGAATCCAAACCTGCCATCATGTGGAAGACATAAACAGGCACTGAGTGGCTTACAAATATGCTAGGCTTGATATGATTTCTTTTTCTGTGCAACTCTTTGTGGGACTGGGATTTGCAACTGAAGCCATTTGTCTTTATAGGTGTAACTCACTTAGTGTTTTCTTCTCTAACCTGGCCATGAGAGAAACAAATTGTGCTTTTGCTCTTTTCTTAGCAGCCGGCTGCCTAGAATATCTACGTGGGGAGAAAAAAGCTCATATTCAGCCCAAACACACTGATACATCTGTGGGAAAGGTTGTAGCCAGAACGTGGGTCTGGCTACAGTGGAACTGTGCCAATATGTAGTAGAGTGTTTAAGATTTATGGGGCCAGGAAGAAAAGTGGTGAAGTGCCAGTGGTATTCCATCAACAAGGGGAAAATGGGTTTTTGCTACAAACATTCATTTGGAAATATACAGAAGTACTGTTCTACAGGGCAGGGGCTCTTGTCTGCTTCTTCATCTCCCTGTGCGTCTCAAATGTAGGTATGCCTCCCTTTTTGGCAAGGACAGCTCTGATGCCATGGCTTCCATGTCTCAAGCTCTAATTGTTGTCATAGAAAAGACAGATGGCAGCACTGCCTCGCTACTTCGCAGCGCTTCAGGATAATGGGCTGTTTTGCATCTGTGGCTGTGCTGAGTATGTGCTGTTAACCTGCCCAGCCACATGTGTCTCATCTGCAGTTTCCAAAAAGTTCTTGTACGTGACCAGCTCCATCTCGGTGCACTTGAAAGTTAAAAAGTAAGCACTGAGGTACCTGCAGCAGCTGTGCAGATGTGGGAGGTGAAAAGGGGGATGTGAGCTGCTCTCTGAGACTGAGTACCTATGTTCCACCAAAGTTTGGCTTCAGACAGCCTAAGTGCTTTTTTGGACCTGGGCCAGTACTTTCATTGTCATGCTTCTGGTGGCCAGTGAATATTACTCTTTCAGTGTTTGGTATGCTTTGAGTATTTGAAAATGTTTAATGTGATTTCTGCTGTTCAGGACAATTGATTGAAGACAGTATTATCAGGTTCTGCTTTTTCTTTCACTAATTTTTGTTTTGCCGTTTGTGAATTTTTACATGATTTGAGTAGTTGTGTCCATGTGTTCTTTACTGATACTGCTGGTATATAAATATAACAGATGTCTCAATATTGACTAAATGAAAATAACCTACAAAAGGAAGACTCAAGCCTCCAAAGAACAACATATGCAATATTTATGGAGTTCTCTGGCAGCTGTTGCTGATCTGTTGACCTGAGTTATTTTCAGACATTTGTAAAGTCAGAGTTCTCAGGAAAAAGGATGAGTTTGAAATCTGGTATCAACCTTGAAGATTTGTTCTCTGATAAATGAGATTCATGTTAAGACATCTATTGCAGAGATTCATAGTTATCTCTTAATGAAAAGGTCAGGTTCTGCTATTTCACAGAGTGAGCTTTAGTTCACGATTACTGAAAATTACTTCATCAGCATGAAGAGCTGTTGGTTGGGTTTCAGCTAAGAATGTCTGAGACAGCTAGGAAAAATACTGCTTTGAAATAGTATTGTTTCCCTTTTAATAAATCTCTCCTAAGTTAAGAAATATTTTAATATTTTTCAATATGAAGAGAGATGCAGCAGTCAAGTTTCATTTTCTTGACAAGTGCAGAGAGTGAGGAGAGATGCTTTTGCAGAAGCCCAGTTGAGATGTTGATGTGTACTGGAGTGCAAATAACATACTATGTGGGAAATATTTTGTCAATAAAATAATATAATTTTGCAATTAAATTGAAGTTCCATAATAAATGTCACAGGGTTTTCTAAATTATCCAGGGATGAACGTTGTTCTGTTGGTCACATTAATTCTGGTTTTGAAAAAGTACTTGGTTCCTACAGGCTAGGAAGTCTTATCTGTGCAAGTTTGTCCTCATGAAGAGATACAAGAGATGTTTGGAATTCAAGGTTTAAATTTACTTGAACAGTACCTATGTAATCGTCAAGATGGAAGAGTCCACCATACCATTATAGGTTATTGGTGCTGCTGTTGTTATCTTTATGCATCTTTTATCTCTTCTGTAAACAAAGCATTGTTGCATTTATATAGTCATTTATATTACATTAATTAAATAGTTCACAACAGGACTACGCAAGAGATGAAGATTATTCTATTTTTCTGTTAGAGTGACATTTGCAAGTCATGGTCACAACCTGCAATTCAATAATTTATTTTACTTCATAAAAATATTAAGAAGCCTTTTAAATTTTTGGATAAAAACCATTTAGGTCGCAATCTAGTTCCATGTTGTGTTTTGTGAATAAGTGTTGAACTCAGCACATTTTAAAAAGAGTAAATGTCTTTTTAGTCTAAAAAGACTAAAGTGCTGTGTGCATCTTTTCAGATGTAAAAAATAAAAAATTTTCAACATTGAAGGAACTAAGGTTTATGTTTTTAATATATATAATATCAGGGAAATATTTTATGACAAAATATAAAATATTTTCAACATGATTACAGTCGTTATTCTGTGAGGACAAAATGTGCAGGATGTCACAAAACTCAGAAACTTCTCGTTGAAATTCAATGAATGGCTGTGTAAGTAAAGGGAAATAAATCTAGGGAAAATTACCACTAAGAGGAAGTTGTTGACAAAGAGAATGAAAGTAAGTTGTATTAGACAAACTGTAGCCATGAATGAAGTGTCATAATTTCACATAATCATTTAGATTGGAAAGGGCTATAAAGATATCGGTCCAGCCCCGACCCATCCCCACCATGCCCACTAAACCACGCGCCTCAGTTTCACATCTCCACTTTTCTTGAACACCTCCAGAGGTGACTCCACCACTTCCCTGAGCAGCCTGTTTCAACACCTCACCACTGTTTCTTAGAAGGAATTTTTCCTAATATCCAACCTGAACCTTCCTTGATGCAACTTCGAATCTTATCCTATTAATTGCTTCTGCTTTTAGGTTAGAATGAAAAAGACCAAATCCTAGGAAAGATTCTATACTACAATTGAATACCATACTAATTCCATTGGGTCAATTGAACCCTATTCTTACTCTAGAATATCCAACTAATCAAATAATTTAGATACATTTCTTAGATGGAACTGTTATTATAAGGAACTATTTATGCACCTCTAAAATTGTGGGTATATAAAAACACCTGCCAGTATTTCTGGGGAGTTTTGTCTGGAGAACTGCTGTTAGATCATCATTTCAACAATTTGTAAATAATTTATTACTTGTACAGTTGAACAAACTGGTTGATTGTATACTAAGATTATTTTTGTAGTAGTACAGTCATGAATAGATTTATGATGGCATCTCACATCAGAAAAATTACATAACGATTTATGTAAAACTGAATGGTCAGAAATGACAGGAATGTAAATTAAGTTAGTTCATAGAGCTTTTTAAATAATGGATAGTATGTTGGCTGTGGTTTTTTGGTTTGTTTTTGTTGTTTTTTTTTTGATTTTTTTTTTTAAATTTATGTAACATCTGAAGTTCAGCTGTATTTCAGGAGGTCACTTAACTGAATTTATGAGCATCTCTAAGCTCCTGTTTCCCGTTAGGAGCGCAAATAGTCCAGTTAGCCTGATGTGCAGCCAGAAACCTCAGCTCTGTGATATACTCATACAACATTTTATATAGTGCTGTCATTAAGGTAATACATAATTTGTGTCAGATGCTGTCATTCTTAAAGAAGTTGTCTCAAGCACAGATTTATAGATATGTGTTAAAACAGCTGCCATAAAGCACCTTTGCTGAAGTTTTTTTCCTGCAAACTTGCAGTACTAGCAGCACTGAAACACGTTAACCTTTGTTTTTCTTCCTTCAATTTTGTTTCTTTAGTTTTCTTTTGTTGGGAAATAACTGTTGGTTTTGTCACATATGGGCATGATTCTGAGCTTTAAAGAGAGGTCTTTGCTGCTGATTTATCCCATCAGTATGCTTGTGTTCTTAGTACAGCACACATTCTATACTGCAAAACACAGTCTCCACTTCCACAACTAACTGAAAACAAAATAACCCATTAGTTAAACATTGTGGCACATTCAGGGAGGGAGAAAATGGGGTTGTGGGTCCCCAAAGCACCTTTTGAGTTGCAGACATCCCTCCATGCATGGGTAAGGTTTTAACAAATAAAGTTAAATATCTGTGGGACAGAATAGCAGTGTTCCTGGCCCAGCTGAGATGCTGGAGAAGAGTCAGTGTGAAGAAGGCAGGAGAAGAGATGCCACAGAGGAAGGTAGGAAGCGGTATGCTGAAAAAAGGAGTTGAGCCCAGTTTGCTATGTGAAAGATGGCAAAAGGAATGGGTATCTGACTGATATAACATGCTGGCATGGTTCAGCAGTGCTTATCACTAACAAAGATATTCTCCTTCTTTCTGTCCTCCATCCTTCATTTCTGGAGTTGAAATTGCGCTGTTAAGTTATGAAGTGGTGACTGCAGTTTGAAATTTAATCTAGGAATTTTCAGTACACATTGCTGGAATAAGTGCAGCCTTAGAACATGGAATAATAATTAGTCCACTGGATTTTAAACCTTTCCCAGCAGAAAGCATTTTTTATCTTTCCATTCACTCTCTCGTATGAACTACATTTCATTTGACTGTGCACTACATTTAGAGAAAGAAAAAGCACAGGAGTCCTGGTCAGAGCAGAAACTGAGGAAGCCTTGGACTTTTTGCAGCCATGAGAGGTCCCATAGAGATGCCTGCAGCACAGTAGAGATCGAACACTGTGTGCCTGTACACCTTGACATCTACTGCTTTAGCCCTGTGGAGCTAAATAGTTCGTAGTTCCCACATCTCTATTCTTGAGGTATTTTCCAGGAAAAGGAGCATGTATAGGAACAGCTGTGTGAGTTGTGAATTTGAATGTTTTGCTGAATTTGTACTACCTGAAAACAGGCCAAGGTGAAAGAATCTGGGAAAAATGAAATTATTTATTTTTATTAGAAATTACATTTAATTTTGAATTATCAGTAACAAAATACTGAACTAGAGGAATTCTTAGCATCTTCTTTCCAGATTCTGCTTGGTTGCTGTCATATTTAAAATGAAAGTGGAATTTATACTGGGAAAATTAATCCTTTAATATGTTTTCTAAGTATATATAGGAAAATGCATCAACAAAAGTTTTGTACCAAAAGTTTATCCTTCTTTACCATGTCATTTTCTCACTTTTTCTTTGACATACTGTCCCTTCATTTACGCTGCTGTATCTGAGCTGTATAGTCTTGCTTTACCATTATTACCACTGAAATAAAATGCTTAATATTATTCTATGGGATACTTTGAGAGAGCAAACTGCCATAAAGCCTGTCTGTATCTCTGCAGAGTTTCAACTACTGTTATTGACATGGTTCAGCATTTTTAGGCTTGTTCCTAAATAATGAATAATTGTTACATTTCCACAGCACGTTTGATGTGAATGAGTCATCTTCATTATATTTAAGACAAAAAAAAAAAAAGGCAATGACTTTCCTGTTGCTCTATAGGCCATTATTGCCATCATAATGACGTTTGGCACTTTAGTCACTCCTTAATACCTTGAATTGCCAGTGGTTGTATGTCTGTCCAGTCCTTAGGGTGTTCTGTTTTAGGCAATCCAAACAGTAATGGATTGGATTAAAAAAGAAAATGAAAAAATGCACAATAAGGAAGAGTACTACCACACTAAACAAACAGACAAAAGACCTGTTGCAAGTGTCTGAAAAGGCACAGTTATTGTTCGTGTTTCTGTGTATGTTGGCGTTGTCTTTGAAACTTAACTGCAACACAACCATATCTTTTTCTGGTTCTGGAAAATAAATTAAATATCCACTCTCTTTATTAAAAAATAAACAATTGAAAAACGGTGAACAAAACTAGAACTCGGGAGTTTCGTAGGAGCACTGTGTGCTTTAGTTGTTGATAGTGACACCAGCCCATTTCTACTGTGTATAGCCAGTAATGCAATCACCAATAGTGAAAATGAAAGTAAGTTTTAATAATATCAACAACATCAAAGTGTCACTGTTTCCACTGCAGAATATATACTAACTGTGGTCTTTCAGCATTGGTTATACGCTTTCCCAAGACTTTGATCACAATGATGTTATAACGTGAATCTCTTAAATTGATTCTGAGTCTGTATTCATTTCTTGAGCAGAAGTGCCGTTTTGTTTAGTTTGAGAATTTAACATGAGAAAGAAGTGGAAGATGTGAGCTTATATTTTTTCTGTTGTTGTTATTTCATAGTAATATGCAAAATGTGGAAAGTCAGTCGTATTTCATTGGTATTTGGCATCTGCTCAACAACTGATTGCTCTTCTCAGAGCTTTTTTGGAAAGTTTGCAGCACCATAATGACAGCTTTCTAAACACAGATGTCCTCTTGGTACAACCTATAATTTTTTATGAAAGTTGTACCAATGTCAGAAATTTGAACGAAGCAGTGGAATTAGTGGAACATTCTTGTTAGGAATAAGTATTGAAATATCTACAGTCTATCTATTGGAAGTTGGGGAAAATCCTGCAAAGTCAGGAGGGAAAGAGTTGGATGCAAAATGGCGAAGCTGTCAGGATGCAGTTTAAGATGAATTGATTCCTTTGTTAATGGACTGTGTATGCTTCAGCAATTTTCCCACTATGTTTTATAATGTATAAGTGCATGCAGTGAACTTGAGGCATCAAGAGTCCCAAAGACACATTTAGATAATTAGGGGTTTGGCTGTGGAAGAAGTCTAATAGCTGAGAGGCTGGGAGTAGCTTTTAAACATTCCTGTAAAGATCCATTAGTAGCCTCTTTCTCTTGTTTCATCTACATCTCAGCAAAGCCATCAAGAAGTGAATATTTAAAATGCAGATTTCCCCTTCTTAATTCAGCTGCTTTTGTTGAAGTAAATCCTCTTGGATGTAATAAGTCAGTAAAAATCAGTCCAAAGATTAATGAGTAAGATGATCAAAACCCAATGACTTGTGATAGCAGTAGTAAAAGACTTGTGATATTACTAAAAGAATTCTCCCTCATTATTTGCGTAGAGATACAAGTTATCTATGTACAAGTAAAAAGACAGTGCCTAACTATTATTACAATTTTGTAAGTTTAGACTTGTAAGGGAAAAGGAAACTCTCCTCTGACTTTACTGCAATCATTTCAGATTTGTTTCTAATAATGCAATGCATTATGTGTTCTTTTTCTATTCATTTTTAGTTAAGATCAGGGTGCCATGCAATAAATACCTCTAGCATCTTTAATAAAATGGGTGGGAACATATTTCAATAAATATTGTTGTATTTTATTTTTTCTGCAGTTGTTCAGCCAAAATATAAGTGCTGCAGTTATGGCTACGGCTAACTTCATGGGTCCTCCATCCGTCTGTAATTGTGAAAGGCACTTTGGTTTTGATTTATTTTCTGGTCACGCCTGTGGATATATAGACCCACACCACTAATGAAACATCACTCAGATTTGGAACAGATACATTTAAAATCTGAATTCTCCATCAGTGATGATACAAAACCATAAATGTTAGTTATAAAATTCTTTTTTTTTTAAAGCCTTAACTGGG
The DNA here is from genome assembly GCA_035772895.1 of Perdix hodgsoniae. NCBI lineage: Eukaryota > Metazoa > Chordata > Aves > Galliformes > Phasianidae > Perdix > Perdix hodgsoniae. Next base: position 13,551,345 of record JAPSGF010000013.1, read on the forward strand.
TCATGCTACAATGATTTGATATTGTGATACTGGGGTTCTGTCCACTTTTGCTTTTAGTTGATGTTAAAATCACTTGCACTGAATACACATGCATGCCTGTGTGTGGCCCAGGCTGGGCAGAGCTTGGCGTGGCTTGGATCGTGACCTTTTGCCAAACCTGTGGCTCTTGGGGAAAAAATGTAAACATACAACCAAATTTACCCTAGTTTCCTTATTTAGCTTAGTGAAAGTTGATACTCCTTGCCGTATAAATATATATAAAAATATATATATAATAAAGTTCTATATATAAAGAACTCTGCTAATTAGAAAATGGGATACACTAATTTAATATTTTAATAATATTACCTTTGTGAAAATTACTAATGGAAAGAAAGAAAATTCCCCAAATGTAGAATTTATACAGTGAGAGATCATTTAATTTACCTGTATTATTCACATTTGGGGCTTAAATAATGCCAAGAAAAAAAAAAAACCTATTTTGTTAGGCCAGAAGTATATGGAAACATTATGGAATAATACTAATTACTAAGAAAGTACCAGGATTGTGGGTAGTATAATCATCTACAATTTTCTGAGAATATCCTTACTAAAATGACCTAGCTAATTTAGGCGCAATTTCCAAAATAAGGAGACCAGATGTCTTTGTCTGGAACAGTGCAACCGATGGACACTTTTCCTTGAAATAGTCTGCCTCTTCTAATGTGAAACTGGACATTTTTATTCCTGTAGATGATAGTTTAGGATTAGGCTGGTTTTTTTCCTATGTGGTTACAAGTTATGGAGAAATAGAATTGCCATAAAATGGAGCATGAAAGATTTCAGTAAATGGAGGACTTTTTGTCTATTTGGTTGTTTTGACTGTCATTAAAGCTCACCTGGAAACAGTTTGCCACTCCTCCTGATTCCTTTGTTGTGAGCTGCTTATCATCTCTTACAGCCTATAGCACTGATTCATCTAGTTACAACTTGTGGAGCATCTAGATGAGCTGGCAGTTAACAGAAGATGTGTATAATTGATGTAAAGCTTAAAATTGTCAGTTATCCCTGCTTTAAAATGTGGATGTTTGCTCTGAACTATGTGTTTAAGTTGGTTTTAGATGGATTCCAGTGTGAAGCATGGAAAAGCATAAAGCAGCGTAGATCCAAAAATGTATCTTATCAGACTGTTTTTGTTTTATTATGGTTTGCTTGTTTGTCTTTTAAATTCTAAGAATACAGAAGCTCAGATAATGAGGACAGTGTCCTTTCTTTCTTAGCCACATGGACTCACTTCTGCAAACTAAAGAACTCCCTTTGACCTGTTACATATTAAACCCAGTAAAAAGCAGAAGGGTCTGCATTTCATTCATGAGGATATTGTCAGTAGCACAGCCTGCAGGGATCTAAGCTCTGGTGTTTGGTGTGAGCAGCATGAGAGTGGGCCAGATGTTTTGGTATGAATGTTTGAAGGTTCCAAAAAAATGAGGCATTGTATCACCCACACACTGAGTAATGCTAAGCCATCAAAGGAATATACACTCCTGTCAGTTAACTTTTTACCAATCACAGAACGGTCAGGATGGAAGGAACCTCAAGGATCTTGAATCTCCAACCCCCCTGCCACATGCAAGGCTGACAACCTCCCCATTTAATATTACACCAGGCTGCCCAGGGCCACATCCAACCTGGCCTCGAACACCTCCAGGGACGGGGCATCCACAACCTCTCTGGGCAGCCTGTTCCAGCACCTCACCACTCTCATAGTAAAGAACTTAATAAAAAACCAATGATATTGAACTGTCTTTGATGGGACTCTGGAGAAGAGACTGCAGAAGTTTTGTGTGAAGCTTTATGTTTATGAGTGGATGTGGAGAAAAAGCTTTTTCAAATTCTTACATAGTGGTTTTTTATAATGAAAAATGTTATCAACTGTATTTCATTTGCAATAAAATCTGCAGCTGCCACTTTCATTCAAATCCTGCAGGAGGAGACACCACTAGAGAGAAAACTGCTCTGCCTGGGTTAGGGAGCAGGACAGAGAATCTGCAGGAAGATGGCTGTCGTCCCTTTTTCTCTCTGTTGTCTGTGGGGTTGTTTTGTGCTCTACTGCCATGTTCTTAAGGAACAGCCTTGAGATTTGTGTTTCTGCCTTTGCTATACTTGGTGATTTTCTGGAAGAGGAAAAAAGCTTACACCTAAGTTTAAAGCTGTCATAGACCTTTATGCCTAAAGTCATCATAGATCTTGCAGCTTTCCCACAAATGCTCAAATCACCATCAAGATACTTGCCCAAGCATCGCCCCTTTATGACACCTTTCTTTACCTGTCTCCAGAACTGCTGCTTTCCCATTCCCCTTCTTTCCGTGCCTCTAGCTCATCCTATTGTTTCCTTAAGACTCTGGAGAATTTTATGGGCTCTCATTCCCTTTGTCAGGCAAGGCAGCTTTGGTTGTATCTCCATATGGCAACACAACAGGGAAAAGGAAACTCTTCTGGGATTTATGCTTTCTGCTGGTTTAGCACCTGAGGGACTGTCACTGTGGCTCAGGCAACTAGGACTGACGTACTATGTAATGCATGTGCTTAAAGTATGTATATGTATTTATGTGCTTAAAGTATGTATATGTATTTATATGCACACGTCCTTGCATCGCTGTTTGGAAGTTACATCAGTGCTTGAAAAGTATAATAGAGTTTTAAATATTTTCTTATAGTATCCATTGTGTTTGTGTTGGACTAAGATTAACCTATTTTGTTGACTTTATTTGCATTATGAATGAATAATGATTTATTAGTGAAAACAACTGGAACAAAGGAATTTTGACATATCTAAATGAAGCTAAGATAAAAATGGTATGAAACAAAAGCACTGTTTTTTCGAGAGACATAGCTAAAATGCTTTCTAATTTGTCTTATAGTGTTATGAATCCTTGTTACCTCAGTTTGTTATACTGTTAGGAAGTATCTGTAATGCTATCTCCATTTTAGTAAGACTCAAAGGACAGCTTATTGTTTCCTCTCAATTTTAAATCTGTGCCTTGCTTCCTACCTTTCACTTGTTTATTTTGTTCAGTGATGTCACAAGATGGGGTGCAGCACATAGTTTGTCTGCTGTGCTTCTATAGCTCTGCATTTCTAGTATGTCAGACAGGGCTTCTTGAACGTAAGTAATCGTGATGCAGGCTGAAAGCTGAACTTGACCTTTATGAGTCAGAGACTTTGACTAGGGACATACCACTTGTCAGCATCACTACTAAAGCAAAAAGGGTGTAAAGCACAAGTTTTTGGAACTGCATTCAAAAGACCTGAAAAAATTACTGGTAAAATACAAAAACTGATTGTAAAAGAATTCAGATTTCAAATTAAAATATGTCTTAGTGTGAGTTAATCATTTGAGATAAAATCTAACCCCATTGAAAGGGCAATCCCACTTTGTGGAACCATAATTTAACTCAGCATGCATTTTATTTGCAATAAAATAAGGAGTCATAAATAAGGTGACTCTGACTGCTGTCATTTGGCAGAGGTGAAGCAGTGGCTGGTATGTGCTGGAAGTGGCCAATCTGAGAAACAGCACTGATATTATTGCACACCAGTCATTCCTTATAAATTGTAAATTGTCAGAAGATGAACAGTGACTGTGCAAGAATTTGCAGCGTTTGTCTCCTAGGCCTGCTTATCTAATTGCACTGAAGGCATTTCCTCAGTGTTCACATCATGGAGAGGCCTGAGACAATTCCATAGTAAATCTCTGTGGGGACTGAATTGAGAGAAGTGTCGTGGCCCCAAGCACTGTGCCAAGAACAGTTGAGATTACTAATGCCAGTAAGATCTTTATCTGCACAACAACTGATCCTCTGGATGTCACCAACTACAAAATGAAGCACCTATCTGCCAAACATGAGAAATTACTTTTATTTCAAGACAGAAGGCTGACCTGTCTGTTTATATATTGCATGACAGCTGCTTTGCCTACATTACATGGAAATGAGAAATGTATTAAATGCAAAGTGCACAGCACAAGTAATAGGCAAACTAAAATGCTCTTGTTTTGCCTTTAGAAGACTATTTTATTCACTCATTGATTAAAACATTTTTCCTGGGGCAAGAATGTCTGGTAAGCTTGTTTAGAAAATTGCATGTAAGAGAATAATTAAAACAGGTATTTTTTTTTAAATCTGATATTAACCTTATAGTTTAGAAAAATATGGTTTTATAAACTGCAAAAGATGTAATGGTTTTGGTGTTGCAATTTAAAAGAAATTACATTTTTTAAAGAAGACAAATAAAGGTTAGAATTGCATCACATTCATCATTCCTCTTGTATAGCACTCGTACAATAGGGAAAGTGGTAATTAATTGCTCCTTCTCTTATGTCTTTCTAGAGATCTGAAGAATAATTTGATTAGCACAATTGAGCCAGGGGCATTCCATGGACTTTCAGAGCTGAAGCGCCTGTAAGTATTAATTCCATTTGAATTATTCTGAAAATTGTGTTTGTATCAACATTTCTATCCTTGGGCAACTCACATATGCCACCAAGCAATAGTAGAATGAGGACACTGTCTGGAGAATAAAAAATCACACACTGTACTTTTTACATTTACCATCCTTTTATTTTCTTTTCCTTTTTCTTTTTTCTTTTTCCCCTATCCTTTTTCCCATTTAAGTATATGTCTGCTTTCCAATAAATGTCTTCAGAGGTACTTCTCCAAAGTTCAAAAACACAACTAATTATTGACAAAGCAGACAGTACGTCGCTGTAGACGTTCATTGGAAATAAAACCAAGGGTTTTAAATAACTGTAAGCATTGCAGTGTAAGCATAACTTTGTGCTGTGCTAAGGTTATTGGTGTTTTTTTTCATTATGTACAGTTTACTTACTTTTATCACAGGACAGGTCTGTAAAATAAGTTCTTAGAAAGGAAACTTTTTCATCTTTCAGAACTTGCTTACAATTTTCTTATCTTCGCATTAACTCTGCTGGATATTTTTTTATTTTTGCCTTTTTAATAAGAATACTTATGCAATTTGTCCCATCTGTCATTCCTGTATTCATCTCACTGCCAATCTTCTCAAAGTACTTTCAGAAGCACTGACTGGTTTTTAAACTACATTTATAGAAAGGTAAAAATATCAAAGTTACTACAGTTTCTACTAGAGAGGCTTTTTCCTTTTTTTTAATATGGGCTACAGATCCTCCTTCATTCTTCAAAACCTGAAAACCTCTTTTTAGTGTGTTCCAAGTGCCAGCATCCAAATGACTATGTACAGCAAAGCAGCCATCAGTGCCGAGGTCTGCTTGGCATTGTGCACACTGTCTCAGGTAAAGAGACTTGTGAGAAAATGAGAATTAGTTTAGGAGAATAATAAAATTTAGATGATGAGAAATGCAAAGCGAGAAAAAAAAAATGTAATGTCTGCTTTTTTTTCTGAGGTTAAATCTCTGATTGAACCATGTAAATAAAAGTTTCAGTCTCTGATCGCACAGCTAGCAGTGTCTTCTGACACCAACCAGTAACTTCTAGTGCGTTCGGTTACAAAGCCAGTGACGTAGTACTTATGAAGTCTATGCATTTTTAATGCAAACAGAAACATAAGGTTGACACTTCTGTGTTCACTGCATTTAGGGATAAAAATGAAATGATCAAAACGAGCACTAATTATTGTTTTGGCCATGTACTCTAATAACACAACCCTGACCTCTGGTGGGAAAAACGGGAAGCCTGTTCACATCCTGGGCTGTATGCTGGAAAACTTAGACAGGTGAAACTTAGATCAGCAGTCAGAGAGCAGTCCAAGAAGATCAAATCATTTGGTGTTAGGAAAAATGAGAATAAATGACTCTCGATAATTGGGAATGGTAATGTTAGGATTTCTCAGGGTAGAGCTGAAAAAGACCCCTTCTTTCTGGCATGAACAAATAACACTGAGAGCAATCAAGACACAGTGAGTTGATTAATTACCAGCTTGTCAAGTTTGATACAAATAGGTATAATCTGTGGTAAGAAAATCTCTGCAGTCTTCAGCTCTTCAACAGTTGGGTAGCAGACAGCTGAGAAGAAGCAATAAATACTACAAACTCCTGTTGAATGCTGAATACAGTCATTACTTTAAGGCTGCACTTTATATTCATATCTTCTTATTTTACATGTTGAAGTTGGTATAAAATGGGCAATTGCAGGAGATGCAACTATGTCAAGGCAGGCAGATAAACGGCAGGCTGTCAACATCAAAATGTTTTCTGCAAATGATTTGCAGAAATCTTCTAATTTGTATTCAGAATGAAAAATTGAATTATTTCAAGGGTTTACTTAAGAAGGGACACAGAAAACTGCTGCAAATTGAAAATTTATGAAGCACTAAAATTATGACACTTGGTTATTCAACAGGGGAGAGTTTTGCTTTCTCTCATATCAATTTAACAAGTCAACATTATTAAGGTAAATGTCTTACTCCTGAAAAGGAGCACCAGCTTTGTACATTATGAATTGAATCACACCTAATATAATATGTATTAGTCTGGAGGAATATGCAGAAAGCTATCTTTTCTTTTTGCCTTTAAAAATGGGCTTTATAATATGGAGATTTCAGCCACATACATCTTACCGTGAAAATAACACTGATAAAAGCCTTCAGGAGAGGAAAGATAGCCTTTTGCTTTGTTAAAAATACCATTTTACTGTGTTGCATTTTGAGAAAAAATTTGTTTTGATTAGTTTAGGTGAAATTTCCTTCTGCCACTCAAATCATGCTCCACATTTTGATGTGTTTTGTTCTGTATGTGTTCAGACTTTTCTCAGGCTGAAATAAAGCATTACCCAACTAAGAATTCTGAGTGGGTTCTTGCTTACTATTTAATTCCTTAAGGAAAAGATATATATGAATAAATGTGTATTTGTCTTGAGGTTGTGTTTTAAGATTTTGTATGTAGCTTTCACTAGAAAAATTTAGAGAATAACAGCTAATTTGCAATTTTGGCACCATATTGTTATGCAGACTATTTTCTAAAGCTGTTGCCTGCTTCATATCCCTGATTAGCATTTAGGAAATATTTTCATTTATGAAGGAAAACTGTAGTCAAGGTTGAAAATCAAATACTTGAAAATTAAACATCATTTAAAATATTCAAGAGAGCAGAGTTCTTGTTGCTATCACAACATGATTGTTTATACCTTCTTTTGTTTCCTTTCTAAAAGGATTCTATACATTTTGTTGTACATATGAATTGTAGAGAAAGCACCCATTCATCTTTCTGCAGACAACAGTTACAGAACATAATGCCTTGTAGTATTCATAGTCTGAGGTAGCCACTGTATTGCTCTTGGAAGAGCTTTTCTAGTACTTATCAGGACTGAACTTCTTACTGGCTGAAAAATTAACTGCTCCTTGGTTTCTGTGAATTCTTCAACAAGAGACAATGATACCCATGAGATGCTTCACGCTTGTGAACAGTAAAATTGTGTCCATCTTGACTAACTATTGCACACAGTAAAGTGGAGGATATATAACATTTTTCAAAAGTAAACAAGCAGGCACTAATAAATGTGATAAAGAATAAACCTGTTGTTTTGAAGATACGTTTTGCTTTTTTATTTATATAATCACATTTTAATGCAATTAATAAAATCTGCATGTGGTATGTTTAAGTGCAAAATATTGCTAAATAACCTTTATATAATGTTGTGAAAGCTGTTTAATTCAGTCATGTTACTGAAGAAAGCTTTATTTCTCACTTGTACCTGTCTTCTTAAGCGTTAAAATTAAAGAAGCATCATCAAGGCGTGTATATTAATAACGTAGAACTAATGTTTCACTGTTGTTTCTTTTTGTTTGTTCATTTGTTTTTCAGAGATCTTTCAAATAACAGAATTGGTTGCCTAACACCAGAAATGTTTGTTGGACTTAGCAGTCTTCACAAATTGTGAGTATAATACTCCTCTTGTTTTAAATAGGAGAAATCTGAACCGCTACATGTCTTACTTAAGTACAGTTGACAATAAACTTTCATTATATCAAAATTAATTTCATATAGTCTTCCCACAAAAGTGAAAAAAAAATCTCTACTGAGCCCTTGACTGTGATGACTTGACACTTCAAAGTTGATGGTTCTATTTTTAAATGTAATATATGTCAAAACTCCAAATAAATTTAACATACAACATTTTTGCATTGTAAAGATGCTGAATGTGACATTTCTGTTTGCATGTCATGCAAACAAATAAAGGTCAAACACCCAAGTTATGATTCAATAAAGTTGTTTTCTAATGCTGGTTAGAAAATTGATACATTGCTCTTCTGATCCACTAGAGATCAGTTAGAATTTTATTGCTTTTTTTTGTTCCTAAAATGTACTACAGAAAAACTGTAAAGGCATAGATAGAATGCATAAAGTATTTACATTTGGAACATCAAAGTAGTTCCAATTACTTGAGAAATGTGAAATTTAGGCTGTCCACTGAATGTGGTGTATTGTTCACACCATTTTTGATGGTACTTTCTGAATCATTAGTTTATTGTGTACAGTGGCACTAGAGCATGCTCTAGGGAGTAAAGCAATTGACTTGATATCTTTATGTCTCAGCATTTGCTGAGTCCATAGATTTTGAGACAGTTGGAGAAGAAGCACTCAGAAAACAAAAGATTACAATAGTATACCTGGGTTGTTCAATTTCAGAGAGAATCGGGTGAATCTGGAAGGTATAAAATATACGATGACCAAATTTACTAGAGATACTAAGTTTATCGTGGCCTGAAAAGACAAAGGTTGATTTTGAGGAATAACAGAAGCAATGGAGAGGATTCCCTGACAGCACAGTAAAATGGCAAATGAAATGTAATGGAAATATATATTAAGTGATGCAAGGAAGAAAAAAGGTTCTGGGCTAACCATTAAAACTCAGGAAAGATTTTGAGATGATAGAGGATAATGTCATGAAAACATCTGCCTGTTGCTCAGTATCACTTAAAAAAAAAAAAAAAAAGCAAGTTTTATTAATGAAAGAGTACTACAGAAGTACAGTACTACAGAAAGAAAGCTAAGCAGCTGCATTTTGATAATTTGGGCAGTCTGCTCAGTCCACTGAGCTAAGGAAGGTGATCAAATCTCTGAGAGGCTCAAGACAAGACAGAACGGAGTGGTGAGATGCAGCACTAGGAATGAGTAAGTTGCCTGCAACTTCCCTGGCTGGGAAAGGGACAGTTGAGAGTAAGAGAAGTATGATATGAGACTCTAAAATTCTGAATAACATAATAGAGATGAACAGCAACCTATTTTTCATCATCTCTGACAGTACAGAAACTAGAGGATACTGAGAGAAAATACTGTGAGGCAAATTGGAAAAAAAGCAAACCAAAAAGGAAGGTTTGTTGTTATTATTTTTTAACAAAAGACAAAGCTGTGGAACACTTTGCTGCAGGATGCTGTTTAAACTTTACATGAATTCAAGAGGCTATGGATAATATTATGAAAGAGAAATCCCTGCTGGATTACTGAAGTCATAGAAACCTGGTATTGTCCAGGAAATTCTTGAGTTTCAAATATTTGGAGGTTGAGAGAAGAAATGGAGGAAACAGTATTTTTTTATACACTTTTCAGTGTATCCTTTTGAGAAAGACCCAGGAGGGCTCTGCATTTTCATCCACATCTGTCTTCATTCCTGAATGGAGAGTCAGTCCTGTGTCACAGTATGTTACAAATCACAAGCTTTATTTTCTTTCTCTACAAGTCAGTTTTGGAGAAACTTTCTAGAAAGATCTGCCAGGAGATCAAAATTATGCTGGGTAAAAGGCCCAAAGCTGGCACACTTAACTCATTGCACTATTGAGAGCAACTGTGCCAGATCTCCTCTGATGTATACAAATGAGAAAAGACAGTGGAAGGAGCCTCGGTAGCAAGTTGCCCACTTCTCTTTTTACCTATCTCAGGCATGTGGTTTCAGATTGGGCAAACCCAACCTGCCGGTGGGGTTTGCATGTTTTCTTCTGTTGTGCTCAGTGAATGTGACTATGACTATAAAGTCAGATTATCACAGAAGGTATATTTAATTCAAAGTGGAGAAGCCACCTTCTAGACAGTATGAGCAACCTCACCAGAAAGTGTTAAAATCCCTGCAGTCTTGGGAAAAAGTCTAAAAATTGTATTTTTTTTTTAATAAATTGTTCCAAACCATCTTAACTGCTAAATTTCAGTCTTGTGAATATAAAGAACAGAAATTAATTCACAATGAGTTTTCAGCATTTGTTCTGTGGCAGCGTTTGGCTATATTTGCCCTTGCCTCTGAAGACCAGGAAGGAGAATGGAAGACTATCTCAGCATTCTTGACTTGCGTCAGAAAGCAGCACATATACATGGTGAAGCTCAGTAGTTACCAATGTCCCCTGATAAAACAGGTTCCCATATCCCTGCTCCCTCTGGTAATTGAACTCTGACCCTGCTACAGTGCTTGCAGATTTTTTTCTGAGCATGAAGATCCAGAGAAAGTCTCATCAGTTCCCCATACATTGTGGCTATCGCTGTGTTTTCTTGCCTCACGTCTTTTTATGCATCCTAGGTATATATTTATCCTTTCCTCAGTATGAAGCTAAATTTCGTTTCCGAGTATAGTCTCAGCATTTTCTGCGTTGTTTTAATCTGTGCCTCCAGTTTATAGATGAACTTTAAATGATACCTTCCTTAATTCAAACTCTCAAGTGAAATTCTTGTTGCCCTTTTTACTTTGAATAATATAATTTAGTGAAATTACTTGACCTACTATTTTCAACTACACTCACCTCTTCTTGGAAAATGGTTCTCTTAACATTGACTAGAGTTTGTTGTTATTACCAGATTTTATTTTCATGTATTTATGTTTCTGAGCCAAAATTGCTAGAAAAACCTCTAAGTAGTCAGTCACAAGGCTGTTTCTGCACAACACCAGCAGCATCTCACTCTCTTCTGTCCTGCCCATTAGCTTATAATGTAATACCATAAATGTACTTATCTCCGGGTTCCTCATTACTATATGGATTCTTCTTTATGGATGTTATGTCTGTATGTCATTGCAAAAAAGGATGATTCTGATACACCTGTTAGTTTGACTTCACTTATATTTGAAGCAGTTTTCGGCTGAGCTCTGAAAAAAAGAAAAACAGAAAAAATGTTGGCAGATTGGAGTTTTCTTTCATCTTTTATTGTATGTTTTTACTGAAGATATATCATGTAAGCATATTAATAAAACCAGTGATTTTCCAGAAACGGAAAATTACTGATTGATTTTGATGTATGTCTAGCATTATATTATATCAGAAGGAAAAAATGTAAAATTTATACAAGATTTTTTTTTTCATGTGCTGAGGGCTAGTATTGAAGACCTCTATCTCCCCTGGTATTTTTGTATTCTAACTAGTTCTGCATCTTACTAGTCATTCTGTATGTGATCCTAGGGTAGATCATTTCTAGAATCTAATGATGCATTTCCCACAAAACACATGTAAACCAGATGACCAACATCACTGAAAAGTCAGAAATAGTAGCAACTGGATATATTTAGGCTACATATATAACAGCTGCTCTTTCTCACTTATTATTTGTACTAAGAATTGTTTAGTGTAGTAAACCACCTTCTTTTGGTAGACTTTCCAAAGAGTAACTTCATTCTTTAGTAATTCTTACAATCCCTCTTTCTGACTTTCTGACATTTTACTAGCATTTTCAGTTTATTATTGGCTCTCTACATCTTTGATCTTTAAAAAAGTATATTATTTCTTAATAAACATTATTGGTTTACTTTTTTGTTCTCTTTTTTAATTTGGGTTTTAAATCACCTTTCTATAGTTGATTATATTATTGAGGTCATCCTGCATGCCAGTTCATGTACTTCAGTAATTCCTCTTCTGTTACTTTATTATTTTTTAATTATTATCATTGAAGTCTGTCCTCTTGAAGTCAGAGGCCTAATCATAGATTAGACAAAATTTCTTTTTTACCATGAGTAAAACAGTTTGTGATTACTATATCAAAATTTATGACTTTCTTTTATGCAAGCTGTCATCTTTAACAAACCAGAGTCAAGAGAAGCATTACTCTTGTTGACTTGGTGATTATGTTGTGCCACTACTATCACACTTGAGAGGAACAAGTCCTCTCTTCGTTACCTCCATCACCTTGTTACTTGCTCCTCTATCTCAGAAATCTGATTAATGACATAATTATTAAAAATCATTGGAATTGGTAATCTCAATGTGCCTTGAATGTAAGAACTAGGGTTTTTTTGTTTGTTTGTTTCTGACTACGGGCTAATCCAACCTGCTGCCTTAGGCCTAACACTTTCTAGCTTTTTTTTTTTTTTTCCCCGTGGACTTTTATACAAGAAATTTCCAAAACCAAATTTTTTCAATCTATAAATTATAATAAGCCTCCTTTGTGTTGCTAGCAGTACCTCTGAATCATGTTTACTGGTATTTTCAGGAGTGTATTCTCTGAAAACAGCGTGGAGTGGCATTTACTTATTATAACATGAATACATATAATTGTACTAAAGAAAAGACGACAAATTCTTAAACACTAAACTGATTTAATAACCACCATTTATGGATGAGAATAGCAAAGGAGCATTATAAAAGATATATATAGAGAAATAATGATTTATGCAATTGTTGATTGCAGTAATTAGAGGTCTCCTGTGTTACTTTAGTAGAGATGAAGTGCAGAAGGATCTTTGCAGGCTGTTATCAAAGCCAGTAGGGAGAGCCGTGAGTCCACTGGAAAGAGCAAAGGACATAAATCCTTATGCACCTTCTGTGAATTATACAGATGAGCTTTCCTGGTCCTGTTTATGAGCACAAATACCAGGTGAAACAAAATAATGTAGTGGTTCTTTTGTTCTTGGCTCTGTAAAATAAAAATTGAGGGGAAAAAAAGTAAACAACTCTGGGACTAAACTGATGTAACTTTTCATCAAATGATGTGATGATATATCTAAATAAAGGATAAATGTATGTAAACATACTTCTCTAAAATGAAAAATGAAACTTGTCTAGCTTTTAGGGATTATGCAAGGACTCTTCAAAGGGTTTGATGATTTCATGTAGACTATACTGAACAAGGCAACCTAAAAGTTTCTTAAATTTATATCTAAAAATACTATAGTAGTATCATCAAATATTGTTATGAAAACAAAAGCATACAAAATCCAAATAGAACTTATAAGCCTCTTAATCATGCATGTAAGAAAAAAGTCTCTTACTGAGGTCAGGATGTACATTTTAGTGAATTGGAATTGAATTTCAAATTACTAATGAAATCTAAAATTTCACACAGCTTCCAAAATCACTGCAGGCAGTGAATTGTGATTATGTTCCTTGAGGGTGATCTAATTTTTACACCTTCTTGGATTTGATGATTTGTACTTGAAAAATGATTTCAAAATGCTTTCACATCGTTTGACAGATGTATCTGACAGTGCCTCCAACAGTGTAAGAGAAGATTTATTATGTCTTCTAAGATATTAGCTTAACTTTTTTGACTTAATATATCATCCTTTGGCTTTGTTTATGCTGTGCTGGGGTGCACATATTCTAACTAGGACTGACATAATTGAATGTGCAACAAATCTTCCAGACCTCCTTCAACTCCTCAGTGGCCATGTTTCAGTGCTTTGTTCCAGAATGATGTATGCAAATATACTTTTGGTAGGTAATGATGTAGTCATCCATACTAATTCTATTTGTACTTAATTTAAAAATCAAGAGCTACAGAATACTGGGTTGGTGCCACTGTACTGACTGACCAGATTTCATCTTAATAGTCCCCAATAAGTTAGTTCTTCAGGTTTGGCATATTACTGCATTAAAACCTATTTCAACAAGCAGCTACTGCTGGATCTTCCTTTGAGAAGTTCCAGACAGACCTTCCCCTTTACTTCCAACTGTTTGATTAAAGTACATCTGATTTATTTGTCATCCTGTCTCTGAATCATTATCACCAACTAGCTTTATGGTAATATTATACCATAAATTCTTGTGTGACTTTGTTGCTGTCATTGAAGAAACTACTCCCTTTGTATGGTGCCAGAGATAAAGTACAAAGCCAGAATAACACTGTGAATCACGTAGACCCCATACTGAGAAAGTATGCACCACAGCCTGTCCTCTATTTGTGCTGTAAGTTTTATACCTTCTCCATCATTTGCACAGAAGAATCTACTGTTTTTTCATTCAGCCTCTGCTTTCTAATACTGCTTCTAAGAGTGAAACATACTTCATATTCATATACTTTGTTTCCACCTGTACTTTGCCTCAAATCAGTCCTTCGAGGTGCATTTGGCTGTTTTATAGCATTTGTTATTTATATTAAAGCTTCTGGCAGAAGTGTTTTATTAATTTCTATAAAAGCATAGAACATTTGATATATAAAAAAATAAGTGCAGGACCCTGTACATAAAACTAAAATGGTTTATTCTGATATAACAGAGAGCGCACATTTCTATTAATGTAGTTAGTTAATGGCGTAGTGAGTGCTATCAGCCTTGGAGTGCATTAATTTATGTTTGAAATGTTTGGAAACTAGGTGATGGGGATGTTTTAAGAACAAATTTCCTTTTAAGTCAAGCTGGAGTGGGTTTTTAAGATATGTGAAATGGAATTTCACAATGCTGTGGTTATAGAAATATTTTAATACAGAATACAAGTGTCATGTGAGCCAACAGAACCAGGCATCTGCAGCACGCTGCAGACATCTAGCTCAGAAGTGCTCAGTTATTGGGTGATTTAATAATGCTCCAGTGTGCTTTGTTAGCAAAGAGGCTATTCCCAGTGTTGGGGAGCTCCAGTCTTATATACTGTGTTTGTTGGATGTAGAAATTTATTTGTGATTTACACAGCACTGTAAACATGATACTGAACTGCTAATTAGCAGTAGTAATGTGGAAATTTTGAGCCAGGTCATTGGCTGAATATGAAAGAATATGAAAACTGACTTACTGGCTCTGTGCCGTCTTCTGAACTGTCAGGAACTCAATCCACCACTTGCCAAAAACACTGAAGAAAACACTTATATCTCACAGTGAAAAGTTACCAAAAAATCCGTGAAAAGAATACGCTAGGAATTTTTAGTTTAACGAAAGGCAATTCTGGTGAGATATCTCAGTGGGCTTGGTAGGACCTATGGAAATGCATAGATTTATCAGATGTAAAATGGGCATCTTCAGCAGGTGAATAACCACAGTCTGTTTGCTGAATATTGCTACATCAGCCATGGAAATGATTTAGTTTTTCCTTGCTTTCTCAAATACTGACCAGAAGTGAAGCCTTTCTTAGGTCCAAACAGAATTACCAAACTTCAGTGCTGATGTTTTGTTTATTTTACTGCATGAAATCTGGCCAGATATTTAAGAGAAAAATGGGATTTGCATCAGATAGGAAATGCTGCCATACTGCAGTAGGGTAAAGAGGAAGCTGTGCTGTGTTTCAGCTGGCATCCATACATTCCTAGGCAGATTACTTTTGCTGTCTTTCAGTTCAGCCTGATCGTCTGTCAGTTAACGGGGCGCTACTCTATTTGCTTTCCTATTGGTGAGGCTACTTCTGCTCTACTTCTGTGTAAATGTCAGGGTTATCACTTTCTCATTTGGTTCTTTTAAGGTCCCAGTTCATTGAACTGCTTCAGCATATGCTTAGCCAGGGCTCGTGTCCAAAAAGCATGAGTAGGTCCATTTAATTTTAAGTAAAGAGGCTATCTTATATATACCTACACTTCAAGGCAAATTAGAAAGCCCTTCCATTTCCAAGAGCTTAGTGCTTCAATTGTATTAAGGGTGCACTGTTAAACAAAATACTTGCAATGACCTCAATTATATCAACATATCTTATTGTCACTCAGTATAATGAGAAATAATTTCACATAACTTTGCTGAGACAGTTATTTTTCTCTATTAGTAGAGTTTTGCTTAAAGCTACCATGAAATTTTGAATTGTTCAAAGCTTTTTTTTGATTGTTGAAAAATGACTTTTGTTCCAAGAATTGCCAGGAATACAAAAATAAGATTAATTGTTTCCAGAAGGCTCTACAACTTATTTTATTTTACAGGTACTTAAAAAGACAGCATTATTTGATATTAAGCATTTACCTCTTGTACTCCTAAGATGCTGATTCAACAGTAATATTGAATGAGGAAATACTAAATTGCATCTGTATGCAAGTATTCAGCTTAATCCTTTCAGATATCAAGACCAAAAATATAGTAAAACTAGTTAAAATGGAAATGGTTTTAAGAATGTGAGGATAGGAATATCCATTTATTTAAAGTCTTTTGTAATAAAAATGTTTACTTTGAAAACTCACTGCTATTAAAATAGAATGCTTGGATTCATCTAAACATTATTAAACCGATGCTTTTATTTGTTTACCTTGAAGTAGCATTCTATATAAACAGTAAATTAAAACATAGGTCTTGCTGACAAATCACTGTGTGAATATTTACACTGAAATTCTAGAATATATTACTTCTGTTAAATATGTATGGATCCTCCTGTTTCTTAAATGGAATGAATTGTATGCCTACCTGCTGTGACAATAAAATAAGTAAAAGTGCATGGTTTGATCTGAATATTGTTGTCATTTACAAAAATGCAATATACAAATTTAAATGTCTGTTCTGGTCAGGAAATGACTTTTTTTTTAATTAGCACTTGGAAAAGAAATTACATTCTATAACAACTTTGTTTTCATGTATTTGCTATATCCATAATTTTTTTTTTTTTCTAGGAATTTGTCAGGGAATATTTTTTCAAGTCTCATGAATGGACTCTTTTCTGAGCTGTTAGCTCTGAAAGCACTGTAAGTATGATTCCTTCCCTTCTTAAGGAATCGAGAAAAACATTGCAATGAACATAGTGTAGTTGAATTCAAACAGAATTATTTCTATTAATGCATTAGAAACATAAAATATACAGTATTTTCTTATCAATGTCTGTGTCTGGGCTGAGAATTTGATGCAGTTCCTGACAAACCCATGCTGGCAATCCTGAATGGCATCCATATTTATTCTTTTCTACTTTATGATTTTACACCTTTTCATATTTGTATGCATTACATCGTGTGATAACTGTGAATACACAAAAGCACTCATGTTAAAAACTTTGTCTGGAACTATAATCACAATTCTTGGCTATTTATATTAAATGCATCTCTCTGAGACTTAAAAGTGTATGTTGGGTGTTTCCATGAGTAACTTTCTACTTGAAGGTGTTTTAGTAAGTGAATGTATTTTGCAGTGTAGCTTTTTATAGTATTACCTATTCACATATAAGTCAGTAATCAGAAATACTGTTCCCAATTTAAAAAAATTGGCATAATGTTTTGAAAGACTTTAGGAGTGGGACAGTGTGCATTATTTTTCTCATGGTATCTGTATAATTACACATCTATGTAGGATTGTCTTTAGAATGTGATAATCTGTATTTAAAAGACTTTGAAGAAAGCTTGTGTATGATAATTGCATGCACACTAACTGTGCTATTCCTCTGTTCTTCTAGGCATTTCAACACTGATTCACTCATCTGTGACTGTAATTTGAAATGGGTCTTACAATGGGCTAGGAATGCTTCAGTCCGAATTGCGGAGGAAACGATTTGTGCTTACCCCAGTGCTTTACAAGGACAGTCTTTTCGTAACCTGAAGGAAAACCAATTGATATGTTGTGAGTTGTACTGGTGTTTAACATCACCAATAGGAGTGGATTTGAAAGAAAAATGTTTTTAAAAAAAGTAGTAGTATTGCCAAAAAAATATTAACAACTCTGGCTTTCTTATTGCAGCAGGGAATTCAGGTATAATGCACAGAAAACACAACTAAGATTAAAACATAGTGGGAAAAAATACAATTTGCTTATTTCATCTAAAATTGCATGTATATTGAGAGAACACCATTGTCCTGTCTATATAATAGGGTAATGTATATTTGTGACTTGAAACATTAATACATGATGGTAGCCCTACATTGTATATAGCATGAAAGTGAAGTTTCCTTGAGGAATTTAGAGAATGTTGCCTTTAGGTTGTATCTCTGACACAAATATCAGATTTTGTTCTTTTATTTTACGTTTTGTAAACCTGTTCTGTATGCTTCAGCCCTGCTTTCTATGGATGAATAGGATTTTTAGAGTGAACATTAGGCAAAATCTTTAAATTTAGGTCTGTAAGTGAATCGCTTTCTGAGACTTTCCACTGTAGCAAACATGAAGGATACAGTGTGAAAACAAAAAATACAAACAAGTAAAGAAAATTCATCTCTGGCTGAACAGTATATAGCATAGGACAGAGAAACATCATGAATTTAAAAGTTACACTGCATAGAAAATATCCCTGCCTGTGACTGTGCTGGTGGGCTCCATAGTCAGAAATATTATTTGATGCATACTTCATTAATCACAGAATCTTTGGATCTCTGACTTTCTTGAATGACAGGAAGTTGGTGGGGTGGTGACTTCGCTAATACCTTGTGGAAATGAAAGAAAAGTTACACTTTTATTCCCATATCCATCAAAGGAATGATGTGTGTTACTAACACTTTTCTAGCAAAGTGGAGATCAGGGTCAACTGGAGTAATAACAAAAAATGTGGTTTTAACAATGGCCAATAGAAATGTTTACAAGTTGTGTGATATGTAAAAAGCTGTGAACCATAGGTCATTCAGTGGCTGAATTGTTAAGGAAGCACAGATATCCAGCTAGAAAGAAATAAGGAATGTGCTCTTGTGAGTGAAAGGTTGAAAAGTTTCCAGCAGCCTGCATTAGTGATCATTTGAAAGTCTGCAATTCCTTCCAAATATCAAGCTACCACTTTATAGAAACCCAGCATGGGCATCTTCATAGAGATCCATTTCCCAGCAGGAAAAGTGCTACTCCTGAAAACACTGGAACGATCAGAAGAACTGATTAAGGGCTGCTAATTGGTATTTCCAGGTTGCCAATGAATATGAGCCTGCAAATTTTACACATGAAATGAAACAGCAGTTTCTCAGAATGTCATACTTTAATTCCTAATAGGACTCCCTAGTACACCTCTGATACAGAATTTGTAAAACTCATCTAGCTCTTACCACTATTTATTATGTCCAGAACACTTGACAGGATTTGTAATGACTGCCAATAATTTGACACCACTTTTAATATCCTCAGAGAGCTTGCCGTTGATTATATGTGCTGAGTAGTAGCACTGCAGCTCTGTAGTGCCTGCCAGGTGCTTCATGGTGCTCATAATGTCTGTTGAGCAGCTCATGGTGCCCACAACAGTAAGCCATTTCATAGTCAGTAGATTAATTTGAATTTAGCCGTAATAGAAGCCTCTCTGGGACTAAAATAATAACAACTGTTGGGAATGTTTACTAATATGTGTTGAAATATGCATGCAGCTGATCAGATGAAGCATATCTTAAAGAAAACATTAAGAAGTGGTTTTTAAAGTTTAAAACATTTAAAATTTAAAGAAAACATTTAAGAAGTAGATTGAAAAGTGCCCATGAACATCTTCCACGCTGCCAAATGTTTATACTTGGATTTACTGATCTTCCTTCTGTATGCTAGAAGAGCTCATGAGGTATCCTTGTCACAAGATGGAAAAAAAGGGGAGAAAAAATTAGTAGGAAAACGGCAAAAATCTTCACAGGAGAGAATGAAACAAAAAGTCAAAATATGTGACAGGGAATGAAGGAGCAAATAGACAGTAAGAATTTCTGAATAGCTACTGGGGATAGTTTGCCATGAGCTTTTTACATCTATTTTGCATTTTTTATGAGAGAAGAAATCTTTCAAATTTCTTCTTGGCACATCCTTCTCATACATCTGATTACCGAAGTTAGCCAAAGAAGACACCCATGCAGCAGTTAGATAAGTGCTTTTGGGATTTTTATAAAAGTTAATTTAAGTAATGGCACAGCTTGGAATTCACAAGAATCTACTTCCATATTTTGTTAACAGCATGTAAGAACTACTTAAATCTTCTTTAACAAAAATCTCAAGCTCTCAGAAATGTGCCATAAAGCAATTTTTGACAGGGTTGGAAGTAAAGCTGAAGAGTTGTTTGATTATAAAAGATTTTTAGTCTTTTTTCTTTTTTAGTCTTTAGTCTTTTTTTTAGTCTTGTACTTAAACATGAGGGACTGCAATGAGTTCGTAATGGTATGGACAAAATATCCTTCTGAAAAATGATGGTGAATTTGGCTTCATGTAGTGCCTTGTCACTGTTTCTCCATGACTTCAAATAAAGCTTACTCAATATACTGGAGGAAAATTACATTTTCATGAATACCTGAATGCAGTGCTCTAAATTCCACCAGAGATCTGAGAGTATTCTGTGATATTTTTCTTGTGCTCGTCATCATCGATTCCATAGGCCATGTTTTTCATTCAGTGAAGACTTGTATGAGTTTCGGTCTTAAGGGGATTACAAAAGATATCTCTTAAAGGGAGTTTAACTACACAGATGAGTGAAATACTAGACTTTTTCCTGTCTTAGAGTTACATTGATACTATTGAGCTAACAGTTTCAAGTAGTAAAAATTCATTTGTTCTGCAAATTACAACTGTCAATGTAATGCAGAACACTGATGTTTGGAAAAGTGCTCACTTCCTGTCTCTGTATGGTAGATTTTGTTTAAAGTTTAGAAAATAGTTGACAAAATGCCAGTTCTTCTGGAGCATAAAACTGCTTCTCATATAGGTCTTCTACAAATGAATGTACTGCCTTTTACTTGTAGGTTTTTTCTACAATTGGGATCATTCTATAATCTTTTTTTAACTCAAAATGTACTTAAAAAGTAATATAGGTATTTAAGAAATATATTGAAAGCATTTTGACACAATATCATATTGTTTTGCAATTTCTGTGCACCGAGTGAAAAATAAAGTGCAATGTATTCAGTTATTTTCTTAATATCAGTAGCTTTCCAGGTTTATCCTAATCTTTGTCATCATTTTGCTGTCTCGACTATTAACAAAGCAGATAAGTTAAAAGAACTAGATCATAGATTTATAGAATGGTTAGGATTGAGAAGAACGTTAAACACCATCTAGTTGCAACAACCCTACCATGAGCAGGAACAACTCTAACTAGAACAGGTTGCCCAAGGGGGTCCATATGACTAGGACCTGAACACTCCAGAGATGCGGCATATTTGGCCAACCTGTTCCAGTGCCTTATCACCCTTACAGTAAAGAATTTCTACCTAATATCTAACATAAATCTTTTCTCTTTTAGTTTAAAACTATTACCTATTTCTACATTCTCTTATCAAGTTTCTTCCCATCATTTCTGTAGGCTGCCTCTTGGTACCGGAGGGAATTACCTCCCTTGATCTGCTAGGTATTCCTTTGATGCAGCCCAGGATATTATTGACTAAATGGAGTATCTTGTTAGTTCTCAGGAAGTTTAAGCGTAGAGTTGTTTAGATTTTTTCAAAAGTCATGTTCCCCTACTTGACTAGATGGTTTGATACATATGCATCCACATAATTACATCACAGCATTTTCAGGCAAACAAATTTTATTGATTTGCTTCAGCAATAGACTGTAGGACAAAACTTAAAAGAAGATCTAAGATACAGCATGATTTATTAGCCTATACAGCATGCATCACTGAAAAAGGAAAGAAATATAATCCCAAATGTTATATATGTTCGTTTTGAGATATACTCTCAGGGGGAAATGTGAGTAAGGGCTAACATTGCAACTGAGTCATTTCCTTTTCTCTTATTAACATGGATGAGGCAGCATCTGTCTTAATTCTCATCTACCTTCCCAGGAGCAGGTTGGAATCCCTGGGTTCAGGAGCCTTTTTTTTCAGACACCAAGGATATCCAGAAACTGTCTTTGAATTCTAATAGTTCTCAGAGTGCTCCATGTTCATGAAACTCAAATGTAGAGTATTTCACTCAACTTAGAGGGATTGCTACATTGTGCTTCTTTAAATGTATTCATTATGAATATTGTGCATATGTGTATTCTACCTACTGTAGAGTGTCCTTTAGTTGCAGTGAATAGAATCATAACTGTATACGCTAAACTTAAATCTTTGATACTCAAGTAGGACTTTCACAATGGTTAACAGGGAATGAGTACTCCAAATTCAGAATTTTTATCTATTTGAGATCTTTATGATTCAGATTTTAGCATGCCTAAGGGCTTTGTCTACTGAGAGAAGTATTAACAAAGAAAAAGATAAAAATCCATAGTACTGAGAATAGAGGTGAGACAAAGTGGAAGATAGCTACAAGTTGTTAATTTCCAGGAGTTTGAATTACTACTCAGTCTCTGAATTCTGTAAAGTACTTTAGCTTAAAATGTTATCTCAGTTATTGTGAGTCATAAAATATGATTGAAGTGTCCTTTTTTTTTTTTTTTTTGGCATAGTAGATTCCTTAATTATGAGGGATACTTCTAAGGGAGGATACAACTCAAAGGGATACAGTCATTTTGCTTGTGTTCTGGTTCTCAATTCAAGAAGTGTTTTGTGGAAAAGATAAATAAGACAGTGTATTGAGTGGAGGGAGGATGCAGTTGTTAGGGCATTGTTTGTACTTAAACAGTACCTTATGTTTTGTAGCTTTCCACACTTCACTGAGAATTCATCCTCTGAAGAAACAGTCAGGTTAAAATATAAGTACTTTCTGCTTGGATGCCCTGTACCTGTTCACTTTGAAATTTGCAGAAAGTGGGGGAAAAAAAGTGCACATTTATATTCTTTAAATACTCTTCTAACATGCACTCTTAAAAATTTCTTGACCGTTTTAACCCTTAACTTCTTACAATGAAATTTCTGACATCTAGTTTGTATTTCTCATGCTTAAAAATCACCATTAAGACATATTTATCTTGGCTATATATAGTTCTCTAGTATATTTTCATAAGTGTCTTTTTTTTTCAGTCTTGCCTAAAATACCACAAAAAGTCAGAAGATTCAAGACCTTTTAGATTAATTACAGCAATGCCATTGGGTGAAAAATAAAAAAAGGAACATTTTCCTTTAGATGCATACTGTATAAAGCACTTTTTTTCCCCTTAAAATACAGTGTGGTTTTAACTGCTTTCTCAGCAGTGGTGAGAAACAGTTGAATACCAATGTTTTATAGGCTATGAATGTTGAAATGTTCTTAGAACTTTACCTGATGTACTTGCACATCATTTTCCCTTTATCCCTATCAAAGTCTGCTTCCTCCATGTAATGGGAAGAATTTTGAAAGAGACGTGCTTTTAGAATGTCAAAAATAGGAATTGGGAAAATTTATTTTTGAATAGGTACTTTTTCAGCATTTGAATTTAAGCCTGAAATCAAGAGAATGTATTTAAGCCTCATTCTGCATCAGCTTTTAGGAACAGCCAAATATTTTGTGCCAGGGATGCTGAGAGAAAAATGAGATTTGAAATTACTTTTTCAGATGGTGGCAAAAATATATTATCTATATTGCCACAGGAGTCTTAACATAATTGAAAGTATCTGTATGTAGATTGTTTCTAGACGTTTTCTTTCCCATGTGGATTATACTGAATAACCAAATACTGGCTGAGTGTTAACAAGGTATGTTTCTTCATTGTTTCCTCTCAATGTACACAAAACATCTTTTTGGCATCGTTTATTATTTACTTAAACTTACGAATAGGCTTGAGATTATTGTTTCAAACATTTCTTTCTTAATTTACATGCCATTCTTACTACATTAACACAATGTAAATATTGAAGTGTGGATTTTATTCAGTATCTAGTAACTGACTAAACTCAAAATCTCAAGTATAAAGAAGGCTGGATTAATTATTGAGATTTAGAACCCAATCCTGCAGTTTCTTGACAGCCTACAGATAGCCTGCTGCATTCATGCAAAGCATCATTCTCTTCAAGAGTATTCAAGACCTTAGTTCCAATTCTGCAGAGTGCCTAATCATATGAACAGGTTTAATGATATTTAAATAGGAATACGCATGTTATTAACCTTTCACAGGATTAGGTTTTGCAAGATAAAGGTAATGCTACAATTATAGCTAAATCCTCTTACAATTCTATTTTGCAGCGTTGGGATTTTCTTTAATAAGAAAATATGTGTAGTAATAATCTGTCTATAAATCAAATAACATGATCATAAATTTTGAATCTCTTAAAGGCTGATGTGGTAGATTAATGTTCTGTCTGAGGTAAGTGAACCATTTTATGTATCAAAGTTTTCAACGGGTAGCCATTAGATAGCATGAAACCAATAAAACTCTAACCTTTTGGCTCCAAACTGTAGATTTGTCATCTAAATGTGATCATTCTCAAACTGGGGGGGGGAAAAATAGAGTACTTCAATATCAGACATTATTACCTAATTTAGTGATAATTTAGAACACTGCAAAGATGGGTGTGCAGGATGAATAGTATTTAAAAAAATACAGAATATAAAAGAAGCATTACAACAGTAATTAACAAATTTAAAGGATGAGATTTTACTACTACATGATTTTTTTGCATCTCTACTCATACATGAAAATACAGTTCAGAAATCCTGCTGATATAGATGCTGGAAATGTATGTAATTTGTTTTTTTCCCTAGCTTAGTCTTAAATTATATCAGTGTTCATTGATGTACACTTGTATCTGATTTTTCTATGTTTTCTTTGCTGGCCTGTTCTAAAATGCAAGCAAAATACTGAATGGAAAATTTTAACTAAAAAGTATTGAGGAGAATATTAGTGAAATAAACCTTTTTCAGTCTTCTAAACTCACACCCCCAGAGACTTGACTGACCATTTCCAAAACATAGCTGCTCTTGAACAAACTAATGGTAAGACAACTGGCCTTGGAGTAGAATATATGTTATTGAATCTTAATAATGTAACTTATAGGTTAAAATACAGGGTTTAATTCTACCATAGTAATTTCTAGATAAAAAGATACAAATCTTTGTCAGACGCGTTAACATTGTCCATTTAACAGCACTGATTACAGTTTGTTATAATTAATCTTATTTCTTTTATTTTTTTAATAGAAAAATTCCATATAAAGCAACCATCCTTATATTCTCTATTTTAATTAAGAAGAATGTATTCTGGTGATATTTCACATTTTTATAGCACTTTCCATGTATGTCAGTTTTCTAAAATGTGTGAAGATACCTATAGAGAGCTGTGATTACTGGCACTGTCATCTGTGCTGATAGGAGTTCGGAAATTGAAAGCTTCATACAGTGGCTGTGGCAAGTTCTTCAGCACAACTGTTGCTTGTTCTGCATCTTGTGAGATTTTTACCTATCATTGTCCAGCAATCTGTAAAGATAGAGGGGTACTCATGCTGACTGATGGACTGTTTATGATTAGGGACAATCACTGCTGCTCTTGGGACATTTCTACTGCTTCCTTGGTGTAAGTAATGATAAAAAAATAGAGAGAAAGTCATGAGTGGTGCTTAAGGTTTGAAAAGATGAGTGCTACCACTGCAATTCCTGGACAGATAAAGGTAATCAATGTATTTTGTAGAACTAAGTGTGTTATCGCTGCCCCTACTCAGCCATTTTTACAAACTGCAAGGTGCAATGAATGTATGTAGCTGCCAGCTTGCTTGCCATTAGGACAATTTGAGTAATCAAAGTTAGCTTTCTAGCAATGACTTCTGACTCTTGCCAGTGGAGGCAATTGTGTTGATGAATCTTTCAATACCATAGTTGCCAATATGTCACAGTCAAGTTTTACTTTTTGTCACAAGTCAAGTTTTAGGTTGTTGCAGACATTCAGATGTTTCAACTGCTCCCCTGCATGCAAAGTAAAAGGCTTCTGGGATGAATTAAAAACAAGGAACTGAAAAATGGCAGCAGGAGTATTTGACAAGGAAAATGTTAATAATGAAAAAACTGCCATTCTTGTAAATTTCTGCTAGATATGCCAATGCAAGACATGGGCTTAATTTTGCATACACAGATAATATTTTTGATTAGTTGATTAATTGGGCAGTAATCTTGAATTTCCTTGTGAAAATTTTTCAAGTAGCTGTTGTCATTTTACAAATTAATGTTACATTTGGCACTTTTATTATATGCTATTAAGTGAAACCTGCTACCTCTGTATTTCTATCTATGAAGTAAATCACTGCTATCATCAGCAAGAGTGTTTTTCCACTGGTCTCTCATTTGAAAAGCTTGTAATGGACACAACACATCAGTCCCTAGACCTAGTGCCAAACTGATAATTTATTTTCACAGGGGCATATGAATATGGGGTAAAGTCATGTAGAGATGGATGGATTACATGGCTGGACTTGTCATCCACCTGCTGAGTGTAGGCTGAAACCTTCATGGCTTACTAAGTCATGCTACGCACTGAATTTGAATCACACATTTTCCAGATCAACCTTCCTTAGGTTTTATGCAGGTAAAACTTCTAATTGAGTAAGTCTGAGAAGTTTTGAAATCCAAGTACTTCTCCGTGAGGCTGTCATCCAAAGCTATGAGTGCAGCACTTCTTGGCATGGCTTTAATCTTCTGTTCTGCTGATATGGGGTTGTATCTATGAGGCAAGCTAACCTGGTAATTGAAGGACAAGCAACACTGAACTGTGACAGCCTGGACTTACTGTAGCTAACTCAGATGAATCCTGGGACTGCTGCATCTGTTCAGGTTCTTGCAGCAGCATCTGTGTTCATAACAGTGCCCCAGTCCACTGACTGCTATGCCTGCTCAAAAGACACAGACTCTTTCTCTCTTTTGCTCAGATGAATTAATAGAATTTCACAGGAATAAAATATAATATGAAACATGTAACTGAAAATAAAACAGTATTCTTGTGAGAAGTCTTTTCCTTAGGTTAGTAGCTGCTGGGTGGTTTTTTGTTTTTATTTTTTCCCAATTATATTTTAGTATTTCAGTGTAGCACTTAGCATTGGAAGCTAAACTTAAAGATAAGATTTTAATTCTGAGATGCTGCAAAAAAATCATCTCCTTTATGTAGTGGTTGGCAGCCTTGTCCATGGCAGGAGTTCTGGGGCTCAGTGATCATTAAGTTCCCATTCCAAACTAAGCCATTCTGTGATTCTATGATTCCTGCCTGGAAAACATGTATCTTTGTAGGTGGAAAGGACCAATAGAATGGCATGGGATGTGCTGTGTCCAGCCAGTTTTATGAAGTTTGTGGGAATAAGATGCTCTGTTACAAATGGGAGCTCTGCTTGTTTTCTGTGGTGAATGGTACATGAATATAGATCAAAGTCTTCTTGTCCGGAGCCCAGAAGATGTATCTCATTTAGTTGTGTTTAATATATCTTGGCATCTGTATTTTCTTCATATTATGTTAAAACTGAAACCAGGCAAAGCTTTTATTAAAACTGAAGCTTGGCTCCAGTTATTTATTCATTCTTGACTTCCTTGGCATGTGGGATGGTCTGTGGCATTCTGCACCAAATTCTGCAATGTGGAATTGGCATTTATGTACTGGCACCTCTTCTTTTTGGCAGAACTGGTCTTCAGAACAATTAAAATAATTCTGTTGCTTTGGTGTTTTTTTGTTTTTTTTTCTCTGTTCAGTAAGTATCAACAGATGTAATTTGCTTCGTCAGCAATTCAGATTTTTAAATAATATTTATCAGGTTTTTTCCTTCATTTTCATCTGTCCTTTTTATTGGACCTGTTCTTTCATTTTGTCCTCACTTCCAGCTTCTTCCCACTGTGCTTTCCATGCACATTTCTTTCCCACTGAGATTGTATACAAATATTAGAGCTCTAACTCTCACTTTTGTCAGCAGGATGTGCTGCACTCTGTAGGCGTACTCAATTCAAATAAAAAGCCCATTGGCAATACAACAAATCAAGTGATTAACAAGAAACAAAATGCCAACCTTTTTTTTTTTCTTGTTCCAAATGCTTGCAGTGCACTGTAGCAAACTGATTTCCTACTGAGAGGCAGAAGTCAATGGTATATCCTAGCATATGTGAATTGTGATACTGCATAGACGTGGAGGCAGCCTGGATAGACTGTGGAATTTTCTATTTCTTAAAATGTGAATGCTATGAGTATGGACAAAGCTAGTTAATGAACCCACAAAATGTATAGCAGAAAACTGTGTACTAGTCTAAATGCTCTGGTATGGTAACCAGGATGTTACCACATCTCCATATACAAGAGAAAATGCAACATACCATGAGGTGGGACATGGTTTCATTTTCTGTACTCATGTCTCCACTATCGTGTGTTGGTCATTCTGCTTAATGTCCAACCAATTTTCTGTAGTTTTGATGTAGTCCTATTGCATGAGCCAGCTTTTGAGTTTCCATCATTTTGATCATTAAAACAGGAAACAGTTTCCAGTCATTATAAGTACATATTCAAATGTGATCATATAATGTAACCAAAATACATATTAGAGATGCGTTGTACATCTCCATTGTATCTGTAGAAACACTTGTCTTCCACGTACATCCAGTGACAGCAGTGATTCCTTCACTTTTCATGTTTTCAAACAGTGAAGAGCAAAGGACAAAATTATAAGGAAAATCAAACTACTATTAAAATCTCAAAATGTGAATTGGAGAAAAAAAGCATAAAGTATTCTAAGTGTGTGCATCATAAATTGTTTTATAAAGTTACTAAAGAAATACACATTGGAACATATCCATAGAACTTTGTTATAGCTTGTTAACATTCTGTTTTAGCTAATGGTTATTAAAGTCATTTCTATTTTCTTTTTCAACTTTCTATATATATTGGAATGCTGTATGCATAAAAATGTGCACAGCTGTAGTCTCTATGAAAAATATTCTTAGGTGATATTCAGATTCAGTGGTGTCTGTGCAAACTGATTCCTCTTCCATATGCCTTCAGTGTTCTAGTCTAGAGCTAATCTGAAATGCAAGATGTGATAGCGTAAAGAATAGAGCCTTCAGTCAACAAAAACCTTTTCTGCTGAGGAATGAGAGAAAGAAAAAGGTGTAATTACCGTAATGATGGGTTAGACCTTTAGATTCATGCTGCAATCAGTGATTCCTGTGGTGCTCCGCTGCAATCACGGTTCAGTGCTGACTGGAGAGACAAGACAGGTGAAGACTGTAAAACACTTCAGCAGCCGTTGGTCTAAATGCCCATAGGAGATTCACCTTTCATTTGTTTGTGGTGCTGGCTCCAGACTTGAGGGCATCTTGGAAAGAGAATCTTGGGAAAATTAATTAAATAAATAAAACTACACAAATCAATCTTTTCCCTCAAAAAAAAAAAAAAAAAAAAAAAAGAAAAAAAAGAAAACTGCAAACTATTTTAAATCTTATGAGACAGTTATATCTGTATTTACATATATGTAATAGCCTCAGAGTTTACAGATACTTAGATGGCATTAATCTCCTAATCAAAGAAAAACTTTCTGTATCCAAAGCTGTTATATTTCAAAAGTGCTGTCAAATCAATGCCACAATCATTCCAAATACTTTCAGAATCTCTGCCTTTTTTTACTTCTTTATCCTCATTGAAGCCTGAGAATTTATTTACAGCTTTAGTAAATGCTTCTATTTTAATAATGAGTTTAAAGGCATGTAGAATTATGGATTTAAAATTAGTATGCATTTTCAACAAATGCTGATGAAACTATGCAGTTGCTTTATAGCCATTCAGGATAAAGAGTATTGGCCCTAATCCTGAAACCTGTATTTGTGCAATTAATCCTCGTCTCTGTGAGCTGTCTCTGAAGTCAACTGGAACTTTTGCATGAGTAATAGTTGCAGAATCAGCCCCGGTCACTTTAAGTAATGATTACCCCTTTAGAATAACAGAAGATTAACTCTGACAATCATTTTTTGATAGGCATGCAGATGTTTTGAAATATTCAAATGCACCTTCCTTCCATAGAAATTGTAGAAGTTTTACTTCGTAAATTTGCTTTCAGCATTATTTGTCAATTTGTGCAAACAAAGTATGTACATTCCAAAAGGATTCAGGCGGTCAGAAAGATGTTCTATCCTAATGATTAGCCAAAGTATGTTATCTTCTCTTTTCATCTTTGTTAGTACTTGTATGATTTGTAATGGAAGAGCAGATGAGTAGACCACTGATGCTATTGATGTTAATAATTTGTCATTTTGATACGCTGCAATGAAAAAAGAAAAGTTTAATTTGCTTCTGTTAATTTTGAAAATCTGCATAGAATATTTCATCTATACTCCATTTCTGAGTTTGGTCTGACTCCCAAGGCTGAGCAAGAGAAGTGATAACCAGCTATAATGTCATAGATAAATTTATGGTTAGTGTTACACAACATCCCCATGTCAGGCAACTTACGTAGTTTGACTGAAGATATACTGATAGGTTAGTTTGCACTTACTAATTTGTAGCCTCATAACACAGTGCGTCACTTGCTGCTTGAGAAAACAACTTATGTTTGACGTAGTACAATATTGTCAAGTTAAAAATGAGAGATGTATTAATGAAAAGTATTTGATTCCTGTGAGTTCTGTATACTGCTGTTGTAGTTATGACAGTGCGTTTAATTTTCTGGACTCTGTTTTCATTTTCTTTGGTTTCGGATATTTGAACGCTACCAGGATAAACAGATCAGTCTGTTAATTTATGATTGCAGACAGTAACTTTTGCTTACATTCTATACTTGACTTCATAATAAAGATTGTAGTGTTTTGGAGACAGCGGTAGTCTCAGTCTTCAATTAAAAATGTCTAATGTAAATCACCAAGCCTGTAACTGTTATGAATGGAGTAGTAATCTGGTTTAATTTCTTTTAGTTAGAAGTCCAACATCGTATAAAAATATTATGTTTCAAGGAAATTGTAGTAAAGTGTCCATGCAGGCACAAGCAGAAGATATATGTGCAAATAAGGAGTGATATCTGAAGCATGCCCTTTACAGTTACAGCGGGCTTACAACATTTCAGTAGATAGCAGTTAGTCTCTTAATCCTCTGTGTGCTACTGCCAGGCAGCAATATCACAAATTCACTCATGTACAAATCCTGCGTATTATGCTGGCCAGCATTCCTTCTCCATGAAAAAAGTGAAATGATCCTTCTCACTGTTTATTCAAAATAGGTGATGAATATGCTCTTTAACATTTAAATGCCCTCAAAGTATTGAGAGCCCAAAGTTATCTTTATAAATGCAACATCTCACAATTTAACCGTTCTAAAGACAATATCTAAATGATATAAAGAAGTGTGTTAGCATGGGGTGATGAGTACAGGAGGAACAAACTGTCAGTTGTCTACGATTTTTTTAGCAGTGCTAGAGCCAGTGATTATGGCTTGTGTTCTGGTTAAGTACATCCGTATATATGTTACAGGAAACAGAGGATTTTAAGCAGGAAGTTGAAGATAAGATTGTAAGCAGTGAAATGGAAAAAAAGGTTAAAGTATTTGTCAGAAAAATAGATGGTTGAGATTTTCACTACTGGTGGAAATGTGGAAGGGTGACCTTTCAACTGACAGCCCTGTAGACTGGGTAGATATTAATGATGAGACATCTTTAAATGAAAGCAGAAGAAAAATAAGGGGGAGGAAGGCATAGCTTAAAAATTCAGTTTTCTCATCAAGTTAGAGGGGTTTCCAAGATGCAGAACTGCATGCAGATATTGTGGCTAAGATGAGATTGCAGTAATACAGTTAGAAAGTCACCCAGACTCATTCAATTCTTTTGGTATTGTAGGCTGTAGTGAAAAGGTTATATTTTAGGAATTATCATGCAGGTTCTCAATAGTAGCATCTTCCACAATCAAGTATGTGAATCCTTAGCATTTTTATTGCTGCTAGAATTTTTACATGATGATAGCAGAGTATCAGAGGGGATAATTTTCCTACTTAAAGAGTCTATATCAGAAAAAGAGAACATATGCTTTTCCTTTATTCCTTATTATCCTATAAATCATGATCTCCCATTCTCTCTTTAGATGTGGACTGTCTGTTTCAATACCTTTCCTAGAATGCTCCTTTTCAGTGATCTGCTGTCAATTTAAAGAAATCATTAATTGAACAAAACATAGAAAATATTTTACAGTAACAGATTCTTTCAAAATCTAGTAATAAAAAGTGAAAGGAAGAAATACTATGCCTTCCAAACTTAAAATGTTCTGTATTTTTTAAATTGACCTTACAAATTTGGGGATGTGAAGATAGCAATTGTTTTTCATAAGACTCCAATTAGAATAAGACTATGCAATATTCTGAGAGAGTATTTCTGGAGGAAAGACAAGAGAAAGAAAGTTCAGGAAAAAAAGGTGATAAAACTACTGCACTATCAAATAGTAAAATGGAGATTTAGATTATTTAATCTTGAGTAAACATCTAGAGTATGAAGATGACTTGCAGAAGAGGCAGGGACAATGAAATAAGAAATAATGGTTGAACTTGAGAGCAAAGTTTACCATCTGTTATTAGCCTTATCAGTATCCAAATCCCAGGCACATGAGGTAGTTTAGGCTTTCTGGAGTGACTGAATTTTTCAATGGCAATTTCATCCTCTGACAGTGAAATGTCTTGTAAACGTTAATTGTGCCTGAATTGATAGGTGTATCTTTTTCTTTAATCAGAAGACTGATTTTTGTCTGTATAGTTCTGCAGTAAACATTTTACTTTGAGCAGAAGATGAGATTGGAGGATCTCAAGATATCCTTTCCAATCTCAACTGTTCTGTGAACTATTCTGTGAAACACATTCTGTAGACAATCTAGTAATCCTGTAATCACTGGTCTCATGTTAATGAAAGATCTGATTCCTAGGATTGTCATCATCAGAGTTAAGTGAATAGCATGTGGGCATATATTTTATCTTAGTATTTTAATAATAAGATCTAGAAAGCTAGAATTATATACAATTAGTCTACTTTATACATAAGAGGAAAAAATAATTTTGAGAATTTTTTTTCTCTTTACATTTGTTGGCTTTCTCTGCAGCTGGACCTCTGGAGCTTCCTCTCTTCGAGCTGATCCCCTCACAGAGACAAGTGGTTTTTCATGGAGACCGCTTGCCCTTTCAGTGTACTGCAACCTACGTTGACAAAACTACCCAAGTACATTGGTACCATGCTGGTCGACTTATTGAAACAGATGAAGAGAGTGGCATATTTGTGGAGGACAGCATCATTCATGACTGTTGTTTAATTACACGGTAATGTATAAACATCTCTTGTAATATTCAGACTCGTTGACAAGGTGAACAGATGTAAGGCTAGAAACAAGCCTCATTAAAAATTACATCAAAAGATGTTTTGTTTGAAGTAACTCAATTGTGTGCTTGAATCTTAATACACGCTTGTAGATCTTAGTTGGCTATGAGTAGATGTGTTTGCAAATTGAATTTCTTGTGTATCCAGATTTGAGCAAATGCAGATTTGAGATAGATAAAAACAGAATTTCTTACACAGTAAGAAATGTTGAAAAATAAGTATATCATGATAACTTCAGTAACATACTGACCTATAGCCATTTAAAGATTGAATTGTGGTCCATTTGTGAAGAATTAACAATTTAAAAGACTTGGATTATTTTTTATAGGTGCCAGTATATCAGATACTGCATTCATTTAGCTAGGTACCCTCATTTTTGATTCTTATTAAATTTTTTCTCATATTCAGTGACTCTTATTATCTCTGAGCCTCTCTGTCCTTGAGAGACAGAAATGCATGGATCTACAGAAAACTTTGCTGATGTGAAAAATGTGAAGAAAAATGAAGTAGGATAGGCTTCCTTAAAAAGGAGTACCAACTAATATAATGTTGTCAATAGCCATATTGTTCAAGGTTGGCTTTGGTCTTCCCTTTTAAATCTTGTTTATTACACTTCTCTACATTTTTATATTTTTGATTTTTGTCATAGAGTCTGAGCTTGTCACTAAAAACTGGTGAACTGTCACAGACGTCCTTTTGTCATCTGCCAATTTCCATCATTGATCAAAAAAGTCAGATTCTGTATATGAGGTGGAATGAAAATAGTTATGCTAATTAACTCTGGATCATCATTAGATTATTTTCACTCAGTTACTCTCTATTAACATGATTGACCTGAATTGCTTCTGAACTATCAAATGAAAGTTACAAAGGGAGTCAAATTAATTCCTCTCCACTGGGATCTTCCAGTCTTACTGACTTTAATTTTGTCTGCTCACTGGGTATTTGACCCCTTCTGGAGTGGATCAAGAGACACATATCTGACCTACTCTAACAACTACTGCTTTTTTTTTTTTTTTAATATTGATGTGTAGGACTGTAGTGGATAACGAAACAGATTTTCAGACCAATTTGTATGGTAATGCCAGTTGCATGAACTGCTAAGTAACTTAAAGTATGTTCCTTTTATATCAGCAATATCACAATTAAAAGGCATACTGTTAATCACCTCAACTGAATTTTATTTTGCATTATATAAGTGATTTGTAGAGAGAATATTGATATACTGTAGTAAATGTCTCAAAACATGTAAGATTTTTCACAGTTGATATCCCCTTAAGAAGTTAAGTTTAGAAGTTGCTTGACCGAATATTACCTTTATATTGGTAAATTTTTGTCAGATTATGAAGTAGAAATCCTTGTCCACCATAGTAATGTTTTAATAAGAATTACCGATCTGTTACCTACATTGTTTAGTGTGCTATTAAAGACATGAACTCAATGATCACATTGCAGTATACACTGGGGCCAAACATTCTAAATAAATATCCCCTAGATACATCATAGCATTTGTTGTTGTATACTAGAAAATTTGACTCTACCAAGCTGTGTGATACACACTGTCAAAATGAGGCAAACTATTTTTGGAATAAAACTCAGAACCTTTTAACAACTATTTTTATTACTCATTTGTTTGAGCTGCATGTTTCATTTCATGCTACAGTAGGGCATCAGTGCTGCATTTCTTATGCAGCATAATCCATACCGAGTAACAGTACAAATACTTAAAAAAAATCATGGTTCTGCTTTCATCAAGGGACTGATCAGTATTAATGAAGTGCAGGCATGGCAGACTGTGCTTTTAGAAAGTAGCTTTCAGAAGACATACTATTTTGAACTCAGTGATTTTATTTATATAAATTACAGATTATGCCTTGCCTCTTCAAGTTGAAAATGAGAAAACTTGGTTCAAGTCATGACTGTAAAAACTCTACTGAGCATTTCTTAATTTTACTCTTATCTTTGTGGATGTCTATACTATAACTTTTTATATTGTTACATGCAATTACACACGGTTTTGTGACGATTCTTAAAGCCATCGGTCCTAGATTAATTCACAGTTTTATGATACACTGTGAAACACCAGGAAAACAATGCCTTCCTGAGGTTATTGTATGCTAACTATAGCATTTGGAGTGAAAATAGGGGTAATTTAAAATCTTCTCTTACAGTCTCCTATTTTTCTTCCTATACATACTCTTTACAGAAAATATTGCAAACGTTCGCTCTCTGGCTTTTCTGTGATTAGACTAAAAGATAGGCTTTGGCTTGTGCTGCTTGGCAATTTAAAGATTTCTGAAGGTAGTTTTGAACACAGAGGTGTAGTCTTGTTCCAAAAGCTGCTTATTCAAACATTTTTTTAGTGGTTATTTTATTAGGTAGTTCCAGAAATTTCTGGACATGGATTTACAATACAAATATCATGCTAAGCTCTTCTGTTTTATTAACTGGTGCAGTAGAAGGATAAAATATCCAATGTGTGGGTTTTTTTCCTCCTATGTTAAAGCAGAGTAAACTAAAATAAATGTTTTTGTTACAATAATTAAACTAAAGTTTTGAACTGTATTCCGGACTGTGACATTTTTCTTGGCAAAGAGTATTCCCTCATAGGAGTTCTTGAGGAGGTATTTTCAATTCTGCTGCTAGCTCACATTTACCATTTCTTGCCAAAGATAATATTTGATTTTGTTCATGTTTAATTTTCTGACACTATGCCTGTGTAAAAATGTCATAGTCATACATGAAAATGTAAATGTGATATGGAACTAATTTTCTGTTGTCTGTGAATGGGTCTAGTTGAAATTGTGACTTGTGTTTGCATGAAGATATCTTAATTTCTTATGAGTGGAATATTAGATTATGAATGCGATGACAGGGGCAATAAAACAATCCACATCCCAGAAACCGCACAGAAGAGGCTCCCAGCAGCACTGTATCTTTCCCTACTGTTTCTCCTCTCTGCCACGAGAGACAGAAAGGTAGTTATTAGAATATTAAACAAAGAAAAGAATGTATTTTAGCATTATGAACCAGACAACTTCATAGTATTGAAAGACTTTGATTTTTGAGAGTAGCTTAATCACCCCATAATCTGTAGTGACTATCCTAGTGTCTCCTCAGTCCTATTTTGTAAATACTTTTGTTAAATGTTTAACAGTTCTTATATCTCCGACAGCTGTAATGGTTGCTCTGGGGCCATTACAGTTCACACTGTCTCCTTCTGAAAACATTAAACTTTGTAGAAAGATAAGAACCCATAAAAAGTAGTGTTATAATCAAAGAAAGTAACATGCACTTAACTGAACGTAGGGCAGCAGGTGCTGGTGTCAGTAAGTTTTTCATGTATAATTTTGCATCATGGTGTATAGATGGATCTGCTGTTGGAAATTCATACTATTAGGTCTCAGCTGTTATCCCCCGCAAAAATTATCTTATCTTAAAAAGTGTTCTATTTCAGTCTTTCAAACATAACTGCTAAATGTAGTCCTTAATAATAATAATGAAGAGGAAGTAAGCTTAAGAAACTGGCTTTGCTTTACTTTGGTTTTTAAGCATACAGTGATTCCTTATGCTTGCACAGCAGTCTGCTGCCAAAGTAGGATGGTCAAAAGTAAATAGTGAAAGAAATAGTAACGTTGATATAAGCGAATATGGAACTACAGCTTATCCTTTAGATGTAACAAGAATAGGGGCATGAGTAAGAATGTTTGTTTTAAAATTAATACATAAAATGTATATACTCATTTTAGAAAGCTGCTTTTTACTGTACATAATTATTTGGAAAACTCCAAACATTCTACCTGCAAAAAAACGTGCAATAGCAGAGAAGAATCTCAAATAATCCCCTTTTATTGTAATAATCAAGGAAAAAAATTAAGAGGAATGCAGTATTATTTTTTTGTAATCTGAAGGGTCTACTAAATCCGATGAATAATTTTTTAATTGTTTGAAGTTATTAGAATAGTTGTGAGGGATTTATAATTGGACTGAGACAGTTTCACTAATAGAATAAGGTCAGTTTAAGATGTGGTTAGTGAAAGAAATGAATTTCAGTACAAATTGATGCTGAAGTAGATAAGTGGTATTTTGACAAGTTTGTTTTGCAGGCAAGCAAACTGTATAAGAAAGAACAAAAAACTTGCAGAAATACAGAAGGTCAGAAATTCTTTGCTTATTTTTTGAGGAAAGAATCCAGATGACTTTTGAGCTCTTAACACTTTGTGGTAAGAGTACATCTGATAGAGATGTGAAGCAAGCAGCAATGGTTTGGAAGAATATTCTGTTAACAAGAGCAGTCTGAAAATGTTATGTTGATAATGAACCAATTGCTAGGTTAGTTGCAGAACTGATAGTTCAAATGTATACCAAGTTGTGGCAAGATATTGGAGATTCACTTCATAAGACATGAAAAAAAAAAGTGTTAGAACAGATGAACAGAATGCCATTTGAGTGCTTTGTGTTCTGTTGTCAGGAGCATTTGGAGATGTATGAGCAGCTGAAGGTCATACCGAGACACCAGGGGAGATGAGCAGAAATTATTTAGTACTGATATTTTGTTAGTACACCTAACCGACTCTATTTGACCCTCTGCTGTCAAGTAGTTAGGAAAGAAATGAAGCAAAATAACATAAATCAATATTTCTGTATTGTTTTGTGATTACTTTAAAATCTGTGGTCAACAGTCTACAGCTTCAGGCACTGCAGGCAGCTAAGGATTAGGAACAGATGCACCTTTGCCAGAGTTCTAGTATTTCAGACAGAAAGATGATATTGTAAATTATTGCAGAATACTATGAAAAGCTCATTTGATTGTTGGCGTTCAAGGTATTCTCCATGCAAATTAGTTAAAGTTAGATATATCTTCTAAATGCTTTTCATAGGGTTTTATTCAAATAATTAAATTTTGACTAGACAGACAAATGAGTATTGTGCTATACTGTGAAATTTCAAGGGTTTTTCTGGGAAACTGCTTATTCAAACATGCAAGAGAAATAGTTATTTTCATCAGAAATGTGTTAGTAATTTCTGTCTGATAGAACTAAAAAAATATAGAAAAGTTCTAAATACTATATGCTTTTTAGATCCACAATTCTAATATTTTAGTTTCACAACTGTAGGAAATGAAAATAAATAAAAGGATGGAGTCCTTGAAAATTTTTAAAATATTTTATTTATTTATTTGTTTATTTATACTGTTGAGAATAGACTAAGAAGGTGCCTTGCACAAAATTAGATCTTTTGTTTCCATTCTGTCTCTTTCTTGCAACTGTGTAAGGGCCCAACCATACCACTCAAAGTTTTAAGTTCAATGTTAAGAACAAAAATGTGAATTTCCCCCCCAGGAGGAAAGTAATGCAGCTTTGCTTAGCTTTTTAGGGCCAGTATGATTTTGATCAAGCCCTTCAAACAGCTTCAGCTGTGTAGCTGAGGAGATGCTACACTACAGCAAGTTTAGAGTTGAACACTCCAAAAGGATTTTTTTAAATTACTTCTCCTATCAACACTGATAATATAATTATATGCTTTCTTGCAGCCCACATAATATTTTGTAACCCCATGCATCAGCTGTGATTGTAAGAGCAATTCTGACTTATATACAGAGTCTGATGTACTTTTCATTTCAAGTCACTCAATACTGGTGAAGCAAACAGTTTTAAATATTAAAATAAATAAGTGAACTACATTTTATTGTTTGTTGACCTATTCTTATATTTTTTATTTTTCTAGTTTTGTATTTTGACTCATCCAAAGTAGAGAATGTCTTAGCATGTGTTCCTTATGGACTTCCACAAAGTTGGTTTTCTTAGTTTTTGTTTTTCTTTACTCCATTAGCATGCTGGAATTTCATAAAAGTAGGTTCCCGTCCCTCTCCTTCTTCCACTGTATTGATTAAAAGAACCTCATTTTAATTGCCTGTAGTATATTATTTGAGTGTATTATGGCCTTCACAAAATAACACTGTTGGAGAAATAATTGAGATAGTTCTTGAAGTTCTTGTGCAGGAATCTGCTGTGTATTGCCTCCTTTAGTTCTCAAATTTCTTTCAGCTCAGCAAATAAAGCAGTATCATAGCCCCAGTATACAATGGCTTAATCACATTAAGTATTCTTTAAAAAAAAGAAATCTATAATTGTAACATCACCATTGTCACGGGAGAGTGGAAAATTTTGTCAAAGTAGTGTGCATTTAACAAATACATTCATATTGCAGAATTAATGTACTTTGTTTTCTTCTGCATTTTTTTTTTTCTTTTGGTTGCTCCCAGTGGCACGTAATCAGGTAATCAAGACTTGTCATAAGTAGGTTAACACTTATGAATCATCTGCAAAATATTTTGTTTAAAAAGCTTTTTATGCAATTCTGACTATTGGACTGATTGTCATAGTGTTATTTTTGTCTAAGAACCTCTGCTAGTGCACAGATCACAGGAGTTATGCTAATGAAATAAATCTTTAGATATCACGTTGCAGTGAACAGACTACTTAAGGGCAAATGAAAGGCATGTGGCAGGTGTAGCAGTACTTCCCCAGAAATCTGCAGTTGCATTATCTTGCAGGCAAGTGATGTGCTGTTAGAACAATATTAATAACAGTAAATACACTTGAGCAGCCCCAAACCTTTCATGAGGTAATGGGCAATTGATTCATGTTGTACTTCAAATAAGCCCAGGATAAGTAGAGCACATGTCACATAGCTTCGCAGCACTATGCCCGTTGTCTGAAGGTTTCTCCAGCAAGAGAAAGGTTTGGGAGTACTACAGATGTTGAAATCTCCTTTTTCTTTTCCCCATTTTACTTTCTCTGCTAGCTGGAGTGGCACATACTGACTCCAGAGCTGTGGACATATGAACATAAATGATAAATGCTCCTTTTTGCCCACCTTTCAGTGCACCCAAATAGGTGGTAGACTCTCTCTACCTGACAAGCTCAATGAGAGAGCAAAATATCATAAAACATACCCTATGAGCCTACTGGAGTACCTGGTAGAGCTATTTAGAACACAGCAGATTCCTGAGTCTGTTTCTGAAGATGTTACTGTATATTCATTTAGTATTACTACCACTTTTTCTCTCAATTTTAAGAATTTTATTTACATTTCATTTGAGCAAAACAAAGGAAAAATGTTCACTAACATGTTAGTAAACTGTCTTTTATTTCAAAAGTAGATATTTCTGATATTTTTTTTTTCTTTTCTTTTTTTCCCTGTCAATATGTTATCATTATAATTAGCTTTTTTCCAGAGGTAT
This sequence comes from Perdix hodgsoniae, assembly GCA_035772895.1. Taxonomy (NCBI): domain Eukaryota; kingdom Metazoa; phylum Chordata; class Aves; order Galliformes; family Phasianidae; genus Perdix; species Perdix hodgsoniae. Next base: position 13,591,711 of record JAPSGF010000013.1, read on the forward strand.
TTCTGAAGAGATATCCAGCTAAAATACTAATGCAAACAAATTAGCTGATGGACAAGTTATGGTTAATTATAGCATGCTGAGTTTATTGGGTAGCTACTGATGGTATTAAAAAGTTTTGCTTTGCTTTGTTCTTGTATTCAATCAGAAGAAAGAGAAAATCATTAATTTGTGCATATGACAAATTGATTACACCTAAAAATACTTGAATGCCAGTTTAAATCTTTTTCTCTCTTTTCACCACACTGTTACATGTACACAAAGCTATGCTAAAGGCCATCAAGCTTCTAAAGCTGTTTCTTTTGTGGGTAAATAAGTAATTTTGTGAGGAGATAGGACTAGCAATTTAAGTTCAGTTAAAGTGCCCAAATTTACACATTCTCTCTTCAATTTCCATGTTTTAACCTTGTATCCCTCGTGAAAGGCTTTATTCCAAGCAGCAGTGTTCTCTGGAGACCAACAGATTTTTAAAATTCTGTGTTAGTATTAATAATTGAAGATACTATGGGTAGGATGCTGGTTGTGCAGGCCTTCTTCCTGAACTGTAAGGAAGCATTTCTTCTTATCTGTGTAAAGGATGCTATCTGTGTTTTAGTAATTGATTTTTATTTTTCACCTAGAAGAGCAGTTGATTCTTACCCAGCCTTAAAGCAAATTCTCACACATTGAAACCTTTCCTGTGGAAAACAAGTCTAAAATGCTGTTTCCTGACATGCAAATAAGTGCTGTGAAGTGCAGTAAATGTCACAAAGGTATTACTTCAGGACATGGTTGAGTAACTTTGCATAATGAGTCCTACTTCTGATTGTCTAATTAGTTATGCGTAGCTGTAGCAATGCAATGCTATGCCTCAAATAGAAATCTTTTGTCATAATTTACTTGATTACATGTGTATGGCTGTTGTATTAAGGTTCCTGTCTTTGTAATGACCAATGCCACAGGCTTCTGATGAATATTACAAGAATTTTTTTTTAATGCAATTGTATCAGCTCTACATGTGAATTAATCTCTCAATACATGTCATCCCATTTGAAAAAGGGATCCTAACATGACCAAAATTTCCCACTTCAAAGGAAAAATATTGGTCTTCCTTTCAAGTGTTCTTTGGCTTACTGAGAAAGCCACAGTAACTTCCAAACAAAACTTGAGATAAGGTTACTAGTCATCCCTTTGTTCTTATCAAGTAGCAATAATCATCTTCTGTTTACCTTGATTCCATCTATGAATGACCTTGTTTATTTCTTTGTTGGTCATATATTTCCACAAAAGTATCAACTGTCACACTCTGAGGAGTGCCCATGAGTATGATTGCTAACATAGATGGAATAGGAATTCTTTCTGATGCTTACTTCATCCTTACTAAAGCTGCATATTAATTGCAAAATCAAAGTTATCCCATTTCATTTCTGGCCTGACATTTATTGGCATATACAAGACAGGAAAATCAAGAAAAGTATGCTACATCTAAGGGTAGTCTTCTTTCTTAATTCTATTTTACTCCTATCAAAATCTTTAAACAGAATTGTGCAATGTTCTGAAGTGACAGGAGTGAAAATGTTCTCAAGTGACATTGCCTTTTGTCAAGACTTGTTGCCACCACCAAGAAAGATCAGAGATGACTCTCTTCTGAGAGTAAGAAAACCTGGATTTGTTAATATAATAGTGCTAAGACTTACAACATGCAATCACTTACCAAAAATTTTATGAAGAGCTTTAAAATATTGCACAGGCCGGCCCTTCCATTTTGGTATGCAAAGTCTATGAAGTTGCCAAAATTACAGGTGGAGAATATGTTAAAGATATGAAGTTGGGTGCTGTTTTTGAGAATTTTTTTTAATCTTTTTTTTTTTTTTTAATCAAGTCTCCTAAATTCTCCATGGGAGTAAGATCAATTTATCATTTGTCATATCCAGATGGTAAGTAAATGAACAGTTTCACCATTGAGCTTGCTATCCAAAATATTTCTAGAAGAATATAAATGAATGCATCATTTACAGTGGCCATATGGCAATTCAGGAGATAAGTTCATGTTCTGGTCATTATACATCTTCTCCTATATTGCATAAACCTTTTCTGGCTTATTTTGGTGCAAGATCTGAAGTAAGAGTCACGGAAAATTAAGTGTGAGTTCGAGAATTTACACATTATTTTAGGGAATTTGAACCAGAGTTCAACTATAGTGTTTCTAGCAGAGCAAAAGTGATGTGTTTGTAAATATTTGTCTGTGAAACCTGGAAACATAATCTAATTAATTGTCAGGAGATCTGTCTTAGTGAGAGAGAAATTTGCATTATTACACCTATCAAAAAAAAAAAAAAAAAGGAAAATGTACTTCTTTTCTTCATATTGATTTATATTCATTTTATTACCTATAAAACTGGTAAAACATTTTCTAGTATTCATTTAGTTTCTGTCTCTACTATCTACTTAAAATCAACCTGGTTTTCAGTTTTAGAATATTTGTGGTATTAACAATGGTTACAGATATTTTATGATGAAATATTTCAAAAGATGAGTACATCTGTCATGCATTCTATTCACTAAGACGTCTCTGGAACTTGATGCTACAGGTGAATTTTTATGCTGCCTATTTTTTCATTGATAAAGGAAACAAATATGGATAACTTCTTTTTGTAAGCTTTAGGAATGTATTTTTTCTTGGCTGTCTATAAAGATGATGCAAGATTTTTGGGACATATGAAACAGAACACTTAATTTGAATATATTTATCACCTATTTAATTTCACATAACTCTTTCAATCTGACTGTGGAAAGATGTGTTAAGAGGTAGCTAGGAGCATGCTGCTATTGGCCTTTCTCATCTGCCACTGTTTACAAGATCAATTGCTTCTGTGATATATGAAAAATATCAGTTGCTCTGTAGCTAGTAATGTGTTCACTTTTTTTCCCCCTATATCCTCTGTATTAAAAAACACACTAGAATTCATTGTAAAAATGAATTTGGAAGTTCCAAGCTACTTGGAGCTCAGACCCCTAGTAAAACGAACAGTGTGAGATTTTTAAAGTTACTGTTTAATGATAATGTGACAGAACTTCTGGAGAATTGTAGAAGATGACTGAAGCAATTTAATTTAAATCAAAAGCTATTTACCACGGGTTGTTTGTTTTCTGAAGAACAAGATAACAGTCCTGTAGCAAGTACTTGAGAAAATCATCCTTCATTATATGCATCTTTCAAAGGGAAAATTACATAAGCAGCTGTCTAATCACTTCCTACCTTGATTGTGATTTATTTACTTACGTACCTGCAGTAATTTATATACAAGAAGATTTGAGCCTTTTCTGTAGCAAAATTGATGAGTGCATATGTAATATCAAAAGTTTTAAACTGAAAAAGGATGACATTTAAAAGACCAAAAATTTAAAAACACGTTATTTTTCTCTGCATATATATCCAAATGTCAGAGTCTTTATGAAAGACCAAAGACCCCCAGAAGAAATTTTTGAATTTTTTTTAGTATATAGTTTTGAAATAACTTTCATAACTTCCAAATTCTGTTCTTCTGTTTTCATAATATCTCTGTCCCCCTTCTGACTGTACTCCATTTCTTCCCACATAATTTCTAATTGTCTGAACCACATGGCATATTCAGAATTCAGCCATTTGTGTAAGTAAGCAAGCATTTCAGATAATTACTACCTTTTTCCTCTCCTGGCTACTTTCAGAAGCTCTACATTCTTTATAACTGTAGTAAAATTTATTTCTAGGCCAATGACAGATTTAAGAGCAAATGTATTACTTTATTAAATGTACTATTATTGTTATTTTTGTCTAGAGTTACAGTAATTGGATAAAATGTTTCCCTGCTGAAATTATTTGAAAAACTAAACTTTTATTGACTTCATCTGGGCCTTTATCCATTAAAAGAGTGAAATCTTCTAATTTCATCTAAAATGTATAGAAAATCCTAACAAAAACAGTTCTAGGCAATTTTAAATGTTACTGAAATTATTTCTTCTAATTATACATGGAATATTTAGCTTGGGCAGCTAAACACTGGCATAGTGCTGTACTGTACAATGTTTATATTGTAAGAGAAGCTGTTAAGTGTCTCTATATTTAACTTGTCTATCATTTTAATTATGCAGTGCTTATTCAACCTTCATTTATTGATATTAATAACTGCATCTCATGTTTTGGAGAGAACAGTGTGAAAGAAGTTCATGAGTAGTACAGTGCTAAAAAAATAAAAATAAAAAAACAACCAACATCTGTCTCATCTCATATTGCAGTCGTCAGGAAAGTTATATACAGCTTCCAAAGTCAATGGCTATTCTAGAAAACTTGTCCCAAGCTGCCACAGGAAAACAGATTCTGGTTTTGAACTGCCAGAGGAGCTCCAATGACAGCTGAAGGGAAGCATTCTCTGTGGGTTGGTTGTGTTGTCAACTTGAAATGTATTTCTGACTTTCAAGTGCTTGGTTATGAAACAAAAACAATATTTTATAATATTTGGGAAAAGGAGAGTGAGGACTGATGCATAACTCTACTTTTGCGATGACTTTTGTGTTACAACCTTTCATGACTTAAATGGTCTATCAAATTGGTGCTGCTAAAATTTTAATATCAATCACATATTGTCTGTCTCTATAATAACATAGAGCAAAACCCATGTTTATATTTTCATAGAAAATGTCTGAAGAGAAGTTAATATCAGGAAATCTATAACTCAATCTCCATATATTTAAGTGTATTCGATAATTAATCTTTTCTTTTTACAGTGAACTTATCCTGTCTAGCATTGATATTAATGCATCTGGAGATTGGGAGTGTCTAGTCAACAATTCTTATGGAAATAGCTCCAAACACGTAGAAATTGTGGTACTGGAAATGGCTGCACCCTACTGCCCTGCAGAAAGAGTTATTAACAACAAGGGAGATTTCAGGTATGAATTCCTGGCTTTAAGTGTGTTGATATAGATATGGGCAATATCTGTGTTTACGTGAGGCTTCAGAGTCAGGTACAAACATGTCACTTATTTTTCTTGTCATTGTCATGGAATAGAGTAGGAAAGAAGAGCACTGTGTGATAATTATGGGAAATGACAGATAGTGTTTGAAGAGTGGCAGTGGTTTGTAAAAGTCTGAGAATCCTTCTAATTCCTCAGTGCAAACTTACAGAAAATTTCAGAAGGTGTAGAACCTTCACAGCTAAATGGATGAAGGTTAATAATTTCTGAATTATAGAATATAATAACACTACATTAATGCATTAGAAATTTAAATCTTCAGTACTTTCTTAATCTATTCCAGTTCTGCTACTTTTGTTCACATGAGATTAGAAGTAATAAATAATAAAAATAACTGTTAAAAAAAAATCTGCTAAAAACAAGCAAAATAGTATGTACTACTTGGTAAAACAAGTAGATCATTAGAGGTGAGTCTAAGGACACATGCAGTTCTACCATTATATAACATGATTAGAAAGTACATCCATCCTGCTATCTGAATGTTATCATCTGCACAGTATTGTTGACTAAATGCAGTTTTTGTTTCATCTTAGTTTTATCACCATATCTTAGTGAGGTTTGTTTTTATTTTTAACCCCCCCTCCTCATCCCCCCCAAACTGTAAAATTTAGCATTGTTTTCAATTTGTTTTAAAATACTTCAGTGATATGCATAAAGCTCTTAAACAAAATATTATTACTTACTTGACAATAACACTGATGTATGATGGCATTCCCATTGAGAAATCAGGAAGGTAATTTGTTACCATGTGAATTATTATAGGAATTCAACTTGAATAGTTAATTAAGGGAAAAGAAGCTGAGAGAGGAAGCTTCTCTGAAACATTAGAACTTTCTACACATACTTCTGACTTGAATACCTCTCTTCAATTTTAATACTTCAAATTAGGTCTTTTATAAAAATATATACATTCTGTCAGATAATACGTACTGAATATTTTTGATGACATCTTTATGAAGTACATGTTCTTTCCATACAGTTACATCCTTTTCCTAATAAATATATAAATCCTACAGACTGTGCAGACTAACACCAGGAGCATTTTTGTCATTTTATATAAATCAAAAGAATAGAAGTGCCCTTTCCCTGTTGATCACTTTTCCAGAAGCCTATATACATTTATTTTTAAGATGTATATTTAAGGGGTGCTGAGTCCATAAATTCCTTTGGCATTTGAGAGGAGTGAATTTAGAATTATAGAGAATTTATCAGTCTCAAACCTAGCATGAGTACTTGAAACTATTCCAAAAGTCCATCCTCAGACATGCAGCTATCTCACCAGTAATTTTTCTTAGAAAGGTCTTTGAGGTTTTCATAACATAGCAAACATGTAAGTCAAAAGAGTTGTAGCACAAAAGCAAAGCTGGAAAGAACATTTCTTTTATTGAGGAAAGAATGGAAAAATCATCAGCAATTTTGGAAGCATCGTTCTTTCAGTTCACCAGCCTAGGTGGTATTTATAATTGCACAACTGCCATCAGAATTAGGCATTGTGAGTCACGTTGAACTGGCTTTAACTAATCAGAATTTTTCTCTACGGTGGCCATATTTTGCTGATATTTTGTTTTACAGCGCACTGTAAGATAATTCTGAAATGCAAAGGTATGTAATGTAATGTTACAATTTCTAATCATAAAGACCAGATTCTGCCACCTGTGTTAAGTGTCAGTGTGCTATAGTTTCAGAATAGTCTTTTCAGTTTTACGTTTGAGGTAGGGTGTTACTCTGTGGCCCAATTGTATTAATGCTGATATTTCACTAAAATAATATTTCAGTTCAGAGGCAAGAGCAGCATATAAAAATACTATACATAGATATATATTTTTTTTGTGATGATACTTTCATGTTTCATTTTGCTTCAAATGATTATACATCACATAAATTTCTACAGTGACAGTTAGCTATGACATATAAAAATACTTCTCTTCTTACCTTTCCATTTTGAGACTAAGAAAACATGCAAACCTAGCCTCAAACCTGTCACTATATTATGTAACAGTGTCAAAATGGATCTGTGTCTTCTTAAGTAACAGGAACTAATATGCGTGTATGGGCAAAGGTTGATTATCAAGGTGTGTGTCATTGGCAGGCAGAACTTTTTTATGATTGGTTGGGTTTCAGTCATTACATCAGCGTAATTAAAGTTAAAACCACATCCTTTCCAGACATGTTGACTTGATGGCACACTTATAGTTTTGTCTGATTTTTCCACATTACCTGATCTTGCTACAGCCATACTAGCCTGAAAATCACCATGGATTTGCACCCAAAGGAATAGATTGCAGTTGTGTGGTTAAAGAGAATGCAGGAGATACACAAAAGATTAGTATTCCAAAGTAGGCCCTGAAGTAAATAGAACAATTCTGGCTCGTCTTGACTTACTGTTTCTTTTAAAAACCAGTTTTGACATCATAGTAGATAAATCTCATATACTAAATACTTAATTTTTGAGATCTAGCTCCTTCATCCTCCACAAGACATACCCTCTGCTCAGACCATTTATTGGCTTCTGATATATCCAGGAATTTTTGCTTCCCTACGCTTTAGGGCAGAAAGGGCTATGTAGCTTTAGGTCAAAATGCAAAGTACAGATTGTCATCTTTATTTTGATCCTTTACCTTTTGCGACATTTAGTAATAGTTTTCTTCTTGATGAGTTTCTGTTGTGCCTTACACAATCTTCACAGGTGAAAGTAGGGAAAATTCCATTCGTTTCTTCTTAACACCTAACACCTTCCTAGAATTAATGTAGAATTAATGTGTGACTAGCCAGACTCAAGCCCGTATTATTTCAAGATTTTCATGGAAACAAAGCAATCCATTATAGAACACTAGGTAAAATTTAAACAGCCATTTTTTCCCCTCATGTATCATGCCTACTATACATGTTTCTATATTGTCAGTTGCCTTTAAATAAGAAGTTTTATATTTTAATTTTTTGCTTCCCTACTGTTCACAGATGGCCCAAAACTTTGGCTGGAATCACTGCTTATCATCCTTGTCTTCAGTATTCATTTAACTCCATTGCCTTTCACAATGGTGTAGAAGAGTCTAAGGCATGGCGTAAATGTAATCGAACTGGACGCTGGGATGAAGAAAACTATTCTGAATGTCCTTATTCACAAGAAATAACTCAAGTTCTTCATGCTTTCAGTCAGGTAACGCTGAAATCCATGACTTCTTTTCTGTAGTACTGATTTTATGGGATAGCTTGCAAGAAAATATTTGTTCAGCCACAAATATGGGATAGTTGGGCTTTGAATAAAATGTTGACCTTTTTATTTATTTATTTATTTATTTGCAGTGGTTTTGGTAATTGATTGTGCGGTAGCAACATGCAGTGTACAGTATCCATTATCTTCAATATTTTTCTTTCTCTGGGTGCCTGGAGTCCAGATGGTTATTAATAATGTTAGCAGGGTCATCTCTGCTTCACTACAGTTCCTTATTTACCTACGCCTCATGCATTTTTACCAGAAAGACATTAATTTCTCTTGAAGTTCTATATCAGGGTTTTGCTAACTGAAGTTTGTTTTCCCACTGCTGTCGTAATATATTTAAAAGGACTGCAGAAATGAGACCAAAATGTTTTCCTGATATCTTCCAGGGCAAAAACAAACAAACAAAAAGACCAAACAAACAAACAAAAAACAAAACTCCAAAACAGTATTCAGTGGTTTCTTACAGATAAGTAAAAGAGAGGGAGTGATTTAAAAAACAAACAAACAAAAAAAAACCATATGGATAGAAATGAAAAAAGAGCAATAACAGTGAACAGTGAAGAGCATGAAGAATGGTACTGGTCTGTAGCTGCCATACTGACTTTTACCACTTTCAGTTTGCCTGATGATTTCTTCCTAATTAGTAGAACTAGATGCTAGATTGCTTTCAAGTTTATTCCTATGTTAATAATTACTACATGAAGAGATCCAATGGAATTACATGATAGTAATTCTGTGTGGAAGAAAGGTCATCTCTAGACTCCAGTAATCCCACCTGCTCAAAGCAAAGTAAGCTACAAGGTTAAGTCAGGTTTCTCAGGGCTTTAACCTCTCAGATTTTTAAAACCTCTGAGGAAGGCTGCACAATGTTCAAATACCTAAATATTACTCTCACTGTAGAAAAGGTTTTCCTCTTATTCTGTCCAAACTTCTCTTCTTTCAGCACAGTACCACTGTCTTCTTCCCTTCCACCATACTCCACTGTATACATGTACCCTGACAGGCATCACTGTTCTTGTCAGTGATACAAAAACAAGGAAAATTTTTAGGCTGATAAAATATTTTGAGGCCTGTTGGTTCCAGCCTAGAAAAAGTAGTCATGCAAAAATTTTCAGTTTTTGTTGACTTGTGGTGGTGTCTGGAGTTGACAGCAATTAAATCTGAGACTTAAGATAAAATGTTCTACTGACATTTATGTGTATAGTACTAACAAGTGAAATAGAAAGCGTTATACAAATGGATGGGATCTCTAATTTTTAGCAAAGGAAAAAGCCAGCAGATTCATCACACCAAGCAATTCTCATGTATTTTCAGATGCACATCAATTTGACGACTGTACTTGAATTTTCCCGCCAACTGACAGCCTACACAAGAGGTGCTTCCCACTTTGCGGATAAAATGGATGTAATATATTTGGCTTATATAATGGAAAAGTTAATTGTCTTCGTGGATGAAGTTGAAGATGTAAGATATCTTCTGTATGCTGAAAGTATCACGTAGAAGTGAAGTCTTCACATATGGCCCTGTTCTTAATGTATGCAGGCACACACTGAAGCTTCTAAAACTGCTTGCCTGCTATTCAGCCACAAACATTCCGCATATGCTGCTGCGTCTTTCTTTATGTCAGACAGCTGAGCCATCTCATCTGACTGACATTATTCCTTGTGTTAAGGAATAAAAATTGTGTTTCAATAAGACACATCCTTAATTTTCTTTTTCATTTTCATTTTTGCCATAGCTAACATCTAGAATGAACTCAAGGTGCTCCACTGGCCATTTTTTTCCTTTCATTTAGAAGTTCCTCATTCTTTTATTTTCTCCATTTCATCAGGAGATTTTAACTGAGTTTTGAAACCACATAGCAGTTTATATGAATAGAAGAAAACTTCCACATAAACTTTTAGCATAATATATCCCATTTTCACAGGAAAATCTAATGAGAGTTGTGCAAATCCTATGGGAAGAATAGTTTTTTACAGAGAGCAGTAATGTTCACCATAGTTTTTACTGTTAATTTTCAGAGTGACTGTTTTCATAAGATTTCATAACTTGTAATTTTTGTACACATGATAACTATCGTTAAAACATATGTTTTCTTTGGTTTGGCAACATTCATTTCATTTTTACTCTGGGGATTGTAACAGTTAACATTTTAGTATCAGAGAAAGCCTCCAACTTCAATTTCATCATCATAGGCTAGACCTAAAGTGTATTATTAAGCGCTCTTTAAGAGTCGTGTTTCAAAGCTACAACTATGAAAGCCTCTTCGTTCAAATTCCTTTCTGGGGAAAAAAAAAAAAAAATCCAAAAAGAAATATTTGAATGTATCTATAAAGCCTCTTTATTTTTCTTTTACTAGCAATTGATGCATTATGCATTAAAACTGAGCATCATCTCTGATTTCTTAGTTGATTTGTTCCATCTTTAAAACAGGTTTCATTTTCTGGTTTTTGGTACTGAAACATCTCCATTTCTACCACTTATTTCTACATCTCTTATTTTGTAATCTTTTGTTTTCATAAGTTTAGAACACTGTCTTCATTTGTCTGTTTCATTCTTTTATTTTTATTTTATTTTATTTTTTATTTTGGTGATTTATCAAAATAACTTTAAACATCTGTGCCAGAGGAGGTGACCCATTGTTGCTGAAACATACCACTCACTGCCTCACAGTGCTTATATCCACTGTTTGGTCTCCATAAATGTCCAGCAGGCTATGATGAATGTCAGTGGGTGCCATTTTTTCCAGAAGAAGGAATTCAATGACATATCTTTGCTTCATACACACTCCATATCAGCCACCATTTTGTCAGACTGCTCTTCTGCTGCCATCCATCACACAGCAACAAAATGTAATGGAACATTGGCAGAAAGGTTTAACCTGTAATACCATTGCACCAACATCTGCCACTGATATTGTGGACCAACACAGTAAAAAAGGAGGCATTACTTTTGGAACAGCCTTTGTATATTTTAATAAAAGTTAGTGGTACTTTGACTCATCTTGGATTCATCTCTCAAAGCATCAACTGCTTTAAGGACAGTTACCAGGCATATGTACATATATTAGCCCAAAACTTTGTATTTTCAGTGTTATGTCTTTATTCTTCAATGATACCTTTAATGATAATATAAATTAATAAATCTTATTTCTCACCTTTTTTATATTTATAGCCAATTGTTCTGCCCTCAGTTAATTGCTGCTTGCCCTATTAGTGCATAGTTTAACCTTTTTGCATAAATTAGTCTTTAAATGTGTTTTATTATTATTCATTGTATCAATAACTATTTGTCACATTTTCACATCCATCTACAATTACAAAGTTATCACATGCTCAAAAATACATTAAATATTTCAGGAATAGTTGTAAATAATGTCTGATTATTTATCTCTCTTTTGCAATGCGTATGAAATGTATTTTTTATTGGAAATACAGAAAAAAAAAATCATAGCTTGTCTTTCCTTAAGCATTTTTCTCCATTGCTGAATTTCTTTTTACGTTCCACTGAATTATCTGTGTATTAGCATTATTTTTGTGTTCCTATCACTTTGACATCTTAGCCTCTTAAGGTTTTTTTTAAGTTGTGTTTCTCTCTTGGTTTTTTTTTCTGTATTCAGGTGATACTTTTGTGTACCTTTGGCAAGTCTTTGTTTCTTAGGAAGTCACAAACCTTCAAAAATAATGGTAAACTTAGTTTTGAACTCTTACTCAAAAATAAGTTTAAAAATTTTAGGAAGTAAATATTTTAATTTTTAATTGAAAGCATCACCAAAAATACTCACAGTGAAGGTTATTCTTTCTAAATTGAGTAAGCTAAATAAGATTTTGAAACACATTGTCACATACTAAAAGCTCCAAAATGTCATCTGACAAAGCCTGGGATTTATCAAATGGAATTAGTCACAAGAGTAAATTAAACCACACAAAGCTATAAGCCCATACTTTCTGTATAGCCAGTGAGATATTACAGGTTGGTATTAACAATTCAGTTATATCTCAAATTTGCACTTCTGAACAGGAATTTATTCCAAATAAATTCTTTCCCCCCCCTCCCCCCCCCCCAAGGTTCTTTTATTAACTATAATGCAGTTTTTTTAGATGGTCATGACCAATTTTTAATTGTTTAAGAAAGAGGTTAATAATTCTGGAATTCCGCTAGTTGCCCAATGAGAGACTCCCTTTTTTTTTGTTGTTTTGTTTTTTGTTTTGTTTTGGTTGTGTGTCTTGTAGATAGACTTAAAAAATTGTGATCTAATACCTTTTTTTTTTTTTTTAAGGTAGTAGCATTTTTATTTTCTTGATATTTATATTTCAGTACACCTAATTTTCTTAACAGTATGAAAAGTACATTTGAATGATGGTTACTAAGAGAAATACAACTACTGTTCTTAGTTGTATTCTTGCATACTTCCTACTGTTGTATTTTGCAGAAAATACTTGTTTTTTAATTTTCAGATAGGGGATGCTCTCATTGAAATCGCCAGCAATATAATGTCTGTTGATGACCATGTGTTGTGGATGGCTCAAAAGGAAGACAAAGCCTGCACCAGAATTGTGCGGTGTGTGGAACACATTGCAAATCAAATACTGACCAGCAACATTCAAGTTATTTCAAAGGTATTTCATAAAATCACAAAGCACTTTTGTCAAAATTTATTTTAAAAATGTTTTATTCAAAATTTTTATTTCTAAATTCTATGTAGAGAAGAACAAGATTGTATAGACCAGATAGACAGCATAGCATAGATATTTGTGTAGATATACTTGGATTATGTCAATTTTTTTTCCTGGATTCTGTTTGGAACACTGAAACATTTTTCTGAGTATCTCTAATGATATTAAGAATAATTTTGCTTAGCTTTGCTTTTATATGTTTATTCATACAATAGACTGTTCACAACACCGTATGTCCAGTTTTCCTAGCACTTAGTTCCTGTAGTATTTGGATTTATTTTTGAAAAGGGTACATTGAGTGAGAAATTTATAATAATAAAAAAACAGCATACTCCCTTATTACCTAAAGATCTTAATATACCTTTCAGGGAGGTGTCTAGACAACACTTTCTAAAGCAGTTAGAAAATATTCTAAAAAGATGTCATAAAGATTATTAATTTGCAGTCAGTGCTATTTAGAAGTAAGCTGTAGCAGTATGAAATAACTGTTCTTAGTTCTTGTTCTCCACCTACATGAATTTGTCATTTGTATACTGAGGAGTTGTCATTTGGGTATTGAGAAACTGTCTTTGTCACTTTCAACATCTAAGTGGTAGAAATGTGTAGAAGGTAGAAAGGCTTAAAAATTATCTTCATAGAATTTTAGATAAATATTTCAAAACCTTATTAATCTATTGTTAGCTTTCTTGATTTTGTCAACTGCTCTATTTTATTTTTATTTAGTTGAAGATACTGCATAGAAGTGAAATCAGTGTTAGCTTCAATTAGGGCAAAAATGTATTTAAAAAAAAATGGAAAAAAGGAATTGTGGACTGAGTTGAATTACATGCTGAGCTGAACAGCATAATGATCTTAGTCCCCTTGCTGTATAATCTTAGTAAAGCGTAGTATTCTTCTACTTGAAGAATAAACTGACAAAACATTGGTTTTTTTTATTTGTCTTTTACATAAAATGATCAAATTTTCTAGAATTGCTTATTTTTATAAAGTATATAGAAACAATAATTTGCTTTTTTGAAGTATTTTGTAATGTGACAGCTAGGGGGCTTCTGTTGCTTTATACTTAAGGTATCTTTTAAATGTCAAGTGCCAAAGGTCTTTTTTTTTCTCGTCACCGCTTCAGAAAGAAGTTGACATTACTGTAAACAGTAATGTTCTGTACTGACATATAGATCTGAGTCTCTAGCCTTTCTACCATGCCTTATATTTTTTGCTTCTTGCAGTTTTCTGAAGGAGAATTAGTTTATGGTTGAGTGCAATTTGTAAATAAACAAAGCTGTGGAGTTTTTCTTTTTGCCATCTCATATAATACCAAACACGTCTGTTCTTTCTGGAGGCCAGCCAGAAAACTATATGTAGAAATTGCATCTGCTTTCATCTCTTTTTCTATTTTTCTTTCCTTTTTTTTTTTTTTTTCTTTCAAACAACAGTACGTAAAACCCCCAAAGCTTAAGTAGCCACTAGTTTATAAAACACTTTCTGAAAAAAAAAAAATGGGTCTTGATAAATTCTGTTTTACAACATGTGCGCAACTGCATTCCCTATAAACTGAAAAGCTAACTGGAAGCCATGGCTTTGCTGTTATTTCTATGTTATTTCTGGAAGACAAAAATGGTTTTCCATTTTGTGGAGGTCAGAAAAATGCCATGATGGAAATCATCATTTAGATCTTCTTAAATCTTTCTTGCAAAACATACTGTAGATATACCCCAGTGTACGGAAAACCCCACAGAGGTCCTGTGCACAGCCAGCAAGGCGTGTCCCAAATTAATTTCCTTTCAGTATTGTTTTGAGGTACTTTACTTCTGCTCATATTTTTGTGTTTACTTATGCCAGATAAGCAGTTTGAGAAGGAAGACTTCCTCTGGATGGTAAAACTTGTCTCCTTAGTCCTGTCAGGGGTGTGCAGCAGTCTTTAAGACTGATAGATTGACTTGGCTTAGAAGAGACCTTAAATCCCACCTAGTTCTATCCTCTGCTGTGGGCTGGGTACCACCCACCAGATCAGAGGCTGGGGCCCCCTCCAGCCCAGCCTTGATCACCTCCATGAATGGGGCATCCACAGATTCTGTGTGCGACAGGCCTCTGGCTGTGACCATCCAACCAATTCTTTGTCAATCAAATAGTCCATGCACCATCTCTCTCCAATCCATATCTATCCATTTTAGAGATGAGGTTGCTGTGTGGACCAGCTCCTGGAGTTTTCATTTCACTCTCCACCTGATAAAAGCCAGAATATTTAAGACTAATTACAATACAGTTGTTGTTGTTTTTATTTTTATTCTCCACTTCGTTCTATTCTCGTATTACCCCTTTAAAGACCCTCTTTGGCCATTTTGCTCAGTGAGGCCTTTATGTGAGGTTAAGAAAATGCACTCCACGTTGTCATTTTATATATCTGCAACTCAAAATGATTAGCTCATGGTTTTTCGCAACATGTACCTTTCTTACAGATGCTTGTTTCCATGGATAATTTTGCTCTGCATTCATCTATATCCATTTCATAATTCATTTGAGAGTCCTAATAAGGAACAGCTTCAACTTCTATTTTACCCGTCTGTTCCTGTATGCTGAGAACAGTGTGTTCACAGTATTTAAACATTGCCATAGGATTATTTTGAAAATGGAAAGATTAACATTTAAAGAATTTTGTATTCAGAATTTAGAAAATAGGGCTTACTTGTGAAATCGCTTGAACTGTCACTACAGTATCCTCCAGCTGACATTTTCTTATCACCGTCTCTCAAATATGAATGACGAAACTAGTTCTATTTCCATTCTACAGCAGGAAGTTTGAAGTTCTAAATAATTAAATGGCTCTAGCCAGGGTTTTAGAAATGCATTACCACAAAGAAGTTTTAACTGAGACATGTAGCTTGATTCTGGTAATGTGGATAATAGTACTATGCAAACATGATAATGGAACATGATCAGTGAAAGACAATCAGAAATCATGCAATCCATCCAACAAATAGCTAAGCATATTTCCATTTCATTTCTAAGGCACAGAACATATCCTTGTCCATTTTTTAAATAATTCATACTTCTGCTGTTGCTAATTGACTTCATATCTGTATTGCTTTAAATCAAGATAAAATCTGCTGAAGCTGATAACGGCACAGCTGCAAAACTGGTAGAAATTGAGAAATTAAAGGCATTTTAAAATTATTCATTAACTGTCTTGTATTCTCTTTTTACTTAGATATAAGAAGTTTTCACGCAGTCTGTACTGTTGTAGAATTCTATATCAGTTTTTAAAAAGAAATTCCATTTTGTTTCTAACTCATATGCATTATGTATGGAAGCATGTACAAACACAGTCTTTATAAACTATGTACAATAAATACACAATACACATATAATTATATGTAATTAAGCGTAATGAGTTAGCAATACCTCTTCTTCTCAATATGTTTTGACAGGTATCTCATAATATTGCTCTGGAGGCCTTTATGATCAAGCCATCTAATTTCATGGGAATGACTTGCACTGCCTTCCAAAAAATACCTTCAAATGTTGACAAGTCAGTTGTACATGGTTTGGGAAGCTGGGAAGCAGATCCCCGTTCTGATCAACATTTGAATTTCAAGTGCAACACTGGCAATCTGAATGGTTCCTTGTTGAACTCTTCTACCAGGGTAAGTCAGTGCAATCACAGATATAA
Organism: Perdix hodgsoniae; assembly: GCA_035772895.1. Taxonomy (NCBI): domain Eukaryota; kingdom Metazoa; phylum Chordata; class Aves; order Galliformes; family Phasianidae; genus Perdix; species Perdix hodgsoniae. Next base: position 13,608,260 of record JAPSGF010000013.1, read on the forward strand.
CTTAAATTTTTCAATGTGGATAATAATTTCAATATTTAAGTTGCTTTAATATGTTGTATTGGGTATTTTGTTGTTCTAACATATCCTATACTAATAATGCAGAACGTGAATAGAAATAAGTAAATGTTTTGTTCTTTCTGTCTCTGGGTCTAGTTCTGAAAACATTTCCATGTGTAACCAATCTATTTGAAGTAATTTGGCGATATTTGTTTTAGTGAGGTGCTCTCTGGATTTCAGAAATTTTCAGACTAATAAGTTAGCAGAAATGATCTTTACATCCACTAAACAGTATTACATTCTCTTTTCCCTGAACTTTATACAGAGGGAGGGTGCTACATTGCAGTTTCTGAGTAGTAGTCCAAGAAACACAATAATAAGACTGTTAATAGAACACACTGTTAATATCAAATAATGAAGTGGAACAATTAAATTTTGATCTAGTAGGAAATGGAATTTTGCATTTGGCTGAGCATGTTATTAAATATAAGTACTGCAGAGTTGAATTTTTGTTATCCTTCAGCTGAATCTCAGTTTAATAGCCTTATTTCTTGAAATACTTAATATGACAAAATGATACTTTTCTGGATAATACTACCAGTTTATTGAACTTTGAAAGTATTTTGATTGAAGTTATTTTCTCTTTGGTGCATTTTAATCTCCTGTACAGGTTAGGCAGAGATGTGGCAGTAGCTTCTGCTCTGGCAAAAAGAGGCCATCTTAATAATAGAAGAAGAGTCAGAATATTTTTTTTTTCCTGCAATGGAATTAATTTCCTCTGTGGACACTGTTAACTTGTCTGTCTAGAATGACCTAGACAGTTGTCTGAAAAGAGGAGATTGACATTTACAAGATGAAAACCAAATGTCAGAGATCTAAAACCTAAAACAGAGAGCTGAATCTAAAACATATATTAGGGAAACGCTACTGTCTGCACAAAAGATTACCTAGAACTATGCAAAGCAATTTTAAAGTATAGGATATATATCCTGTGAGAAGCGATGTTATTATCATGTCAGATCGCTAGATCAATCTCATGTCTGAATTTTCAACAACACACTGCAGAAGATTCAGATGTTAGTTTCATGGCCATAAGACCAAAATTTACTTAGGTTGTAATGCAATATGTGAATCCTGAAAAGCAAGAAGCTTCCATTCATTGTTCCCTGAAACTTTTAAGCTAAGCATTCCTTTAATTCATTCTGAAATGAACTGTATTCCTTCTGTTATTTTTTTCACCGTTTAATAGAATAAATTGTATAAATGTAATTGATAAGAGAAAATAGAATTCTTTGTCATTATCCCAAGCCACATTAATTCTGTATTTTCTCCATGGAGGCATACAGTAAACCTCTTTCATAGTACTGTATAAAATTCAGGAAAATAGAGTTTGTGGTGGAGGTGGAACTTGCTGGTTTTCAAAGTTTAGTCACTGTGTTTTAAAGTACTCATTACTCTGACTACTTAGAACTTCATTTTAGATGATGAACTTATTCTTAGAATCTTTCTCTACTTAGCATAAGATTAATCATAAAGAAGGAAAAAAATCTAATGAAAATTCCTGAGTACAAATGATAATTACAACTTTAATTTACTTCTAATAAAAGCATAAAAGGTTGTCCTTAAAGAACTCATTTAATGAGAAGCTTTACACTGTTTTATGATAAAAACTTCATCTTTCTTCAAATGTGTAACATTGTAAGTCATCTGCTCACTAAGTATAAACAATTGTTTATGACATCGGTCTGTTAATAGTCAGTTCTACCAATGAATTAGAAAAAGTGTACATTCATAAAGCAGTTTGTGTAAAGTTGATGGGAGACAACTAAGTATGCTCTCTAAATAACGCAACAGATTTTTTGTGGTTTGCTTATACTGATATTTTCAGGCACCAGTAGGACATTGATACAAATTTAGTAAATAGTTGTCTGTTAGTTATTTAACCTGATCTGCTTAATATGAAATAGAGAGCCCCCAAAAGGAGATGAAATACTGAAGGAAAAAATAAAATTAACAAGAATAATTGAAAATTAAATAATTTAAAAGGTACTGAAAGAGATTTTAAAAACTTTGGAAGATAAGTCTTAAAATATGTTTATATCAACTTGTGTTTCAAATACGTGGAAAGTCCTTTATAGAGTAACTTGCAGTGTTTAAAAATACTCTAAGGCAAAATATTATTTCAATGTAATGCACAGATTTTTATCTTTCAATCTCATTTTGACTCTACAGTCACGAAGCAATCTGAAAGACTGAAAAAAATGATCACTATTGCAGATGAAAAGTTTTGCTGTTGTAGAGCTTAGACCCAGTTGCTTTGTCTTAAATCCCATTTCTGCTGTTAGAAGTAGACATTTTTCATTGCCTGATTGAACTCTATTGGATGAACAAGCATGGCTCAGTTATATGTTCCTGTTTTATGATACAGTGGCTCGTATTTTGACACAGTGTATGTTTTGATCCTGGTTAAATAGGCCTAAGGGTGTCTTTCCTGCCTGCCTAGTTTGAGCTCATGTTAGAGGAGTGCTACTAATACACTGCCCCATAGCCTGACTGTACTGTAGGGATATCACAGTACTGATACGTGAGTACAGGGCTGCTGTAACACTTGAACTCAATGTGAAAAGAGTTTAATGATATTGAATATGAGTCTGGTGTCTGATTCCCATTTTATAGATAGTAGTCTGAACCTAACCCTTGATCTATCCTGATTCTATAAACTATCTCCAGTGTGTAAAGATATCAGTTATACAGTTAATTCTTTCCTCTACCTCGCTAAAATTACATCTCACTAAAATTACATTAAAATGAATTGTTTAAATGTTCTGCCTATCACAATTAAACATGAGGTTTATAGATGACTGTAAACACAGTATTCACTCTTGGACTTTTAAGAAAATATTTTATTAACATAATTCATGGTTTCAGTGTCACTGTAAACACTTGTTGAGTAAACATTGTTCATCTCTCTCTAGTTGGTTGTTCATTTCATGCAGGACTGAGTTCAAGGGAGCAACAATAATCTGTATCATCCCATGTAATCACTGATTTTCGAAATTCAAATTCCATTTAAATATGCTCAATATATTTCATTTTACTATTACATTTTATTTAGTCTTTATATTTTTTATGAGCCAGACAGGCCTTTTGATTTATCAGATTGCATTGCAGGTGATGTCCATATGCTAAAATGTTAAAAGTTGGTGTTAGCATTGATACTAGATATACTAATAATGAAGAAAAATTTGAAAGTGCTTTGACAAAATTCTTTGATCACTTATATAACTTTAAGTCATTATACAATTATATAAATATTTTTTCATAAAAGATGTAAAAAAAAAAAAGCTTTTTTGTTGCGTAAAGTCAATTTGAATATCATACAGATAATGTAAAAATTTATAGTACATTCATATATAAAATTTGGCAGGACTTCAGAAAAGAACTTGATGCAAGGATTTCAACTACCACCCAGTACTTTGATTAGGATAAAGCAGAGAAAATCCCAAAGAGAAACTATGAAGGGAAACGTTATAAGCTGCATAAGACCTGCTTTCTAATTGGCCTTTTAATAAACGTGCCTTTCACTGCAACTCAGTGTATATGAAATGCTCCTAATCTTTATAGATAATTAATTATGTCAATTTAGAAGCTGTCTAGTAGGCTGTGCAATAATGAACTTACTCATTAATGCAAAAGCTAATTCTTATGTAAATAATAATTACAATTTATACTGGAAGTTTCTAAGGCAGTGTTAGATGTGCTGTTTACCCAGTTATAGGTTCCAAAATGGTTTCTATGATACTACTACATAAACAGGTAGTTTTGACTTTAAGATTTGAACAATGCCTCATATGTTTTCATTAACAGAGGTTTATGTATATTCTAATTACCTGTGAAGCTGTTTATGTGAAGTACTTTCTTTCTTTCTGCTGCCTTGATTGAGTTGCTTATCCATTAAACATACATTTTGTAGAACACATGTACAGCATTTTACAGGGCAAATGAAAAAGATCAGCTGAGGAAATTTAAAGTTCAAAGAAATGTGTCAAAATAGAGAACTCAATAAAATGTAGTGCAAAATGAAAATATTTCCTGCAACTTTCACAGGAGTTGGCTATTTTAAATCAATTTTTCTGATCCAATCAGTCAGATCAACTGTTCACCGAGTCCTGATATTTCTTCATTCAATTCTACGCTTAAAAATAAAAGTACAAATGTTTCCAGTCTTTTATTGAGAAGATTCACATTGCAACGTTGTATAACCACATACATCATATTAACAAAGGTTTAGCTAAGGCACCCAACAAAATACTACTGTACTACCTACAATAAAATTGGGTCACTAGGATAATTTTGTATTTCTTCTAGAGTACAATAGTTATTGTCTTATGTGTAATATGAATGTGTTGGCATCACCATTTCTGTCATGATTTCTTCTAATTACTCAGCATGCATCAGTTGTTAGGGTATTACAGCACCTCTATCACCAAACATTGCAAACTTTGATTTTATTTGTACAACATAGACTGCTGCAACATTATCATTTTCTTTTTTTTCTGAATCTGTAGCTTTTATGACTGCAAAAATAAACAAAATATTGCCAAGTGAAGTGGTAAACCAGGAAAAAAAAACACACAAAACTAGTTTCTTAGTTTACATACACTGAATATTACAGTGATGCAGTGCGCTCAGTACCAATAAACACAACATCATAACTTATTTTGGTTTCAAAACATTTTTTCTCCAAGTGTCGTAAAACATGACATCATTATGATCAGGTCAAGACCCTTCACATTACATAGCATAATTTTTCCTGTTCTTTTTCTTTTGGGAATTATCTATTTTTTCCTATTTTCTTCTTTACCTGCTCCCTTCTTTTCGTGTCTTAGAACTTAAAACATTTTGCTCTTCTTTTATTGAGTATTGACACTAACGTGTGTATTTGCTCTGGGAACTTCAGGGAAAGTTTGCTTGGATATAAATTGTGTATTTGAATTTTACAGTAACTATTCTAGGTCTACTCTTTCAGTAGTTTGTTGGTATTGTCAGAAACAGATGTCTTTATGTGATTAAGAGATTTTAAAGTTTAATCTATTTTATCTGCTTTCATCCCTTTATGTTTATTCTATGTGCTTTTTTATCTGAAGTATTTTCTGTGTGAGCATGATTTTGCTTGCAGTTGATTAGTGATTGTATGCTGAGTAAAAAGTGAAGTTTCTGTCATACAGTTGATTAGGTGGACTTAACTTCAAAATCAAACACATATAAGATAAACTACCTCCCTCTCTTCCAAAATCCTAAAAGCACATCTTTACATATCTGTAGCTCTTACTACTATTCTTTCTCAGACAATTTCTTCATATATTTATGCCAATTTTGACATCTTTGACATATATAGTTCTGTATTCCATATTTAATAGAATACAACAGTCTTTCTTCAGTCTGCATGTACTCCCCATGCTCTTTTACAATGTGAATGGCTATCCTGCTATTTCTAAATAGGGAGAAAATGAAATAGCACAAGCATACTATCCATGCTTGCTCAGCATCAATTATATTAGGTATACAGAAGTGTTTCCGTAGTAGTTCTACTTGTTTAACGTATATTAATGAAACTGAAATACATTGTTTTTTTAAGTAGGAAAATGTATTGTATTGTGTTCTTCTATTTCAAAGCTACTTTCAGCATTAAAAAAAAAAGGATAAAATGTAATTATAAGCTCATGTCCCTCTTATCTTACCATTTGCCACTTCAGCGTATAAAAATTCTGCAAATACATCTGCCAACTTTAAGAGTTTTCTGCATTATATTGTTTATGGTTCTGATGTTTCTGGTACATATATAATATTTAAAACTTATATTTATTTAACTCATATTAAATTTTCCACTCTTGCTGTGCACAGTTTAGGGTTTTAGTTTGTATATCTATGTGGAGGTGAAAAGTAATCTGAACAGCTTATACAGAAAACGAACAAATACAAGAACAAAAGGACTTGGAAAAGTACCAACTTACATGTGATATAAATTTCTGTTATTTCAACTCACATTTGCTTTCATAAGTCTAACATGACTCATGTTGATTTTATGGGTGTTTTCGATGTATATCTGAGAGTTAAGCTCTCACTTTCTCATCCACAATGGTTGCATGAAAATCTTTTCGTTTTGATTCTCTGCACCATAATTCTCATTACAGAAAAGTTCTCTTTGGGATTTCCCAAAGGGCACTGGAAGATTACTTTCTTTGTTACAAAAGAAGGAAGCAAAATTACCAGACTTCCTCATGTGCATTCTGCTGTTAAATAATGGTTTGTACATTAATTAAGATAAATATTGTAACAGAAAAACATCGACACTGTGACAGTTAATAATACAGTACATTAATTGTTAGAACATATTTTAAGTTAACGTAATGGTAGGAAGATAATAATGAACAACTAGAAAACTGAGTACTTCCAAAATTTCTGGTTGTGTATTGACATTTCAAGAATGATAACCTTAGTCTGATTTTGTTACTGTACTCAAAATCAACTTTTTAATTTTTATAACTCTGTATATAAGTTAAATGCTGATGCTTACTTAATTCTTTCAAATGCTTGTTTTATTTTCCCTGGCAAAGGCCTATGTCTTCAAAGAAGAAGCACCTCAAAATCTATCAAATGCTTTTATTTCATTATATGTACCTTTTTCATTACATGTTTGGCTAACTTCGTTGCCTATTTTTGCTGTTAAGATATTTCTGGTTTCCAAATTGATATACTAGCTACATGAGTATGTACAGAAGTTTTACTTTTTTTCTTGGTTGATTTGATTTTTTTGGTTTATTTTGGAACACAAGTAGTTTAATACTGACAAAGCATTCACTAGAATAGATTACTTTGAAGATTAATGAGTGTGGATCTTCCCCTAAAAACACTAATTGTTTAATGACTTTCCAGTCTCCTGTATGTGATAACCAGGAGGAAGTGCCCAATGGCACAGGCGTGAGGGAGGTTTCTATTGGAGGATTTAAATTCTGCATGTAGAACTAAGGTACCCACTGAGGGGTACTCTGTATTTTCTTACAAAAGTTATCTGGTGGATGGAACTTCTGTTAAGGATCTGGTTATATACTTAAGGCAAATGCAGCAGTTTCTGAGGTCATGTATAAAATGTTTTCAAATGTTGTGGGTTTTTTTTGTTTTGTTGGGGTAGAGTCTTTGTATATAAGGCAATATGTATACAGTTTTCTGTGTTGTATACAAGACAGTATCTTTATGTTCTGGCAATTTTTCAGAGGCTTTAGATTATAGCCAGGTATGGAGCTATTACTGAATATGTCGTGGAAGTCAGCAATGGAATGCAAATTTTAAGTCCAGACAGTGAGTTCTTTATATTTCAAGCACAATATAGACCAAGTGTTATGATTTATGTAGAATACCTCTTTTGAAATGGCTTATAAAGAGGCTACTATACAAATGAGTTCATTCATTAAAAGACTAGTATTCTGTCTTTGGCTTCATAAGTGTCTCCATAATGTAGGAAATGAAATTTGGTTTCATTTATTTCAAGTGCAAATGTTGCCTTGCTATTTGCTGCTTACGAAAAATTACTTAATTGGGCAGTGTGTATGTTTACTGTTTCTGTGATTTTAATGATCAACAAGAACCAAAAAGTTTATGACAAGGCTTGGATTATTAGAAGATCTACCTGATGCTGATTTTTTTCATTCTTATCTGCTATTTTAGACTGAATGTAATGTGTTTACACTTTTAAAATATGATGTGAGAGTGGATGACAGCGGTTCCACTGAGTATCTCAAAATACAGGCATTGTATCTCTTGAGTTCATCTTGATGAGAAATGGATTTTTAACAAAATGAATATTGATATGCTGATTTATATGTTCACACTGGGAATTCTTCCTTCATTATTGACTTGCGCATAAATGTATCGAGAAGAGGTTGTGTGGTAGTTGAATTGTTATTTGACATACTACATACAGAGCTGAAAAGTACAAATATGATCATAGCATAACTACCTGACTGTTAATTATAAAAATTACATCTTCAAAATTCTGTATTACTACATAAAATAAATTCTTTATACGAAGCTATTGTTCTCCTAAACCATCAATGAAAGAACTTACAGTGTTAATTGAGTTTCCAATTCATTACTAGTTTTAATGCTGGATTAAGTTTTAATGAAACACTTATGCTCTGTTTTAGCGAGAAAGGTATTTTAAATACATATTCATTATATGTCTATACACAGACAGTCTTCTAGGTGAAGTTAATTTGCTTCTTTCCTTGGTTATGAAACTCTTGATTCTAAAAGAACTTCATGATAGAATACAATTATGTTTCTTTAACTAACTTGAATTCAAATTCACCTCAAAGTGTTACATCAGTTCATCAGACATGTGTTTAGCACAGTTTTGTTCTCCATTGGTTCAAAACTTATTTCTTCAACATTTTTGAGTTAGTTAACTTGTAATTATTGTCAGCTTACAGATGGGATAACTCTGGTATATAATTTTTGTAATTTAGCTGAAGACAAGTAGACGTATCAGTTTGGTGACCTGTGTGCATATGAAATACGCTAAATATGGTTTAAATAGAATGTGAAAGAAACTGATATTACTAAGGGCCAATGCGCTGATGCAGCTTTTAAAGGCATTTTTTGTCTACAGCTCTGAATAGTGCCTATAAAATTACTATCTTTGAATGCACCATTCAGGATCCCACTGAAACTCAGTAATTTTTGTGTGTATATAAAATTTTCCTCTTGACTCTTAGAAGAGAATTAAATTATTGGGCTTGAAGTATTCAATACTGATAAGACTTAAAATATAATATTGATTGAATTCATCTGCTGCGTTGGTTTCATATCACACTATTGGAAAGAGAGGATCCCTAGAAGATGTGGCTTCTTGTTCCTGCTGAGATTCAAAATAATGCTTTGGGCTCAGTTCCAAATTAGGAAGATAAAAAAGGTTTTAAAGTACTCTTTTTCCAGGTTTTGTACTCCTTTCTTTGGTATCATAATTTAAATTACTAGCAAGTAATTTAAAAAAAAATATGAATCACAAGTTAGAATTGTACTTATGATAACCAGAAAGGTACAGTAGTCTTGTAAAAAAACAACAACAACAACAAAGCAATAAACAAAAAAACAATCTTGAAGGCGATACTAGTGAAAACTGTTGAATTTAAGAGTGTCAGAAGAGTCATAAATTTTCAGTCTAAAGGTCAGTCTGAGCTGATTTCCTGTCTCAAGTGGGGAGTCTAGTAGGAGAAGATGCTTAGGGGAAAAGGAGAGGAAACATATGGTGATAGTTCTCTTTTATATCCACAATTGTATGGCTTATGGCTTTCCTTATCAAAGGACTGTATTCAAAAGATCATCTATACATAAAATGGTCAGAAGTTTTGAGACTTCTTAATGTATTAGGTCTTACTGTACCACACTCATTCTTAATTATTGATTAAGTTGTACTGTGTGTGTTATAAGATGTAGATCTTTCTTGGTGTAGAATGAGCGCTACTGTAAAAACCTGAAAAAATGAGTGAGATAGGTTATTTAAATCCTACAGTTTTTATTTTAAAAATCCTACATTATTAACATGATCTCATTGTATATGCAAACATATTCATGGGATATCGAATTGCAGTCCTAGAGGTTTTCTGCCATTAATCCTTTTTGTATATCCTATATTAACATTTTAAGAAACTGGCCAATTGTTTTAAATCAAAACAGGCTGGAGGCTATGAATTATGGATAGACAAGGTAACAATGACTTGTATTCCTTTGCTAAATATAGATTAAAGCCCTTCAGACCAAAAGTCTGATGAACCTGAATTGAAAAACACAATGGCTGATTCAATATATACAGGTCATACAGTAGATGTAACAGCTGTGTAGCTTATGCTTCACTGACCAGCATGTGCAATTACTCTGAAATAAAAAGTAAGCTTAGGACTTGACACTTTAAAGGAAAGAATAAGGATCACATTTCTGTTGCATTATATTACAGAAAAACTGCTTTATTTCATAAGCTCACTTTGATCAATACTGTTAAGTGTCTAACAGATTTGAAGCTCTCACTAAATATAGTCTAGCAAAGTTGCATATAATTACAAGACTCATTGGACTGAAGTGTTATTTACAGCTATTTTGTGTTTCTTCAGCATTTGTCACTGCTCTTCTCATGACAGTCATCTACAGAAATTCCATAGAACTTCATATATTCAGTGTAAGTGGTATAGATCATTTAAATGTGTAGGTTCTTGATTTCCACATAAAATAGGACTCCATGTGCATTCTGGGCTATTTTACTATCAGATCCTGTTTACTAGAACAATGTTTTCAGTCTCTGTGAACTTTCTGCCTTCTTGATTGATTTGGCATCTATACTTTAAGTCATTCTTTTTAGATAGTGCATATCTGAATTAAGTGAAGTCTGTAGTAAGTAAATGTCTAACGGGAGCATATGTCAGAAAGTATGTACTTTATTTGAAATAAAATGTGTCGTACCCTTAGAGTTTAGCTTAATTCTATCAAATAACAGATCAAATCAAATGGCAAAATTGAGTTGCAGCATGAAGTTTTCTTCCACACTGCAATTCCTAGGGTTTCTTTAAGGGAGAAACTTTCAAAGAAGATCAGAATCACTTAATAACTTTTGCTGCAGTGGATCTCAGTATTTTCTTGGGGGGGGGGGGGGGGGGGGGGGGGGGGGGGGGGGGTTTTTTTTT